>PPHU02000001.1:0-600000 GCA_003705185.2 Ambrosiozyma ambrosiae
CTTAAAATGCGTGCATTCAGTTAGTTTTATATATTTATGATTTTCGAATAACCATTGCTGCTACTATATTTATTTATATTCTTAACTTATTTTCTTTCCATCCGTATATATAACAATTAGGAAGTTAGATCATTCCTTCTTTCTCGTTTATGTAATTTTAAGGGTTTTGAAATCAGGGGGGGGGGATTGTAGGCAATGCATTTCGATTTTCAACATGCATCCAAATGGATTGAGGTGTGCACATTTGTGCATATTACAAATATTGTCCCACGGCAATGAGGTTGTGAGCTTTCGTTAATAAAATTTTAAAAAATAATATAAATTTAGATTCTGCACGAAGTTCTTTTTAGTAATTGAAATATATTTGTTTTTTAAAAGTCAATTTTTATGTATTACACGATCAATCACTTGATCATTGAGAAAACTTAAATTTTTTTCATCAGTTTCTGGAATCTGATATCACGTAATGAAATTAAATCAATAATGCATTGTATTGTGTCTGCCTTAATTTAATATAATTTAAGATAATTTAATACAATCAGAAAATGCATGTAAGAATCTATTGCATGACTTTAAACGAAAAACTCGTCAAAAGTTAATGAGTACGATCAAAATTTTTTTTTGATCTCTCCTAATGCTTTGTTGACCCTTAATATCACACAGGAATTTACTAACAACAGTGCTTATCGATCTCAGGGGACACATGTATTAATCACATACATACTTAACAGGATAAGCATATGTTTTGTACCTATAAATGTTGATCTAGTCTAATATGTTTAATAAGCATATCACAAAGGTTAATATACATCTTCTACAACTTAATTAAGTTATAGCCGACAAACAGTGAATCATATGATTCACACTGTACTTCTAACAAGTTACTTAACCGAATAGAACAGAGCTCTCTAAAAAAGTATATGTATTAGATATATTCTATATTTTGTGTTTTTTAATTCTGTTTAATTAACTCTGAGTGTTTCTTCTTATATCGATCGACATGTGATTTAGAAGGGGAATAAACTGAAAAAGTTTCAATGTTCACTGAATGACGATGAAACAAATAATTTGATTTAAAAAGTGATTTTAGCGACTTTAAAATCAGCCAAGTCAAAAAAAAAAAGGAAAGACAAAATACCCCTTTTACTTTACACAGTTAGTTCTCAAGCCATAATTAAAATGTAGAGATATTATTAAATATTAAGTATTATAAATTTCTTTACTTTAGCTTTAATTAATGCGTATAATGCATTATGATATAAAATAAAGATTGGAGAAATTCAAAGAAAGGAATTGGTCTCCAACAATAAAAAAAAGTTATATTTAGTAATAGTATTAATAGTATTAGCCATGAATATATATCCAATTCAGATTATATAATAGAATTAATCATAAGTGGGTCTACCATTCAATTAAAGAATATTCAGATTTAATTATGAAATCCACATCAACCTCAAAGCCGTCAATTTAAAAAATTGGTTTAAGACCGGGGTACATTCAGCGGCTATTCTTTTAATCTCGGCACTTCAGTTCACAAAGTGTGTTAATTGGCGCTGTAACCAGTGCATTCAATAGAAGTTCTTTGATCATTCGATGTATACTTTTGAATTATTCATTTTAACAATTGAGTATAAATTATCCACTATTAAACTTGCATGAGAAATCAATTGTCCATAAACTCCGAGTATTTTCAAAAGATTGGATGATAACAAGCACAACAAGAGAGTCGTTTTCGAAAAACATATAGTAATAATAATTATCTTGTTTCGGTAGGCAGAGAAGTTGATCTATTACAATAATTTATTTTTTTCTTCACAATTCTCTATCTTTTATATTTGACTCGCTACTACTAAACTGAAGAATACATAAATTGTTCCCTATAGCTGTAAATTTGGATTTATAGCATTACGCAAAGAATAAACTGTTCAAAAAAAAAAAAACAAACGCTGATCTATCACGAAAACCGCAGATCATTTAAATGCTAGTTTTATATATAGTGGTTTAATTCATATGAATTTGGCCTTTAACCTGGACTAGTTTGACAAAATAAAATAAAGCAACAAAATGGATTAAAGGATAAAATAAACAATTAAATGAATGACATTTAAATCGAACCAACAAACGCACGAAGATGTAAATGAAGTAAGAGTTCGGAATTCCTTTTAGTAACCCAAACCATTTTTTATGGATTTAGATTATTTTTTAAAGGTATAATCTAACCAACAGACAGCAGAGTAAACAAAAAGGTACCGAACCTACCCTATTATTATAGTTTTAGACTTAATACATGATGGAAATGTAGAATTTCTAAATGATGAATCATAAGGGTTTAGTTGATTAGAATTTCCAATTTCTCTCATGATTATTTGCTGATTTGTACATGTAATTACAGTTGCATCACTTTCTCTCTTCTATGTAGATAAATTAAAAAATTGGTCTTGGTCTTGGTTTTATGGTCTTCATTTTATTGTATAAAATAAAATAATATTGTACTGGATAAAAAGTAATTGATGTAAAGCTTTACAACAAGGTTGAATTATAGACTAACGTTACCAGATTAAACAGCTCTTTCATTCTAGTGCTGTGGGATGACCGCAAAAAATACATATCAACAGTCAGTCAACTATTTAATTTATATAATTATAAAACTAGAAGGGAAATAAAGTACAAATATGTTAAACTGGAACAAAGAAATAACAAAAAAAAGTTATAAAACATATAAAAAACAAATTTTTTTAAAAAAAGTACAGGCCGAAGCAAAAGTATACAAGATCAAACAAAAAACAAAACAAACACTGAAGAGCAAGATCGAATTTTGAGTCTATTTCAATTCACTTGAAATCTTGCCAAACTTTTCTTGGACTAATTGTTGCAACAGCTTAGCATCTTCATAAACCCATGATCCTTCTTCATTATAAGTTTTTGCATTCTCGAACATAATTTCCAGATCGTTTTTGAATTCATCAAGATTTTCATAAACATTTTTATTAAGATTTCTTCTCAAATTCTTAATAGCCATGGGTTTTTTAATGATTTGGTAATAGTCTGGATATAATTTACGTGACGGCACTTCTATAAACATATCGGCTAGTTTTCTACCGTCTTCAGATTTTAATCTAGCTAACTCGTCTAATAGTTCTAAAGATGGTCTAATGAAAGCATCATCGTAAGCTGATTCATGTGTAGTTTCATTCTTTAATGAAGTAGAGCTTGCTTTAGTACGCTTTCTTCTATGTTGCAAATGACCGTTGGATTCATCTTCACTACTTTGGGTAGTATTAGAGTCACTCTCACTTTCACTTAAAACAGTACTACTTCTCTTGGATCTTCTGTTTTTTTCCAATCTAGCCTTCTTTGCTAGAGCAGCTTGTAAAACACCAGAGTCGGTTGAGTCTTCATTTTCAGCTAAAGCATCCAACCATTGAGCATCAGTCAAGTTATCATTATAAACAACAACTTTACGTTCTCTTTTACCAACGGTTTCCTTTTCTTGTGGTATAACATCCTCAATATCTTGCTTGAAAACTTCAGGTAATTCGTCAAATGTCATTAACCTATTCTTAATTAAAGATTTTCTATCAAAGGCATTTCTTTCTTTATCAATTTGATTAAACAGAATTTTTTCTTTCTCACTTCTAGCTAAAATATCATTCAACTCTTCGTCATCCAGGTCATCAGTATCTTTCTCATCATCCTTTTGCTTTTCAGCTTCAATTAATCTCTTCAAGAAAGCTTCTTGTTCCTCAGTACTTGATTTATTATCAAACTTACCAGCTTGAATAACTTTACCATCGATATCTAATTTTTGATGAGCTCTCTCTAAAATGATTTCTTCAACGGAATCATCAGTAATTAATCTTAAAATTCTAACCTCATTCTTTTGACCAATTCTATGAGCTCTATCTTGAGCTTGTAAATCTTGATGAGGATTCCAATCAGTATCAAAAATAATAACAGTATCAGCAGTTTGTAAATTCAAACCCAAACCACCAGCTCTTGTAGACAATAAGAAACAGAAATATTCAGAGTTTGGAGCGTTGAAATCTTTTAACATGAGTTGTCTATCTTCAGCTTTTGTAGAACCATCTAATCTCATATACTTCATATCTTTAAATCTTAAATAATCTTCCATGATATCCATAACTTGAGTCATTTGGAAGAAAATCAAGACTCTATGACCAGATAATTTAAACTTAGTTAAAACTCTATCCAATAACTCAAACTTACCTGAAGATCTCCAAATCAAATCATTAGTTGCCTTTTCAGGATTAACCTTAGCTTCAACCTCCTCAAAGACAAAAGGATGATTACAGACCTTTCTCAGTTGCATAATCTTGTTATTCAAACCTCTCAAACCAGTCTTTGGAGCACCAGCACCATCAGCACCAACAAACAATGCATTATGGGTTAATAATTGTTTATACATAACTGATTGTAAACCTGATTTTTTACATTTAATGACCTTTTCAACCTTATCAGGTAAATCTTTTTCAACATCTCTTTTCAATCTTCTCAACAAGAACGGTCTTAAAACTTTATGCAATCTTCTAATAACCAATAAACTTTCTTCTTCAGTTAATTCTAATTTATCTTGATGACCAGTATTGGCAAAAGGGGTATTAAACCATTCATCGAAAGATTTGACAGAATTGAAAACTTTTGGTAAAATAAAATTCAGTAGAGCCCATAATTCAGGTAAATTATTTTGTAATGGAGTACCAGTTAAAATTAATCTGTTTCTAGTATGATAATATTGTTGTAATGTTTGAGATAACTTGGATTGAGAATTTTTCATTCTATGACCTTCATCAATAATCATATGGGCCCATTTGAATTTAGATAGTAAAGGCCTATCTCTAATAATATATTCATATGTTGTTAACAAAACAGTGAAATTACCAGTTCTAATTTCATATTGTAAAGACTTACGTTGTTGTTGAGAACCTTTATAAACAATGGTTTTAACGCTTGGAGCCCATTTTTCAAATTCTAAAGTCCAATTAGTAATAGTTGATAATGGAACAATAATTAAGAACTTACCTTTTTCCTTCTTAATCTCAATTAAATAAGTAACAAGAGAAATGGATTGAATGGTTTTACCTAAACCCATTTCATCAGCCAAGATACCATTCAAATGATTATTATATAAAGAAACCATCCATTCTAAACCCTTTAATTGATATTCCTTTAATTTACCACCAACTAAAATTGAAGGTTGTTTTGTAACAACTTCTTTGACTTTATGAGCAACTTCATAATAATCTATTTTTTCTCTTTCATCTGGATCCACTTCCGAAGAAGAAGTAGGTTTCTCTAATTGGTCAGGAGCTTCACCTTTATCTATACTGGTCATGACTGAAGTTTCATGTTGTTGAACTTTAACTGCACTTGCTAAAGAATCCAAGAAAGCATTGGTTTGCTTTAATAAGTGAGTAATTCTAGTATCTTTAGTTTGATCTAGCAAAGCAAGATAGGCTTCTTCATCATTAGATTTTAAAGCTTGTAATCTCTGTTTAGCTGTTCTTTCAGCCCTTTTACCTTCGTCTCTTTCAATCTGTTGATGGAAATGATGAATGGATTTACCTAAAGCTTGTCTTAAATCTTTTTTATTACTAACTTCATTTTGAGCATCCCGGAAAATTTCCATCAAATGCTCAACCCTGTTTTGTTGTTGTTTAAACATCATTTGTTCTCTTTCTTTCTTTTGCTGTTCTTGTAACTTTTCAGCTAAAATCTCAGTTTGTTCAACCTTTTGTTTTTCACGAATATGATAAGCTCTTTTCCAGGTTCTAAAGGTTGAATATTTATACAAGTTTTCATCATTATAAATGGCAGTGTTATTTGACTTAATAATTAATTGGTTTCTTAATTGTTTTTGAGTTAGTAGTAAACGTAAACTTTTCAATTCAACTAAAGCTTTTAATTTTAAATCATCTATACCATCAATTATATCATCATTTGCAAATTCTAAATCATTACTAATTCTAGAAAGATCAAAAGAACCAATATTTGATGGTAAACCTTCTAATTCATTAGTTCTTGTTTCAATTTTAGTTTTTAACTGTTCTTCAGCATACTTGGTTGCAACAGGATGAATTTCAGGATCAGGAAATGCCCTAGTTGGCACAACTCCAAAGCAACGAGCTTTTGCTTCATAATCATTTAATGGTAATTCAACTAACTTTGAAGAATCTGAATTACCATTTGATTTAACTAAGTCGGGATTAGTGTTTTCAGAATAATCTAATTGTAGATCAAAAGGTAAATCTAAATCTTTTGATAATAACTGTAAACCAATTACTTGTTTTTTTAATAAACCTAAATCAACTTCTTCATTATTGTTATTCCATAATTGATCTAATTCGTCCAAATCATTTTCATAGTTTTGCTGTTCTATATCAATTTTTTTCAAAGTTTGTAATATTCCTAGTCTTTCTGCCTCATAAGTTTTAGACGCATCTAAATCTCTAAATCTTCTTAAGATTTGAGCTAAAGATTCGACAGTTTCAGGCATTGGAATTTTAACGGGATCCACTGGTTTTTCAGCTATAACGCCACCATTGGTAATTGGGTCTGAAACAAAAGAATCTGCAGTGTTCATGACCTTTGTGTGCTGGACGTCGGTCATTTGGAGTGGGAACTGTGATTCTCTATGTAGAAAAGGGGATAAAAATTCACAGACGGGAAAAGGTATAAGGGTAGGTAAATTTGAGCAACAAAAACAACGGGAAAGAGGCAAGTTTATAAATTGCTATTAAAATACGTGTGAAAAAATGAGATAGTATTCGAATATGGCAGAAAGAAACGCGTGCTGTTGTATGAATAGAGCAGTGTGGGAAGGATCGTTGATTTGCCAGTTTGGTAGAAACACGGTTGTTGATATTTATTTCTTGTAGTGGTGATTGATTTGCAACGAGGTTTCTAAATTTCTCTCAAAGTTGAAGAGCATATATAAGTTTGCTCGCGCACGACCACCAGAGGTATATTTTACAAACAGTTGGTAGGTGTAAACAGTCAGGTTATATAAGTAGTACATAATTATACAATCACTCACAACTCAGAACTTAGTATACTATAGTCTCCTCTCTTACTACAAGCATCCAACTCGTCTAAAAATCTCCATTGGAATGATCCAGGGCCATCGGCTTTGTTACCCGCTATCTCTCCTGCTTTCTTGTATAAAGCACAGGCAGAGACTGTAGCCATGAATACATCACTAGGATTAGCAGCAACTGTAGCACAAATGACAGATCCTAAGGAACATCCAGTTCCTGTAATTCTTCCCATCATTTTATGACCACCCCTAATCAAAGCAACTCGTTGTGTCTTTATATCCTCGTCATCCAAGTCGATCTTACCATTAAAAGTACCATCAACAACAATATCAATCTTACCTGTAACAACTACAACAGTTCTAGCTTTCACACTAAAATTGCATGCAATTGCAAGAACATCACTTAAATTTTCTGATGACTCACTATCAACACCTTTCATTGGTTTGCGATCTATTCCAGCTGCTGCAAAGATTTCTCCTTCATTTCCTTTAATAACCGTAAAATGACCTTCAACTAGTAATCTTTTCGTAACTGCAGCTCTATACTTTGAAGCACCAGCAGCAACTGGATCATAAACAATTGGACTACCAACCTTATTATAAGCTTTCACTGCTTCAACGTAAACATTTAGTTGATCTTCAGTAATTGTACCAGCATTTAAAACCAACCCTCCATTTGGAAATGAAGCAAATTCTTCAAATTCTTGTGTACATTCACTCATGATTGGAGATGCTCCAATTGCCAAAGTAACATTAGCTGAGAAGTTCTTAACAACGTTATTGGTTATATGATGACATAGTGGTGCCACTCCTCTTGTATTTTGAATAGCACCAGAAATATCAAATGAATCATCTTCTTCATTGGCATTTAATTTACCACACCAAGGTGGTGGTGTATTCCACAATTCAACTAACTCTTTAGTAGCTTTTCCAGCATCGTTTTGGGCCATTATAGCCGAAACAACGGCAACACCATCAATTGACTTTGCAATATATCTAACTCTTTGAATATTGCTTGCATTAATACCACCAATCAAACATGTCTTTATATTGGAACCCATACCTTTAATCAACTCGAATAAGCTATATGTTCCAATTGGCCCCATGGCAGTTTTATTAGTGATTTTAGTGGCTGTATCAAAACAAATACCGATTCCAATATAATCAGCACCATCTTCAATAGCTTTCTGAACTTCCTGCAGTGTGCTAGTTGAAACCCCTATAATTTTATCATCACCTACCATTTTTCTTGCTTGTTTACAATCCATGTCTGATTGACCAACATGCAAATGGGCATTGACAGCCAAAGCAACATCAACTCTATCATTGATAATTAGTGGAATCCCAGCTTTGTCAGTTAATTTCTTGACTGCTCTGGCTCTTTCGATGAACTCTCTAGTATCCAAATCCTTTTCTCTGAGTTGAACAATAGTGACTCCGTGATCAATAGCTTTTTGGACCTGATCCAGGAAATCAATGCCTTCAGGCACCATTCCAGAGTCTGTGACTAAGTATACAGACAAATCAAAATTGTCCCTATCCATAGTTATTGAATTGATGTTATTTCAATGATACTTATACAAGTAAAAACCGAGTCTTTTCTGTTCGTTTTGGGGTGATCAATTAAATTAAATTGATCTCATATCTGCAATTTGGATTGCCGAGCGAAAGTCATCCGTCTACAGCCTCTCAAAGCAAAGTATTAACGCTTACAAGTACTATAAAACTATAATAATAACTACATTTGTAGATTACAAATGAGTTACAAATTATATATATAATGATAATAATAAATGTGACAAATATAGAATTTTTAATAATAGCAAAATAATTTAAAATTACTCTCAAAAATATAAACAAAACCAGTTCAATATATGAATAATTAGGAATACCAAAGTAAGAAACGGAAAAAAAAGTCAAAAGGGTATTGAATCAAATACTAAGAGAGAAACTACAAAAATATGTTAAATGATAATTTTATTTAAAGAATAAATCTAGTGTTTGGATCAATTTTATGGGAAGATGACAATTGTGGTTTTTGGGTATACTTACTAGCCAAAACAGCTCTAACATTTTGCAACAGAGTTAGATAACTTTGAGTTGGATTTTGATTTAGAACAGTTAAAAGAGCCCAACTCAAAGCACCGGTAAATTTACCAGCTTCACTAGCATCAGCGGAAGTTTGAGAATCTTTACAACCTGAAAACATGATAACATCAGCAGGAGAAGACTTTGCGGCAATGATTTCATCTCTATTACCAGATTTATTTGATGAAAATCTTTTGAAAACACTGGTAGCAGATGAGACCATCAGACCAATGTTATTAGTGGCATAACCTTTAACTAGATTTAGTGCATCACCAGAACTTTCTTTCCAAACATTATATTCTTTGATTCCACCATCCTGGGCCCTATAAACATAGGGTAAATCCAAAGCAGAACCAGAATGACAGGAATCAAAAAGACAAGTCAAACGAACGCCTTGAGCTAATGGCTTTACCATTATATCATGCATAATATCATCTATGATTGAACCAGCTTGCTTGAAATCCACAGGATAAATACAATCATCCATCCCATCCTCTTCATCGCCATCATTATCTTTCTCTTGACCACCATGGCCTGAGTAATGAAAGAACAAGGTATCACCAGGGCGTGCATTGCTGGTCAACCACTGCATTGCTCTTAACATATTCGCTCTTGTTGGAATTTTCACACTTTCCCTCTGATCATCAGTCAACACAACCATATTTTCAGCAGGATAGCCATTATGTAATAGAAAGTTGTACATGCTATTAACATCATTGATACAACCACGTAAAGCGTTACTGGATCCAATATAATTGATACCGATCAATAGTGCTTTCTTGGTACCGTTTTGATTTTGGTAACGACCATTATGAGGCATTTGTGGAGTACTAGATGGCCTTTGATAAGTTATACCATCTTGACTGTAACTTGAGGTTTGGCCTGTGTAAACTTGACCACCTTGGTATTGCACTTGCGAAGGTGGAGGACAAGAAGGTCTGGAATATTGGCTTTGACTTTGGCTTTGATAGCCGTTTGGAGGACCAGAAGGTCTGGAATATTGGCTTTGACTTTGGCTTTGATATCCATTTGGAGGACCTGGTGGTCTTTGGTAATCACCATTACCACCGCCGTAACTTTGATTTTGTCTGCCTGGAAACATTGTGTTGTTGAGGTAAAATAAAAGATTGATTAATTGCTTAGATATAAGTAAAAAAAAAGTTATATTTTATTGAGGAGTTAACAGTTAGGTTAGTCTTTGGCAGTGAGTTTCGAAACTAATTTCAGTTGAAATTCAAAGGTGCACTTTTCTCGAGTTCAGAGCCATGTGTACGTAAGCAATTATGTACAGTACTAAGATACACAAAGGTAGGTGGATTATGATTCGAATAGAGAATGATAAATGATATTTATCTAGTAAAGATAACATAATGACAAAAACAAAACTAAAAAAGACAACATAATGAAACAAAACAAAGTAAAACAAACCCCAACACATAAACCAAATTAAATGGTAGAGGCTGAAGTATTCTTTTTCAAGGATCTAACCTTCAACCAAATTAAATCTTTATACCGCACCGTTTTTCTACAAAGAGCACAGCAGCCTTTAATCGAACTAGATACTCTTGAACTAGCCAATGATTTATACACACAATTCGAACAATAAAAATGTCCACAAGGTGAAGCAACGCATTTCTCAATCTCTTCAAAGCAAATTGGGCAAGTCACTTCTTTCAGCGAGTTTGTTGAATTTGTTTTGGTATCATTTAATAAATCTTGTGTGGTTTTCGATTTGACTTCAGTTTCACCGTCTGAACCCAGTATAATTATTTCGTCGTCGGATTCTTCTTCACTTTCTTCAATATCTGTAGATGGTAATCGTATCTTGTGTAAGTTTTTGTTGTCATTACGAGAAGTATCACGTTTCTTTGTATTAACGATTGATTTGTCATCATCTTCATCGTCGTCATCGTTATCAGTTTCAAGTTTTCTTTTTCTGCTTTGCTTTTTGACTGGGACTCTGACTAGCGATATGTTATCATCAGAATCAGATGAACTTTCATAATTGCTTGAAATTACCACATCCGGATGTCGAACAATAGGAGTGGTGTCACTAGCAGCATCATCAACAACAACCCTTTCTCCATCATTTATAACATGTGGAGGAGCAGGTCGACGGTGTAAACATGAAGGCTCTGATGAAGAGGAAATGCCTTTCTCATTATATTCATCGTCATAATTATCATAGTTACTACGATCATCATAACCATATTCATTATTGTTGTTGTTGTTGTTGTTGATGTTAGTAGTGCCGTTGATCTGTTCAAGGTCTTGAGACTCGGAGTCAGAGATCTCAGTTTCTGATACTGGAGTATCTGGTTGTAAAGTTGAACCACCAGCCGCTATCAATGGATGCCTGAAACTCATATTAATGGGTTAAAAAGCAAAATCCACAATGATTTAAATTCCAAAAATCGTGTTTTTTAGAATTATTTGAAAGAAGAAGGGAAACGCTATCACAAAACACTCAAACATTAAAATGAAGAATCCATCTATCTACCTTGAAAACGAGTTTTTTTAAAATTAGCCAGTTTCAGATAGTGTAATTACTGCGTCGATTGACCCAATTTTCGTGCACCAAAAAAGAGGCTTTTTAGACTTCAAGGAGAATGAATTATGTATCCCTGGCATTTATATAAAAGGAGAAGAACTTAATTTAAGTATTTTGAAATAATAAAGAACTGAAAAAACTTAGTTAGGAGATCACAATCAGTAACAACAACAACATTTCAGTATAAATTCATTGTTATAAATAAAATAATTTTACTGCAAAATTGAAAAAAAAACTACGATGATTAAAAAAAGACATGGGTAATACGTATATTGGAAGGAAATAACAATAAAATGAAAGGGTGATTCAACATATAAAATATCAAACGTAAGACCAATAAAGAAAATTAATGAAAAAAACAATAGGTTTATAAAAAAATATAGACAAAACAAATGGCATAGACAAAAAAAATTATTTTGCAAAAAACATAAATCATATTTAAATATTACTCAAAGAAATTTTTGAATTAACTTCAAATAATAACTAAAAAAATATTTTTTGCAAAATTTTGTGTTAAATAAAAATATATGTTCTTTTGTAATCATTTCTTGCAACTGAGAAAAGACAAGAAAGAAAATATAAAATATAAAACGAAAAAAATATGGTACAATATGTTTAAATAGCAGTTAAAAAATGATTGGTGGGATATGGAAAGATAAGTGATGTAACGTTAATAAGAGTAGAGATTTGTCTTCATACTACTTTCTTCTAACTTGCAACTATTTTGCATCCGGTTTAAACAATTAATTTCAGCTTTCAAGAAAAGTAAATCAGAAGAATTTTAAAAGTTTTTAAAAAAAGTAAAAAAATTAAAAAGATAACAAAAAATTATATTAAGACAGAAAAAGACTAAAAAGATGACATCTTCAATATATTAAATTAAACTTAGAATAAAATATATTTTGACAAAATTATAATAAAAAAACATAAACGCTTAAACATAAATACGGCAAAAAAATACTAAAGCAATAATCAGGAGATAATTCTAGACAAGAAGAAAGCAATCAAAGCTAAAATAATGGCAGTGATGAAGATATTTGGACCAGTTGAACTCTTTGGAGTAGTAACAGTAGTAGATGAAGATGTCTTTTCAGGGGTAGTAGCAGTGACTGGTTTAGAAGCTTCTGTTTCTTGTGTAGGTAATGAAGTTGATTTTTCATTGATTGAATCTTGGACAGAAGGAATAGCTTGTTTAATCCCAGTTTCAATTGATTTAGAGTTAGGTAATGAAGAAGAGCCAGAAGAAGTAGCAACACCAGTGGCCATAGCAGAAGCACCTGCAACGCCAGCAACAGCAGCACCGGCATTTGTAGGAGTTGATTCTTTGATAGCTGGTTCTTGTGTTGATAATTGAGAAGATTCTTCTTGAATTGGGTCGACTACAGAATCAAAGTTATAAACGACTCTCAATTTAACATCTGAGGTCTTACCAGCATTTTCTTGCAAATCGGACCATATACTTGAAATTGTTTTTGGATCTAAATCGGCTTTACAAGGAACAGAGACAATTAAAAATTTATCCTTACACTTTGCACCAACAGAAGGTTCTGATTCTAAGCCTTGGAATATAATTGATACATTCATTGATTGGCCAGCAGGGATAGTGGAAGCATTAGGTCTCACACAGTAAAGCTTTGGAGCTGTGGTTTTAACTTTGAACGCAATTGATTGACGAGAGTCATTGGACACCGTGATGGTCGTTGTTGATTGTTTAGTAAATGGAGCTACAAAATTGAAAATGTCATCAAAAACAGTTAGTATAAGCTTAGCAAGTTGGAAGAAAAACTGATCAAAATTCGTCGAAGGATACCATATATTTGAGAAGTTAAATGGTGGCCCTTTGGATTAAGAAAAAATAACAAAACAAAGCAAACATACCATTTAACTCGAGATTCTTTGGAGAGACTTGCATAGCTGTAAAAAATGGTCCAAAATGATATTTATGGAGGAATAAGAAAGGGGGACGGAGTGCACTATGTGTCTTGGATGGATGTAGTATACGTGGTGTAGATAAAGCGATTGGAAGTCCAGTTTGTTAGTTACTGTTTCATTTTCAGATTTCTCTTGATCTGAAGAAAATCGAATTTGAAATTGCTGGAGCGCAGCCAACTCAACATAAACGTCGACTCAGAGACGCGACGGTAAGGCTCTACGCGTGTCAGGATGCCCATCAACCTAATAGTGTGTTAGACGTGCATTGTACAAAAATTATTGACTATTAGCTAAATTATTAAAATACGTAAAATTAGTGATAATCTTGTTTAATTCACAATTTTAAGTTTTTTATTTTAGTGTGCTAGTAGTTCTTTATAGGAATTTCATTTCATTGAAAGCCTTTTTAGCAAAATGAACTTAGCCACCCCTGCTAATGCAGTGTAAGGATGTTAAGTTTTTTTCATTTATTCATTAAAATTATTCACGCGACTATAGTCTTTAAACTGCTACAACGATACAATTATAAGATGCAAGAACCAATTACATATGAACTTTTCTATAAAAAAATTCCTTGCAGAAGCCAGTATTATATTCAATTAAAAACCTACACTTAAATGTAATGTGAATCTGTATTATAACCAGAGTCAAATTGTTTGAACTCTTAATGCAAAATTCCCTTGGAATTGAATTGTAACCTCAAAATCTAGAACTTACTTGGCAAATGATTCTATTATAATTATGGTCAATACGAACAATAATAACTTTATGAAAGTGAGACAGAAGGGCGGAACTTTAGTCTTAAGTGTATCTTGAAAGTATTTTTTTTTTGGAAGAATTTTGAATATCTCTTTAATCAAAGAAGTGGATAAACACAAAATAAAATTAGTAATATTAAATATAATTGAAGTTTTTCATTTTTGATATGCAAGGAGGTTTCATTGAAATCTAAAAGTATTTTTACCTTTGGGAAACTTCAAACGGTACTACATATTTCGCAAATACAAGACGTTTTGGGTAACATAATGTGAAAGAAGCATTTAATTTAAAAACCTAATGTATATATTGAGATCCTAATTATAAAAAATGTTGTGTAGTTGGTTAGATGGCAGACGTTTAGCCTTATATATCTAAAATATATGTGCATGTAACAATAAAACAAAATAGTTATTTAATTATTTGTAAGTAATTATTTTTTATTACCCCTTTAAAATACGAGATATTATCGATGGCAACAAAATCTGAGGGCATTCTTAACTCACCTCAGTCTTCTAATTATTAGTGAACAGACGCGTCAATTACTAAGAAAGAAAGAAAGAAAGAAAGAAAGTAACAAAGGGGGTGTTTAATAAGATTATCGAGAACATTGTAATAACGCGTTCCTGAATCCTGAATTTTAAATAAAGGTTCGTGAAAGTTAATGTTGCTAGAGAAAAAAAGATGTCAAAATGATAAGATGGATCGTACTTATTTCCTTTGTTATTTATAAGTAATATCTGTGACAGTTTATGACTTTGCTTTGTAATTCCATCAATAAATTCTTAGACGATCAACTAGTACTTAAAAACTAAATTAAGCCTAAATAGGCAATTTTCTCCTTTGGGATAACACAACTGACGCGTCAGGCGACTATGCGACCCGTCTCGTCTCCCGTCGTTTCCCGTAGTCTCCACGGTGCTCGGTTCGCCCGGTGCGCGTGTTGCGTTCTCTTCCTGCCTGTAAAGTTATAGTAAGAAACGCCTGAGTATATATCAACCTAATTTCCCTTTAATTTTTACTTTCAAATTCTACACCACATCCTCTTCCTTTACTTCATATAACTAATTTACTTCCTTCACTCACTTATTTACAATACACAACTTCAATAATTTTCCCTGAATAATCTGTTTTCCCTTTTCATCGTATTGCTTTACGCTCCTCCAATTTCATCTCGTTTCGTTCATCCCCCTTACAGAGTTATATTCTATTAATTGCCAACAGACCCGCAATTAATTATAAACACCTACAAAACATAGAAACACTCACTCTCACAGCACACTAATTTCTAGACTCTTTCTCTTATTCACGTTTACTTTTGCCAAATATTCTCTTTTACCCTGTACCAGCTTATTTTAATTAAATTTCCTTCCTTCCTTCGTTCGCTCTTACTTTTCAGCAGACTCTCTTACTCTGACTCTTACTCGCCATTCGCAAATAGTACCACAGCTACATTTACATTATGAAAACTATGAAACCAAATCTACATTTAAACTTATCCAGACAAGGATCAACTAAAGACGTTCCTGTTGCAAATGGCTACATGACACCTGTTCACGCCAATATGTCAAATACAAGTGCAAACCACCAATATCAAACCCCTGCTTTTAATTTTAGCAACAGATCAGATTCCATAAGCTCTTTTCATTCAGAATTTAATGGGAATTATGGCCCTGATTCAATGATGGGTGTTGAGTGCACTAATGTTAACTCAATCACTTCATCGATTTTCACGCCAGATCATGAATCGACTCCTACTGCTTACACTGATAATTACGATTTTACTCAAAGATTTGATGATGCTCTATTAAACATCTATCAAAATCATTTAAACAAGCCAAATATTACTCCATTTAATGTTGAGTACCCTCCTTCAGGTATCGTTTCCAAAATCTCAAAAAAGATGTATCAGAAATTATTGGATGATAAATCAATTCAAATTGATAGAAATGCTAGAATACACGATGATTTGATGAGTGAACAAAGGCAAAGTTATTGTTTAACTTTGATAAGAAGACGATTATTGGAATTATGTAATTCAAAAGCTGATTCTATAACCGCTCCAAATTCTAGATCAAATTCTTTAAATTCTGGTTCTCATCCTTTATTTGCTGCTCCACAACCTCAGCTGAATTATCCAAAGCCTTCGTGGTTACATCAAAATCCAATGTATTCTGCTACCAGATTGGCTTCTTCTGATTCTTTAGTTGATACTGTTCAGTTCTCTGCCCCTGGTCATAATGGCAACAACCAAGTGTTACCACATGTAACACCTCCTCACCCTTCTCATCCAGTCCCTTATTTCCCTTATGAAATGATAACTCCACCAACAACTGCAAACTCTTCTCACCCACCTCAACATCCATTACCATCTCCTGCTTTATCTGACGCTGTACCTCTTCATTTTTATAATGGTAAATTAAATTCAAAGCCACAGCAATCTACTTCATCTAATGACTTATTCTCATTTGAAGCCCCTGCTTCTGGTAATGCAATCTATTCTCCAAAACAATCATTAGAATCTCCATTTCATCAAACACAATTCCAATTTTCTTCATCACCATCAACACCAACGCCATCTTCCCAATCAACTCTTGTGTTACCACATCATCATTACGCTCACCCTTCTAATGTCAAACAAAATAGACTCTATAACAATCAAAGAAATGGCAGTGCTTCGTCATTAGGCAGTATATCTGGAGTGATTTCAAGTTCCACAAGCGGTGGTGATTCTGGTAACCAACCTGTTGAATTTGAAATCGACCCATTGTACAATGCTACATCGCAAAGGAAAAGAGATAGTTTGAAGCTGAAAAGAAATATGAAATAAACGTTTAACAATCATTATAATAATAATAATGCTTGCTGTTTTTTTCCTTTTTTTCTCTTTTAATACGGTTGTTGTTATGTTACAATACTATATTTTGTATAAAATTTCGAATATTTGCTACCTTACAATAATCAGAAAAGGATTGTTTCTTTTGTTGCTTCATTCCAAATTTCAATTCGACCTGGAAAATCTGTGTTATATTTCTAAATATATTTTTATGTTTGTCTTGATTTGTTGTTGGTAAGTTAAGTTGAGTTAAGTTATTAGTTGAAATAAGCTAAACTTAGCCTGTTTATAAAACTGCATTTTCATTTTATTCATTATTAGTTTTTTGTTATCCACTCATCCATCCTTTCATTCTTTTTAACTACCGGCTAATTTCTCTTGTTATTGAAAGAGTAATAGAATCATTGCATTTTTATTATTAGTTTTTTTTTTCGATTGTCCACTTCCACATTATGCTAGTTTTTTTTTTGCTGGTGATTACTCCACTATCTGCTTATTACTTGGCTAAATGCCTCAAGAATTATCAGCAATAGACCTCTCAATTAGCTCAACGTCATTCATCTATAAAGATAATTAATCGAAAACCATGAACTTTTTGGTCAAATTGCCTACATGGGAACTTTATCTTTATTTTTGTTTGTTTTAGTTGTGTTTCGGCTTTTCTTAATTCGTTGCTGTTATTGCTAGTATTCTTGTTATTGTTATTGCTATTGCTTTTTCATTTTATTTGTTTACTCAAGATTCTAAAGAGATTTAAATTTGAAATTCGACAAAAGTTCCACCTACACATGAAACAAAGCAAAAGAAAAAAATGTTTTAAAATTTATTTATTTATTATTATGAATAATTGCTCTATTGGATCGGTCCGTAGAGTCAATTTCTGCTATGCCGTTTTACGTTCATTCCTCGTTGCTATTTTATTTTACATCATTTTTACAGTATTCTCTTTTGGGTGAATTTTGTTAGATACTTAACTTACAGTTATCACCGACGTACATGTCTCCCAGGAATTGTTGAAGATTCCTTTTTTTCTTGTCTTTTTTGCTTTTAGTTATTTCGTTTACTTGTGTTTGAAGTGTTTTTTTGTTCTTCTGTCTTTTTTCTAATTTTTTTTTTGTTAGGAATGTATATTACCACTATTATTTACATATATTATCGTTTGCTATCATTACAAATATTCTTTTTTATTGTCGTGCTATAATTGGCTTTTTTTTATTAGGGTATTCAATCCAATCCACTTCGCTAAACTCATTTTATTTAAATTTGCTTATTGCATTTAGTGTTTTAGATTTCTGATCTTTGTGTTTTTCTTTTTTTTGTTCTTTCCTGTTTAAATAATTAATGCTATACTATTTTTTTTTGAACTTTCCTGCGTTAAAAGATCTGTTTCCTGTTTTTTCTCCTTTTCTTTTTCGATTATATGATGCAGTACAGTTACATACGAAATGTAATAACTTACAGAATTATCACTAATGTATTGGATTAAATACATTGAGAGAAGTAACTAAAACTTAAAAGAAAAGTTCGTGAAGGGAATAGAGATACTGCAAAAAAGGGCAGATGAAAAGTAAAAAGGGAAGGATTAGAACATATAGGAATGGGAGCATTAACGAACATAACTATAAGAAAAAATGAGAGATAATAAGAAATATTCAACAAAAAAAAAAAAAAAAATAAAAATAAAAATAAAAAGAGTAAAGCACTACACCACTACACACTAAACCCTAAACGCTCATCAAACAATTGAAGATACATATATTATCTAAGCAGACCAAGACTTAAAAGTGTTAATTAAGTTTCTGGTTGAAGCATCGTGAGTAGTGACTTCTTGTTTGTCAGTCAATTCGTTCAAGATAACCTTTGCTAAAACCTTACCTAATTCAACACCCCATTGATCAAACGAGTTAATACCCCAAATGGCACCTTCGACAAAAGTGACATGCTCGTAATAGGCAATCAAAGCACCTAATGTAGCAGGAGTAATTTTTTGAGCCAAAATAGAAGTGGTTGGTCTATTACCTGAGAATTGCTTGTGTGGAACCAAAGAACCAGTGGCACCTTCAGCTTCAACCTGTTCTTTGGTCTTACCTTGCATTAAAGCTTCAGCTTGTGCGAAGAAGTTGGAGGCCAACATTCTTTGATGTAAGTTACCTTCGATTGGGTTATGAGATTGAGCAGCCAAGATGAAATCAGTAGGAATCAATTTGGTACCTTGATGGACTAACTGAAAGAAAGAGTGTTGAGCATTAGTACATGGTTCACCAAATAAAACAATACCAGTTTCATAGTTAACAAATTTGGAGTCCTTGGTAACAGATTTACCATTGGATTCCATTGATAATTGTTGTAAGTAAGCTGGGAATCTGTGTAAGTATTGGTCAAATGGAGCAACTAACTTAGTTTGAGCCTTGTGGAAATTGTTGTACCAAATGGTTAATAAACCACCTAAGAAAGAAATATTTTTTTCAATTGGAGTAGAAGTGAAATGCTTATCATAAGCTTCAGCACCCTTCAAGAAAGCCTCAAAATTATCGTAACCAATATATAAAGCAACAGATAGACCAATTGCGGACCAGACGGAGTATCTACCACCAACCCAGTTTTCAAAACCAAACATGTTCTTGGTATCAATACCGAACTCAGCAACTGCAGAAGCATTAGTGGATAAAGCAACAAAATGCTTAGCAATGTGAGCAGGATTTTTGGCTGTTTCCAAAAACCAAGTCTTACCGGAATTAGCATTAGCACAGGTTTCAGCAGTTGTGAAAGTCTTTGAAGCAATTAAGAATAAGGTTGTTTCAGGATTACATTTCTTTAAAGTTTCTGTGATGTGTGTACCATCAACGTTTGAAACAAAGTGAACATTTAATGAAGGGTCAGCATATGGCTTCAATGCTTCAGTAACCATAACTGGACCTAGATCAGAACCACCGATACCAATGTTAACAATATCGGAAATTCTCTTACCTGTGTAACCAGTCCATTGACCGGATCTAACTTGATTTGAGAATTCTTTCATGTGTTGTAAAACAGAATCAACCTCAGGAGCAACATTAACAGAATCAACCTTCATTTCAACATTAGCTCTGTTTCTTAAAGCAACATGGTAGACAGCTCTGTCTTCAGTAGTGTTAATGTGGGTACCGGCAAACAAGGCATCTCTCAATTCTTCAACTTTAGCTTCTTTGGCTAATTGAACTAAGGTGGATAAGATCTTTTCATCAATTAAATTCTTAGAGAAATCAAACAAAATCT
Organism: Ambrosiozyma ambrosiae; assembly: GCA_003705185.2. Classification (NCBI taxonomy): domain Eukaryota; kingdom Fungi; phylum Ascomycota; class Pichiomycetes; order Pichiales; family Pichiaceae; genus Ambrosiozyma; species Ambrosiozyma ambrosiae. The sequence continues at coordinate 20,473 of PPHU02000001.1, forward strand.
TTGACCCATCGTAGTTTTCAAAGGTTGTAGAGAATTTGGTAAATCTTGAATCATCTTTAGCAAAGGCATCCTTGGTAGAAAAGGACTTACCGTAATCATTAAAGATTTGTTCTAATTGTTTCCAGGCTGGTAATTCGATAGGAGAGGTCATATTGAGAATTGAAGTTAAGTATAGTTAAAAAAAGGAAGAAAAGTCAAGAAAGAGAACTGCAAGAAATATTTGTAGTTTGTTAATTTCAGATTCAAATTTGAAGATGAGCGACTATTTTACTCGAACACGATATTGAAGTTGATCAGTTGTTAAGATATTCTCGGAGTTTCCAAATATCGGTTTTACACAATTGCTCCAAATGAAATAGCTGTCTCTAGCTATTTCCAACTGCTGATTGATATCATTTTGTGGTAATAGTAGTAGATTGATAGATTTCTAATATAGTATGATAACTTTTGTCTGGTGATGTTAACTAACTGGGTGTCTGTTTTCCGTACATAAGGAGAGTTACGCCGCTCGGGTTCAAGTAGAAAAGATACATAAATACAAAAATAAGTACAAAATATGTTTAAAGAAACAATTACAATTGGTCCCAAAGAACGCGAGTATATGAGTCAATGTTAAGAGCGGATTCTTTGATATTGGACAAGTTCTCAATTACATGGTCTGTCTTTTCGTTGATGTAATTGAACATGTCACTCTTGTTAATGTCAAAGTTCTGTTCAAAACTAGATGGTACACTGGATTTAGATGGCCCTTTTCTTCCAGATTCAGAATTAACTTCGTGTGGAGTATGCCAAATATCATAGAACTCTTCAAATGAATTCTCATTCATATGAACCAGGTCAATTAATAGATTCAATTGGGCTCCCTTTAATTTTCGAAGATTTTCTGTGTAATTTTTATTAAACAGCTTAATCTCCTTCAGTTTCTTCACATCATCCAAAATATTCAAACTGGCATATAACTTATCTTGATTATCGACCATCTGAGTTGTAGATTTAAATTTATCATTCATTTTGTGTTCATGTTGGTATGTATACGCTCCAATATCTTCATCTTCTTCATCTTCTTCTTCGTCTTCTTGGTCTTCTTCTTCCACATCTTGGGCTTGATCAAACGAATCTTCTGGTACATTTCCACCAGCAATACTGTTGCCCAAATTTGCTTGTGATGCAACTGGTAAGAAATCTAAACTTGATAATGCTGTGCCCAATGTACCTGTTTTTCTGAAAATGTAATTATCGGCATTACTTGAACTGTTGGTGTACTCATTTGAGAACTCATTGTAACCTTTTAGCACTTCGTCATTGGAGTAAGCAAACGAGTCATTGTCGTACAAATAATCTTCATCTTCGTCTAGTTGTAAAGCATCCAAATCAATATTTGTTGAATCTGTATCATTAGTTTGCACTTTCCGTAATGATGTTGTCTTTGTCTTCTTGCTTGTCTGAGAAGGCAACTTCCAGTCAGGGGATAACTGTTCTAAGAGAGATATGTCTGAATTATTTCTCTTAGGGATTGACATTAAATTAACTGTAACTTGTGGTTAATGTATTGTTTGTAAGATGAAGAAGTCAAAAGAATCATAGAAAGCAAGGCTTACGTTATCACAAAGCCAAAACAATCACAGATCTCGATCGACTCGTCTTCACCACTCAAGTTTCAATGCTGCGTTTACAGTTACCATCAAAACTATACTTTCTCTTACTTTAAATACACTTATTACCAGAAATGACGGTAACACACTATAATAGGGGCAACTCTCCTTACTTAACAGACTCAGATGACTCCATTTCCCTTTCCCATTTCCCGTCAACTCCATCCAAAACCATAGTCTCCTTAGATGACGATACCATAATAGCTGATATACCCAAAGACCTGTTACTCCCCATAACTGGTAACAGTAGCAATAAATCCAAGTATCGTAAGCCTCCTTTAACAGCTGCTTCAGATTCGGTACTTGACTCTCAAAGCAAAATGACATTTCTTGATCAACGACTAACTTCTAATAAGAGACACTCTAAGAAATCATCATGTAATAACACAATTAGAAAACAACCATGGAAAAAATTACTTTGGATTAAACAAGATTATGATGATAATTATACAGATACTGCATTTTTATCGCAATTGAAAAGGAATTCAACTGTTGTTAATTATTCATTTTGGAAGTTGGTTCAAGATTTTTCTTTAATCGTTTTGCATCTATCAGTCATAATTTCCGTCATTTTGGTCTTTTATGGAATATATCAATTAAATTGGAATCCCATCACTCCCACTTTAATAAGTACAAGTGCAACAGTACTTTGTTTTATCATTTATATAATAACTTTGAAAATTCAAAGGAGTAGAGAACTAATCACTTTGCAGAAATTCAAAATTGAACAACTTGCAATGTCAACGAGAAACAGAAAATTCAATAATGTTTCAAGACCAACTTCTAGATCATCTTCTCCGTTTGCCGGTTTGGATACTTCAAGTAATGCTAATTTAAATAATGTTAATCAGAGCAATGTTAGTTTGGCAAATCTAGATTTGGAGCAGTATTTACTGGAGCCAAATCCACCAAGTATGATAAACACCCTCAAATCATCCATTCTGATACTACTATCCCTGCTTACATTTTCTCCAGTTTTGAAATCATTAACCAATTCCACTGCTTCTGATTCAATTTGGGCGTTATCTGTATGGTTATGTATTTTAAATATTTTGTTCAATGATTATTCGATAGACTTTCCTAATTTCAAGCAACAACAATTACAACGATTGTTAACAAACAATAATGCATCAGCCATAGCTGCTGCTGCTAATGGAGATTTATCATATTTAGAATTAAAATACTCAAATTCAAACTTGGCTAAAAATTTATCCTTATCGAATGCTATTGTTTTAGCATCAAGATTGAATTCAAATCTGAGTGCGTTTTGTTTTATTTTGTTTTCTATTCAAGTTTCTGGGTTGTTTCCAATATTTAACAATTTTACAAGAAGGTATCAGTATATGCAATTTCATTGGTTTCAATTCATTGTCATTGTTTTTGGTGTTGATTACACAATTTGGAAGATTTTTGGAACAGGTTGGTTGTTAACTTGGTCGTTTGTTCATTTTTTAATCATTATTGCTGGTCCTTGGTATTTCATAGCTTTACAGAAATATAAAGATGAATTACAAGGTCCTTGGGATCCTGCCAAACCTGTTGTTAAAAGTATTTAAAAAATTCTTTTTTTTATTTCGCATTGTATTATTAGTCTTTTGTGTTTTTTTTATTATTATTTTAATTCCACTTTTATTTATCAACTATTTTATATCTTTAATGATTCTTTTTTTTAGATGAAAATATAGTTTTCTATTTAGAACAAAAAAATATTATACATAAAAAAAACAAATAAAACACAAAAATCGATATATAATGATAGTACTTTCAACAAACAAAAATATAATCATCCAGTGAACACACCAGCTGCAAGACATAAATTTCTTCTGGTAAAATGAACCTTATAAATTGGTGTTTTTTTGGTGAAATAAACAGCCATGTGATCTTGAGTTGCAAAAAACTCTTTCTTTCTTCTAGTTTCTTCTTGAGTTTTATTAACGCCATTAACCACACCATTACCATTAACCACATGTGGATCAATCTTAGTCGTGCCATCTGCATTTTTAGCTTGGATAACTGACTCAATTGTGAATTTTTCAGGTTGTGGATTATTACTATCCACTGTACCTTTCTTAATATCCCAGATTCTAATTGAATTATCAGACCCACCACTAACTAAGACAGATCCATCTCTACTGAATGCTAGAGAATAAATTGAGCATCTACCATGTCCCTTCATCGATTTCAATCTTCTACCTGAAGCAATATCAAAAACATTGATTATTGAATCTTCACCAGCAGTGGCAACCCATCTACCATCTGGCGAACAAGCTATAGCATTAATAGGCATTGAGTGTCCAATGAAAACCCTGACAGATTCACCCCTACTTATATCCCACATTCTGACTGTTTTATCACTCGATCCTGTAAATAAATATGTCGAATTAGGATGAAACTCAACGACATCAACATCTTTTAAATGGCCTGCAAATATTCTTAATGGATAAATATGATCACAAGACCATAATCTAGCTGTCTGATCATGAGACACAGTAGCAAAGTAATGACCTAACGGTGAGAATTTAACATCCCAAACTGGTGCATTGTGTCCTTTATATGAAACTAATGACGTGTAAGTATCCATCGACCATAATCTCACAGTTTTATCTTCAGATGAAGATAATAAATAATTGTTATCAGGACTGAAATCTAGTCCATACACTGCCCCACTGTGACCAACTAATCTTCTACAGCCATTAACTGCAACTCCATCGATTGTACGATTATATTCATCATTTTTTAAAACTGATTTTAATGGAGATCCATCAATTGACCATAATTTAATAAATGAATCTTGAAATCCACCTGCAACCACTGTTGAATCATCATTAAATTCAATACATGTCATGTCATTGTTCGTGTTGTGGAAAGTATACATACACACACTAGGTAAAGCAGCTTGTGGAGTATTTAATTTTATTTTTGATCTTGAGTCTTGAATTTTAACTATCTCTCTTTTAATATCATACGCAGTTCTCTGTGGTAATGGTAAAGCATCTTTACTTGGAACATCATCTGAACTTGAATCAACTTTGAAATTCTCATTATATTCTTCCATTAACGTTTTTTCAAAATGTTTATCCTTTTGGTTTTCATCTTTATGTTTTAATTCCGCTTCTAGTTCTTTATTAAACTCAGGATCCGTTGGATACTTGCCTAATTTGACCTCTTGACTGTTTAATGTTTCAACCCCATTCTTTTCCTTAGCTTTTGAATCTGTTTCTTTGCCTTTATCATCATTTAGTAATTGATAAATAGCTGAAATACCTTCTTGATTTTCAATAGATTGATTATTTTCCATTGAAGATTCAGACGTCACTTCTGTTTGGGTTAAAATATCCATTGAGTTATTAATTGTTCTAACAACGATTGAACCACCAATACCTTCATTTTCATTCAAGAAACTTAAAACCAAATTCATGGAAATGTTTGAAATAATAATTTTATACTTATTGTTTCTAAACAATTTTGCCATTTCATTATCATTTAAATGCTCAGGTAATGATACTCCTGCTAATGATTTAATTTCTGAGTTATGCAACAAAATATGATCATTGCTAAATTTTTCATAAAAAGATCTTGCTTCATCCGGTTCACCTCTTTGAATCAAAGCTAAATAAAAATGGACAAATAAAGGGTAAATGAATTTTTCTAATTCATATTTATACATTTCTAAAGAGTTTTCACACCATGATCTAAACATAACATAAGCTCTCGAAAACATTTTAGGGTCTTCGTCAAACTGTCTTTTTCTCGCATTGTCTTGGAATTGCAAGAATTGAGTCTGTTGAAATTGAATATTTGATCTATTTGAAGTTGGAGCAGTAGGCTGTGAAAACGTTGTATTACTAGGAGTTAGATCATATGTAGCACCACCCGCAATCTTTGTGCTTTCTAGTCTTAAGGTTGCTTCAGTTTGGTGGAAACCTTTTTTACCTAGATATTCTAAAACAATTCTATTTAAATCAGATTGGGTCAATTGTTGATGCCCCTGCTGCTGTTTAGCAGATTGTTGCTGCTGTTGCTGTTGCTGCTGTTGTTGTTGTTGTTGTTGTTGTTGTTGAGTTGAAGGTCTTTGCATGGTTTGTGTTCTGTTTATCGTAAGCCTAGCAAATATGGAAATTCAAAGAAAATAAATTCAAATTAGCAGCACTGTAATAACTAGAATATAATATTGAAAAGAATTTTGTAACAAGAAAATTTGTGAGATACCTAGTTCTGTTTTTGTGAATGAAGCCCACCATCAAACACTTCCTGGCTAACTGAAAGAGTTGATGCTACGATCGATTCAATTCAGTAATAGCATCCGTACACCATTTAACACTCGGCGTTTTCAGTCGATTCTTATCTGCCTCGCCAGTCGCCATCGAGTACCATATCAAATTTGCCCAATAATGGCCAACATGCCAATCCATTTATGAGAATAGTCTTGTTAAGATTTAGTTGACCCTCCCTTTTCTTGAAACATTTCACCATTCCGTCATTCCATATAGTAATTACAAATATTTTCTCCTGTTAGACAATTAAGATCATGGTTACCTACGAACAATTACTACCAATCGGGTCCTTGATGATTATCTCATCCTTATCATTCATTTTAGGTGTTCTTTTTGCAAACTGGCCTTACGATTACTACACCTTATGGAACACTACTTTGGGTGAAGAATATTTTGAAAAGGCATTGGAACATTATAAAGTTTGGGCCACCACTCCATCTGCCATTCTTTACATTTTACATGGTGTTTTAGGTGTTGGCTTTATTGGTTCTTTAATCAAAATTTTCAAACCAACCGAAGATACCAAATATTTTGAATATGGTAGTTTAGTTGCTATTGTTGGCTCGGTCTCTATTTACTTAACTAACGTTAGAGTTGGTGCTTTATCTGCTGTTTACGGACAATGGGGTGAAGTTGATCAAAACACAGGTTTAGCCGTTATTGGTGCCTCTGAAGTTATGATTGTCTTCCTATTATTTGGTGTCATCTTGTTACAATGTGGTTTATTCTATGCTCATTATGAAGATACTCAATTAAAGATTAACTTTTATTTAAATGAATTAAAGGAAAAACTAGCTGCTACTGAAAATAAGAACTCTCCAACTTCCGTTGAATCTAAAACTGCTTCTAAAACCTCAGGTTCTTCGGTTAAGGAAACTAAAGCCACCAAATCCAAGAAGAAGACATAATTTTCTGATCTTTGTTGGATTTGATTTGTATATTAACTCATTTTTACATTAAGATCGTTAAAGAAGATTGAAGAATTCTTTGCTCTTTTCTTTTCTATAATTGGTATTATAAAAAACACTTTAAAGACTGTACATTCTCTTTGTTAATGCTATTTAAATAATACTTTTAACTGATAATATAAACTTGTTAAAGTGAACTGAATGTAGATTATATAGTAAAATATGATTAAACATCTTGTATAAGAAAATAATGATGTGGCGCGGGTGGCAAACAGAACCACTTCTTTTTCCAACTAAGAAATTAGATAGTGGTTTATTTGTAAAGGAAAGTGCTTCCTTGTCATCATATTGTAGACCAATAAACAGTTCATTAAAAACCATCTAGAAGAATACAATACAAGATGTCTTCAAATAGCTCTAACCCAATACTTTGTCAAATTCCGTTAATTGTCGTCCCCGGCAGTTTCCAAAAACCAAAGACTGTCACATTACCTTACGACTTCGAGAAACTTCCTACAGATGTCAACGATTTCAAGAATTTGAAACTACAGAAAGATATTACAGAATTAAAATCTTTATTGGGTGATCAAAAAGAGTTTGCTGAAAAAATTAATTTGAATTATGGTAAAAATGATAAGAAGTTTTTGGATAACGATGAATCAGTTGTTAAATTTAAAGATTGGGAAACTAAAATAAGGATGATGGCACCTGGTTATTTTTCACAAGATGGTTCTATTGGTGTTATGTCCCCTACAAAGCACATACGGACTTCTAGTAGTGTTAGTGAAAATGTGGATGTTGGGAATATGAAGAATACTGAGAATAATGAGACATTAAGAAGCAGTGTAGAAACAGAACTAGCTGGACTCAGAATCGACTGAACCTTGATCATCTGTATACAGGTGTATATCTGACGAATCATTATTTCTATTATACACTTCCCAATCCGTAGCATGTAATTCTATAAAAGTATTCAGGATGTTCACTGTAAGAAAGTATGAAGCCGCAAACTCAGAAACTCAGAAAAATTTCCTAACGGGCGACGTCCATGATGAATCATCCCCATAATATATTTCAAATCTTTATGCCATCTCTTCTTTTCTTTACAGTATACCCAGAGTTCTTGTGTTCCTCTAACAATCTTACCAATCATGTCCCTTAAACTATTTGGTGCTACTGCTGCTGACCCAGAAACAGTTAGCAACAACCTGAAACTTTCCATTGCGTCTGCTCTTTTCCATCCTTCTTTAGAATTCACAATTGATACTGAAGGCTCCGGTAATATACTATTGCAAGATACAAAAACTGGCTTTGAGCTGTTTGAGCCCACTTCTATTGTTAAATATTTAGCAGCTACTTCCAAAAATGGCTCACATGAGGTTTTTACTAAAACCCCAGAAGAGGATATTTTATTGAAGAATCCTTCTCAATTAAATTTCTCTAAAGCTGACCCAACTTCAGTCATTCAAATTTTGGCATTTGGTTCACTATATCCAACTTTATCCACCTTGAGTCCAGAAAAGCAATCTTCAACTCCATTGTACGCTTGGTTTAAGGAATATTCTTCAATTCCACAAGTTCAAAAAGGTATTAAGAATGCCACTTCTCATATTAAAATTGAAAGAATTAAGGAAAAAAACACTGGTAAAATTAATATTGCTAAGAATATATCAGTTATCAAATCAGAAGGTAAAATCGCACCAAAGAAGGACGAAAGAAATATCCTTATTACTTCTGCCTTACCTTATGTTAATAATGTCCCTCATTTAGGTAATATTGTTGGTTCTGTTTTATCTGCCGATATTTATTCTAGATATTGTAAACAAAGAGATTATAACACTTTATTTATTTGTGGTACTGATGAATATGGTACTGCAACTGAAACCAAAGCATTAGAAGAAAATGTCACACCAAAACAATTATGTGATAAGTACAATAAAATTCACAAAGAAGTGTATGACTGGTTCCAAATTGGTTTCGATTATTTTGGCAGAACTACAACTGAAAAGCAAACTGAAATTGCTCAAGATATATTTATGAAACTTTATGAAAATGGTTACTTAGAAGAGCAAGTCATGAAACAATTATATTGTCCTGTTCATAAAGGTTATTTGGCTGATAGATATGTTGAAGGTGAATGTCCAAAATGTCATTACGAAGATGCGAGAGGTGATCAATGTGATAAATGTGGTAACTTGCTAGATCCTTTTGAATTGATTAACCCACGCTGTAAATTAGATGATTCCACTCCAGAACCAAGAAATTCCAAACATATTTTTATTTCCTTAGATAAGTTGGAACCAGAGTTAAGAAAATGGGTCGAAGAAGCTTCATCTAAAGGTTTCTGGTCTAAAAATTCCAAAACTATTACTAATTCTTGGTTAAGAGAAGGTTTAAAACCAAGATGTATTACTAGAGATTTAAAATGGGGTACACCAGTTCCATTAGAAGGTTTTACAGACAAGGTTTTGTATGTTTGGTTCGATGCTACCATTGGTTATATTTCAATTACGGCTAATTATACTAATGATTGGAAAGCTTGGTGGAAAAATCCAGAGAATGTCCAATTATATCAATTTATGGGTAAAGATAATGTCCCTTTCCATACTGTTGTTTTCCCATCATCCGAAATTGGTACTGGGGATAACTGGACTTTGTTACACCATTTGAATACTACTGAGTACTTGCAATACGAAGGAGGTAAATTCTCGAAATCCAGAGGTGTCGGAGTTTTTGGTAATAATGCTAAAGAAACCGGTGTTTCACCTTCCGTTTGGAGATATTATCTTGCATCAATTAGACCAGAATCACAAGATGCTCAATTCTCATGGGCTGAATTTGTTACCAAGAATAACAGTGAATTATTAGCTAATTTGGGTAATTTTGTTAATAGATTAGTGAAATTTGTCATTGCCAAATATAATGGTGTCATTCCAAAATATGACTTTAAGAATTGTCCAGCATATCCTAAATTAGCTGAAGACATAGATTCATTATTGAAGACATATGTAAATGATATGGAATCTGTTCATTTAAGAAAAGGTTTAGAAACTGTTATGATGATTTCTGCAAAAGGTAATCAATTCTTACAAGATAATAAGTTAGATAACTCATTATACAATGATTTACCAGACAAATCAGACTCGGTTGTTGCAATTGGTATTAACTTAATTTACTTATTGTCAGCTTTAGTTGCTCCATACATGCCAGAAACTACCAAACAAATTGAAGAAATCTTGAACGTTCCTTCCTTAAGAATTCCAGATAAATTTAACTTAAATATTAATCCTGGGCACTGTATTGGAAAAGCCCAATACTTATTTAAAAGAATTGATGAGAAAAAGGTTGATGAATGGAGATCAATGTATGGTGGTCAACAAAAGAAATAGATCCTCAATTCTACTTTTTTTGAAATATTTCCTTGCTATTTCTATATTTTATTTTTTATATTATAAACTAGAGTGAGCCGCAAGCGGTGTAATAATAAGAATTTAATGGAATATATCTCTAGGTTATACTATATGATTGCAATAGGGAGTTAAAGAAAGTGTAAAAGTGTTTGTATTAACCTATCCAAATCCACCTAAGGTTTTCGTAGGTCAATAGTAAAATAGCAAACAGAAATGTAAAATATTAGTTTAAGCAGGTTTAATGAGTAATATGTGGCGCAACAGTGGTTGAGGCGCACTCGCGATTTAATTGCTTGTCAAATCAATTATTTTAAAAAATACATCCCGGATCTTGAAAAAGAACAATGAATTCGATTAAACCATTAAAGAACAACAACTAAGTTGTCTACTCTATATATATATATATACCTTATTATCCCCCTTATATTTTGATTCAAATTCTCTGCCCTACTAAATTACTGTTACCCCTGCTATTGTTAGAGTTCATTATTGCAACTCCTGCTCTCACAATCTAGAAATTGGATAACCATTTATCTGTGGAAAGATATTGCCCAGGACACAAATCCTCCCTGGGCCTTTCTGTCAACATTCCAATTTCAATATTCCTTAAATTATTCAGAAAATTGTCTCCTTAATCCAACCAAAAATGCCAAAACAAATAACAAATAACTTATCTCCAGTTAGTTCGGACAGTGTGTTAAGCTCCTCTCGTCCTATTGAAAATTCATCTTCGACGGAAACTACTCCTGAATCAGTTGAATCAATTTCAGAACCTGAAGTTGCTTCGGTAACTACTAAAAAATTAAATAAATTCAAAAAAAGCAGAACTATTTCTACTGCAAATCGAGATGAAAATGAAAATGATACGGAAATTTCCGGTCCAACAAAAAAAGCTAGGAAAGGAAAAAGAAAAAAGACCAAAACTGGTTGTTTGACCTGTAAAGCAAGGAAAATCAAGTGCGATGAAGGTAAGCCTATTTGCAAACATTGCTTGAAAAGACGAGTGACTTGTATATTTCCAAGGATACTTTCCACAATATCAAAAGATTTATCAAATAACAATCTTAAAAAAGATGGTAAGTCACCATTAATTGAAGTTATACCTAGAGATCAGAGACCGGTAACTTCTGATGGTGCTTTAAGTCAAGAAGGTGTTGATTATTTAATGGGTCTTGTTCCTGGTTCGCAAGTTCATATCAATGGTAAGGATTCTGTTATTTTGTCTTCTCAAAAGGTTGAAAATTTTAAGATTTTTTCATCACTTTTCAAAAAGAGAAATTTAACAAACTATAGATTATACAGTCAATTGAATTTTCAATTTGTTGACTATTATACAACACAATATTACATGAAACTCTCTAGGTATTACCCAGTTCAAAAAGCATTTTTAAATATTGTAAGTCACAGTTTCAATTATCCACATTTAATTCATATTATTATGGCACTGTTATCGTTAGATTTTTATTATAATGCTTCAAAAATGTATGTTGATCAAAATAAAAATTGTCTCAGCCTAAAACCTAAGGTTCCAGATGCTAAATTAATTATGGATAGAGATGGTTATTTGAAATTATCTGAATTTGAACAAACTAGATCTCTCGAGTTATTTACAAAACATTTGATCCCTAAAACTGTCCAAGAAGGTATGACTTCGTTACTTTCGTCTGTTTTTCAGTTTGTTTACTTTATGTTTTCACCAAACTATAAAATAATTGATACGGGGTTTTTCAGTCTAGCGAGTGGTGTTGGTATTATTTATCGTAGTTCTAAAAAGTTCTTTTCAATTCAAAATATTATCCCATTTGAAAGTTTAGTTATAGTTGCTAAATCAAAACCTTGCTCTAGAGATGACATTGGAAAAGTTTTTACTCCAGCTTATCTTAACGGGTTACTTGAGCCAGTTGATTTTGAAAAAAATAATCCATTAGCTTTTAATTTTTTGAAAGAACACTATAATATTTATCATTCTGCAATTAAAGCTCTTCTGGATTGTTACACTGAAGTTAATAAACCACATGAGCCTGAAAGGGATTTCTTGAATATTTTGATTAGATGGAGTATTGACCACGCATTACCATTCAGGCCTTTAGTTGTCGAAGAAAGGGATCCTAGAGCTTTAATTATAATGGCTCATTTTATAATGTTATTGTCATCAATGATTATTCCTGAATATTGGTCACAAGATAATTTTGTTGATGAGATTGATAATATAGCAGATGTTTTATGTGACTGTGGTAATGATTTTTGGCTGCCTTGGTTGAATGTTCCAAAAGTTTGTATATATCAACTTGCCGCTAGGGATGTGGATGAGATGCAATCTACTCATTCCTTAACCACCAAAAATGGACAGTGTTTGAGTTTTCCTCAAACCTACTGAGTAATACAAAAGGGGGAATGAGTCAACGTTAATACTATGTTTGTTGTTATGTTTGTATTTATGTTTGTGTTTATGTTTGCGTTTACGTTTGTGTTTATGTTTTTGTTTATGTTTTTGTTTGTGCATGTGTTTGTGATTGCTCCTGCTCTTTAATCCTTCTTTGTGGGTTTGTTTAGCTATCCATAGTTTTATATAACATTTACTTAATAATGTATTTATATGATTTTTTGCTAAGTTTTAGGTTCTTATCTTTGTTTCTGTTTCTATTTTTATGTATCATATTACTAAGATAAGTTTTGATGCTTTTGTATTTAATGTACTGTCTTGAGTTGCGATGTTATCCCCTAATTTTTTTAAAAAATTGGTTTCTATTTTTCAGGGTCCTTATTTTTTATTTTTTATTTTAAAACCTAAAACTAAAATCTTAATTCAATCAAACATTATTGAATTTTTACGCAGCTTCACCTCTTTGGGGTTAAACTCTGTTCTGAATAAAATGAACTTAAATCAAATAAACTTAGAATAAATTTGGAATGATTTTTATCAGCCACTATTAGACGTTAAGTAAGAATCTTACTATAAGAAGCAGTTACGTTTTTTTTAAGTTTAAAAATATCAAAATAATATAAGATTAACTAATAATAATATACCAACAAACAAGGTTCTGAGATTTTTGTATTTTTAAAAACTAAAAAATATAACTTAATTTACTAATTTTGCACACATCTATTAACAAATCTATCAAATAAAAAAAAGACATTTAAAAATATTATAATAATATATTTTTGAAATACATTCACGATCCTTATAAATAAAATTCAAAACATGTACTATCGTTTGAGGCAGTTTGGCCGAGTGGTCTAAGGCGTCAGGTTAAGGTCCTGATCTCTTCGGGGGCGTGGGTTCGAACCCCACAACTGTCACTGAATGTTTTTTAGTGTTAGCAATTAATTTATTTTTCAATTTTTCAAGTCCTAAATAAAGATATCAGACAAACTTTTAAAACTTTAAAGAACTTTAAGAACTTTAAGAACTTTAAGAATTATATTTGAAATAAAATTTTGGGTTTTGTAATCTCTACTTCATTTGTCAGGTGGAATTTGTTATCTTTATAAGGTAAAGTCCTTTGTGTCGTCTCGCATTACTAAACAAAAAATTGAGGTTTGAAGACCGAATTTAGCAAGTCGGTGTTGGATAATTTCTCTTCGGTGTTCAAAGAAGGAAAGAAAAGTCTGACGATTTAAATGCTGTAGTGATAATGTGATCACTTATTACAGACTATGTAAAGGCCGATTGCAAGAATACTGTGATCCGAATACCGAGACCACTAAGTATATATATAAATTGAAAGACTTTTCTCTTTCTTTTATGAGTTTTACTATTTTATGAGATCCCATTTATACCGGAATTTATACGGAGAGTTACTTATTAGAAGACAAGTTATTTTGCAAATCAATTACATCCCAAATTAAATACCGCCAGCTCATATTAATCTAGATATTTCTACTGAAATGTCTCAATCGTTGACAAATAATTCACCTAGAGAATCATCTTTAACAGGACGAACATACTTAACTGTGAAATCCAATGACGGTCCCAACAGTGTCTTAGAGGCTTATAATAAGCCTGATGAAAAACACTATTTTGATCAAATAAAACCCATACAGGAACAGACTTCTGGTGAACAAACACCGTCTGACTACCCAGAGGGCTCACGAAGAGGATGGCTGGTGCTAGTTGCAAGTTGCTGTATTATGGCTATGTCTTTTGGTATGGTTAACTCTTATGGTGTTTATCAAAGTTACTATGAAGTTAACTATCCTCATATAAGTTCGAATACTTTATCAATTATTGGTTCATTGCAAGCATGCCTAACGTTTGTTATAGCTATACCTTCTACAATCATCATGTATTATGTCGGCCCTCAAGTAGCTGTATTAATGGGTGGTGTTATTGCTTGTTTGTCTTACTTCATGCTATCATTACAGAGTTCAGTCTGGCAATTATTTATAATCCAAGGGTTTATGTTTGGTTTAGGGTCTGGTTTAATGTATGTTCATGCTACTTCTGTCTTATTTCAATATTTTCATAAAAAGAAAGCATTAGTACAAGGTATTATTACTGCCTCGGCTAGTACTGCTGGCGTCTACTGGCCCATTGGTGTTAGAGAACTGATTAAAAAGATTGGATTTAAATGGGCCAATAGAGTCATTGGCTTTATTTATCTTCCTCTTTTCATTATTGCTACAATTTTAATTAGACCTAGACTCAAACCACCAAAGAGACAAAAAGGCCAGAATTTTCTAAGAATTAATTTCAAAGTTTTATTGGATAGTAGATTTTGCTTAGTTGCCTTGTGCTGGTTTTTATTCGTCTTATCGTTATTTCCAGGCTTATTCTACATTGATTTGTTTTGTATGCGTGTTGGTGTTGCTAAGGGTGTAAGAGATTATAATGTTGCGATCATTAATGCAGCTGCTTGTTTTGGTAGAATCATCCCTGGTTATTATGCAGATAAGTATGGAAGAGTAAATATTCTTATACCATTTTTATTCATTTCAGGAATACTTCCATTAGCATTGTGGACTACTGCTAGAAACACATCTGGTGTTGCAGCTTTCTGTGTGTTTTGGGGATTCTTTTCAGGTACACCGGTTTCGATTATGCCAAGTATTGTTGGTCAGCTTTTCCCTGCTAAAGATATGTCTTCTTACCTTTCATTCTTTTTTGCTTGTGGTGGTATTGGCTCTTTGATTGGGCCGATCATTGCTGGTACCTTTATTCCAAAAGGCCATATCGAAGGAGCTGCTGGATTTAATAAATTGGCCATATTTTCAGGAGTTATAGAAATAGGATGCGGTGGTTTAATGATTATTGTGAGAAACATGTATACTAAAAAATTGATTAAAAAGATTTAACTCTAATATTTTCACTTTCCGTTTTCTTTTTCATTATTTCTTCTGTATGAATTTTATGAACTAAATTTGCTGCATTGGTGTTTTTTTTTTAAATATCAAACATTTAATTAAATAGTTAAATAATTAAATAATTAAATAATTTAATTTAGAACTGTTAAGGTTTAAAATTGAAACAGTTGAAGGATAAAAAAAAGGAGTTCCACGCACAGGTATTTCTAGCGAAGAATAACAACAATTTTTATCGCTGGTGTGTAAAAATAATAAACTCTATTTACCTTAATAAACTATCTCAACAGACCAACAACCACAGATATGCCTTATCATGATATAGAAGAAGGAAATATATATAAAGGTACTGTGACTGGTTTAAAAAGCTTTGGTGCTTTCATAAGCATTTCCAGTTCACAAAGACATGACCTTCATGAAGACATCAAACCCCATGAACATTATCACCGCCATTCGAATTCAAGTCGAAACAACAGAAGCCCTTCAGGGCTTTGTCATATTTCACAAATATCATCCACAAGAAGATTGAATCACCCAGATGAAGTGCTGAAAATGGGTCAGCAACTATATGTTAAAATTACTGCCATTCAAGAGGATGGAAAGATTTCTTTATCTATGAGAAACATAGATCAAGTTACAGGAACAGAAACAGAATCTCAAAGGGTCGACTATGATAACGAGTCTAATGGAAATAGATATCAGTTGAATCAAAAAAGAAGTCAAAAGAGAAGAAATGAACCAGATTTATGGGAAATGAATCAATTGAACAAAGCTTTTGGTGCTAAGAAAACCAGAGTACACTCTTCAGATGATATTGAAGATCCATTTGCCGAGGTGAACTCAGATTCCAATGAAGAGGACGCCGAAGAAGATGTTGAAATTGAATTGGTTAATCAAATTCCTAGTTTTTTAGAAGGTAAAAATTATAAAACAAATAAAAATGAACCAATCAAGGTTACTAGAACTATTGAAGGTTCAATGAATAGAGTTGCACAAAATGGTTCTAAACTTATGGAAGAATCTAAAAGAATAAAATTAGATAAACGAATGGAAGATGAAAGATTGAAAAGACAAGCTGAACGACTGAAGAAAACCGATGACCCAATGTTAGAAGAATTAGTTACTAAAATTAAAGTGCAAAAGGAAAAAGAGGCTGCATTTGAACAAGCTGTTGAAAACTGGAAAAAACAAGCTAAAACAGAATCTTACGGTATTAGATCACATATGAGTATTAGAGAACAACGTGAATCCTTACCTGTTTTTGACAAAAGAGATGAGCTCTTACAGGAGGTTGAGAAAAATGACTTTATAGTGGTGGTTGGTGAAACCGGTTCAGGTAAAACTACACAGATAACGCAATATTTGGCTGAAGATGGTTATGGTGATAAAGGTATAATTGCATGTACCCAACCACGTAGAGTTGCTGCCACCAGTGTTGCCAGGAGAGTGGCAGAAGAAGTTGGTTGTAAGGTTGGTGATGAAGTTGGTTATACGATTAGATTTGAAGACCTTACAAGTGATAAAACTATGATTAAATATATGACTGATGGTATGCTACAAGTGGAAGCTTTAACAGATCCAGATATGAACAAATATTCGGTGATTATGCTAGATGAAGCCCATGAAAGAACAGTTGCTACCGATGTTTTATTTGCCTTGCTAAGAGATGCTGTTGTTAGAAGAAAAGGAACATTGAAATTGATCGTTACTTCTGCTACTTTAGATTCTGCTAAATTCTCAAAGTATTTTAATAATTGTCCAGTTTTCCATATTAAGGGTCGTACTTTCCCGGTTAAGATTTTTTACACTAAACAGCCAGAATTAGATTATATCGAAGCAACTATAGAAACAGTTATTGATATTCATATGAATAATGATGCTGGTGATATTTTGGTTTTTTTAACTGGTCGAGAAGAAATCGACACTTGTTGTGAAACAATTATAGAAAAAATGAGTGTATTATATAGGTCAGACCCAAATTTATCTGAATTGATTGTTTTACCAATTTATTCAGCATTGCCATCCGAAATGCAGAGTAGAATTTTTGAGCCTACTCCCAAAGGGAAAAGAAAAGTTGTTTTAGCTACTAATATTGCAGAAACTTCTATTACAATTGATGGTATATATTTTGTTGTCGATCCTGGATTTGTTAAGGTCAAAGCATATAATGCTAAATTAGGTATGGATTCTTTAATTGTTCAACCAATTTCTAGAGCACAGGCTGATCAAAGATCTGGTAGAGCAGGTAGAACTGGCCCAGGTATTTGTTTTAGGCTTTATACCAAAAATGCATATTTAAATGAAATGTCCCCAAACACAGTGCCTGAGATTAAAAGACAAAATTTATCAAATACAATCTTGAATTTAAAAGCAATGGGTATTGTCGATGTTTTGAACTTTGGATTTATGGATCCACCAGAAGATGATACTATTTTTTCAGCCTTAGATGAATTATACATATTAGATGCGCTAGATAATGACGGTAGATTAACGTTAACAGGAAAATATATGGCTTATTTTCCATTAGAGCCAATGTTAACCAAAACATTAATTAAATCAATGGACTTTCAGTGTTCATATGAAATCATCATAATAATTGCCATGCTTTCAATCCCAGATGTTTTTTTCAGACCTAGAGAGAAAAGGGAAAAAGCAGATAAAATGAAGGCTAAATTGAATGATTACAATGGGGATCATTTAACTTTACTAAATGTGTATTTGAAATGGGAAGATTCAAATTTTTCAAAGTCATGGTGTGAGGATCATTTTATTCACGAAAAATCATTAAAAAAGGCAAGAGATGTTAAAAAACAATTATTAAAAATTTTAGAAGACTTGGATAGAAAGGAAAGAAAATTAAATTCTTCAATTATGAGCTGTAGGGGAAATTATGATCAGATTAGAAAAGCATTTGTTTCAGGGTTTTTTAAAAATTGTGCAAAACGTTCAGCCAACCATGGACATACAAATGAAGAAGGCTCTTATCGTACGTTAGTTGAAAACATTCCAGTTTATATGCATCCCTCTTCTTCTTTATTCAAAAAACATGGTGTTGAATACTTGATCTACCATACTTTAGTTTTAACTAACAAAGAGTATATGCATTGTATATCTAAAATTGACCCAAAATGGTTAATATTATATGCACCTAAATTTTTCAAAGAGGCTGATCCAAATGAATTAAGTTTAACTAAAAAGAGAGAGCGTATTCAACCTTTATTTAACAGAAATGATCCAAAGGAAAAATGGAGGTTAAGTAGAGGTAGAAGATAGAATTTACTTATTGTGTTTTCTTTTATTTATAATGTATAGATGTAATGAATTGAATTAATGTACAGTAATTAATAAATATATAAAACAAAAAAGGTTACACACACAATCAGATGACTTTCTATCTAATTTTAATTTTCTCTAAATAAAATTTATTGAACAGATATATCATCTTTCTGTGTAAGGTCTTCATTTCCTTCCTGAGAGGGGAATTCTTCTGTTGTCTCGTACTGTTCAATAATTTTACTATTATTCAAACTAAACTGCAGGTCCAATTTTTTACCAAAAAATTCTTCATCTTGTAATTGACTAATTGATAACTGAGCTTCTTGGATAGAACTAACAGCGACCCAAGCTTGTCCCCTTAATGAACCTCTGTTTCTATAAAAAATGCTGATCACATCACTGTAAGTGGAAAAAAGTATGAATAAATTCTGTTTCATTTTATCGTTTGGTATTTTATCATTCAAGTTGGTGATATAGATAGTGTAACTAGGCTTTTCATTTTTAGGTTTAATTGGTTTCTGTAATGCTTTAAGTTTCTTCTTTGCTTTGGTTGGGTCTTGTGTCAAAGCCTTTCTCTTTCTTGGAGGCATTTATAATAGTGATAAATTGCTTTTTTGAGGGGTTAGACACCTACTTTTTGTAGTATTATGGAATTTGGGAGGTGTTTAAGTTATGATTAACATAGAACAAAGTATAGTTTAAATCTTTTTGGATGACTAGAGCGAATTCGAGAGAGCGAATTGTGAACTTTAACATAAAGTCTTAGGACTTTGGCTTACAACTTCTTAATCTTGATATATTTATTAGTGAGCCTTCGTCTGAACAAGGATTAATTCCAGATAGGAATATGGAGCTTATTATTTTGATCAATTCACTTTCGAAGTAATATATACTTGTTGAAAGTCGAGACTACGGAACGCAAAACAATTAATAATTTACGAGAACATTAACCATGTCTGAACAATCGGTTCATGAATTATGTATTATACTAATGAAGTATGGCACTAGCTTAGACTTTCCTACCCCATGTAACTCATGGAAGAGATCAATATGCAATTGAAATCCAGGATAAAGCTAGTCTTTTACACTCAAATTTAAACAAATGCATTGTTCATATCATGGACTACTGTCTTGATTCTCTTCAGTGAATACTCAGTTTATATAATTAATGACATTGAAACGCAGTTCAACCATTAATTATCATAACCAGTAATTATGCAGAAAGAAGTATGAATTAAAATCAGCATAAAAAACTCAGTTAGTATTTCAGAAACATTTCAATAAAAAAACCCAACAGAGATTTGAACATCAATTATCTTTTCCCCCAATCGTTTTATTCTTCAGTTTTTTTTAATTGAATCAGATACTAAGGAATGGTTATACTCATACGATGGGTCTTGAGTCCATCTCGGAAACATGGACCAAAGAATAAAGTCATCATGGTAAAATTGAAAAAGAAAACTGAATTGAAGTAAAGAGAATGATGCTAGTAATAAACACATACAATTTACAATAGAATTAAAAGTAAATTAAATGAACATTCATAATTTATGAAATAATTTTATGAAATAATTCTATAGATCAGTGCAGTACTGTTTAAGGAAGCAAATATAGAAAAAAGAGTTTAAATGTTGTTAAAGGAGCATACAGATTTGCATGCGCACTACCACATGAAAATCTGATCAATCAGGGTTTTCTTCTCTACTGGTCTGGCTCACCAATGTCTTCGTTCCAGTCGTTAGGTCTTTCCTTGATGAAGTTGGAGAGTAAGTCTCTGCATTCATCATTGTGTAAATTGATGACTTTAACACCATTTTGTTTTAACAAGGCTTCACCACCTAAGAAAGTTTTATTTTCACCCAGTACAACTCTTGGAATTTTGAATAAAAGTGCTGAACCGGTACACATATTACATGGAGATAATGTGGTATATAACTGTTTTATTTATTAGCAGGTTAGTATTTTGATATGGGACTAGTATTAAAAAGTATTAAAAATTAACTTACGGTACATTTAGCATAGGTTGTAGCTGGTAATCTACCTGCGTTTTCTAAAGCTGAAATTTCGGCATGTAAAGTTGGAGAAGATTTCTGGATTCTCATATTATGGCCTCTTCCTAATACTCTACCATCTTCATGCATTAAACAGGAACCGATTGGAATACCACCTTCGTTGTAACCTTTTCAAGAGAAACCCTAGTGGGATAAACTTGTTAGTATAAGACCTAACAACAATTAAACAATCTGTGCCTAAAGAGACATGAAGACATACCTTTTTGCGCCTCTTCCAGAGCGATTTGTAAACCTAGTTTGTCGTCGAATGACATTGTATGTTTTATTTTTTTTTGTTATATCTAAAATCTCTGGCTTGTTTCTTTATAGTTTCAAGAGTCGAAGGACGAAGAAGTAATAAGCATTCAATTATCCTCATCGATTTGTGAAGCAAAACGGCTTTCTAGGTACAGCCCAATTGGGAAATCTGCGGCTGTAGTTACCAATTTACCGGCGCAAAAGTGGTAAGCACTTTGGATTAATTAGTTATTGTTCAGTAAGAATTGATAAAGAATGTAACGAGTAAAAGAATTGAAGGACAACAAAAGAGAAATAAAAAAAAGCAATTGGTAAATAATAAGAAAAAAAAGAGTTTGTTTGTAATTAAAAGAATCCAAGTAAGATTCTCTTTTCCTTCTAAAGTTTGAAATGATAAACAGAAAAAAGCAAAAAAAAAAAGATAAAAATACGAAATGAAAATGATTCTATACATGTATCGAAAAATTATACTAAAAGCATCGAATAAAAGAAGTAAACAACTCTGAAATCAATTCAGTTAAACATAAAAAAATTAAGATAAATAAATCACAAGAACAAACCAACAAGCTATAACTTAGAAAACCGCTCAAATATCTCAGTTTTGAACAACTTAGAGTGACATGGTAAGCCAATCCCAATTATTAGTGCCGTTAGGATCATTTGATCCATTCCCATTTACACCTGGGCCCGCAGATGCTGTTGATCTCGTTTGATTTCTTTTGCTTTTGCTTTTGCTTTTGCTTTGTTGTTGCTGTTGCTGTTGCTGGTTACCGGTACTTGAAATAGAATCTCCTGTTTGTAATGTAAGAATTGAATCAATGTCTAGACCTTCCATACTGGATGGAATCTTTAATGAATCGTTACCACCTTCAGTTTTACCTGGAATAGTAATCTTGCTAGAAGATCTATTATCTTTCTTAAACGAAGCTTTTGAAGTTGAACCTGACTTTTTAGTGGTAGATGTCGAGGTTCCAGATGTTTGTTGTTTTTTATTCAAGATAATAGGCGCTGGATTTAAATCATCGCCATCATTTTTCTTTTTTGGCTTTTTAGAAGATCCTTGTCCTCTTTGTCTTTTCTTAATAATATCAGTTTTCAAAGATAGTGGTCTAACTACTCCATGCAATTTTAAAAATAACCCACATGCATTACACAAAGGTTGACCTTCAGGGTTACGCCTCCACAGAGGGGTAGTTTTAGTATGACAATTTGTACATTGAATTGGAGGTTCAGCACCATCAGATTCGGGTTGATTTGAATTGGAAGAATTATTACCACCTGATGTTGAACTAGTTACGACAGATGAAAGGCCTGATGGAGCAGACGAAGAAAGTTGGCTAGCTTCAGATGATTTTCGAGTATTTCTTCTACTAATTGGTTTCCTTTTAGATGCTGTAGAAGGTCTGCGACTTGTTGACTTGGGTGTTTGACTTTGCACTGATTTAGGAAAAGATGGCTGGGAAGTAGTTAGAGTAGTACCACCTGAAGAACCAAAATGACGGGCAGTTGGAAGTGAGCCAGATTCAAACATATTGAAATCACCTTCGATATCAAAATTGAATTGATCTGTTTTTAACGAGCCATCAAAATTTATTTGCGGAATTTGCTGTGTACTTGAAAATGATTTAGATGTCAATCTCGGAGAATTAGAATTAAAGTTAGGAGCTGAATTTTGTGGAGTATGTGAAAATGATCCGCTATTGTGTTGATGAATATTAGTGAGACTTGGATTGTGGTTTAAGGTGGTGGGTATAGAAGTTGAGGCAGTAGATTCATACCCCATAGGAGAATCTGATTCTGGATTTCCAGAAGGTGGTAAGATAAAATCAGTGGGAACAGAAATAGATAATGGATCAAAATCCATAACACCAAAATCATTATTATCAAGATGGTTCAAGTTTGGGCTGTGACCAAAATCATCTATCATTAATCCTCCCATGTACATGCTGTTATTATGAGAAGAGCCGTTTTGATTAAATGACTGAGATAGCTTCGACTGCTGAGGTTTTAAAATTGGAGATATTTCCTTTCTTCGAAATCCAGAAAAGGGAGAAAAATCGGATGAAGTAGTATTTGTAGCAGTTGTGGAATCCGAGCCACCAGTTTTTGAGTCAATCGATTTAATATGATCAATATAGTTAAAATTTTTGTTGTTATACTGATCCTCTATGTCATCATGAGGAGAAGAATTATTTCTAGAAGTATTTATTATATTTAAATCCGGAAACTGTGGCCAACTTGAATAGTTGTTGCTATTAGGATTCATTTTGTTATTGTTGTTGTTAGATATGGCGTCATTAGAGAAGGTATTCACATTGTTTTGAGCTACCCCAGATAGGCTATTACTTTCATGATATTGTTTCTGAGAATGAGAAGACATGAAGTTAGAAGAATTTCCATTTGTGTATTTCAAAGACAAGCGATTGTTTTCTGTAGAGTTAATGGAACCCTGCTTTTGCCTCTGCTTAAGTTTCTGGGAATTAATATACATCAGTCTCCAAGTTAAGTTTTCCATTCTTGCTCTGTAAGGAAGACTGGCTTTTGCTTTAGAATACATCTTCCAAAGAGTGGTAGCAGAGTTGTCATCTACTAGAGAAGACTGATTTTGAGGCAACACTGTGGAGTCATTCGTAATAGAAAGATTTCTAGTATGTGATAATGCAGATGATTGGTTATTTGAAAGTCTTTTTGGAAGCTCCTGATTATTCTTATTCGAGAAATACATGTTAATTACCTATAAATATGGGCTGATTTCATTAAATGAAGTTGATAGATGTTAATGATATTTAGAAGGTAGCCTGAAGTTGAGTTTTAAGGGTCTAATCCTAAATTTGAAGCAGAAGTTGTCTGTATCTGAGTTTGAGTTTGAGTTTGAGTTCAGGTAGTTGAGAAGCAAAACTATAGTAGTTAGGAATATGACTCTGTAGGTTCGTGGAAAGAGGAAGATACGTAGTTTAAACTTTAATGCATTTATTAGTATTTTGTGAACGAAGACATTCAACGACGTTCAACTACGAATTAGTGAGACTGAGACTGGGATAGTGAATATTGCACTGGGTCAAATTCGAGCCCGGACTTTTAAATGATCTAGTATGTGCGGCGCTATATTTGTGGTTCAATTTTTCTCTTAGTTTTAGAGGTTGGACGGCTACTGTTCTATTAATCGGGGATCAGAATCAAAATTTAAGTCAAAAGCCAAAACTAAAGTTAAAGGCTACAGGTACCATCTATTAAAGTAAGTGATATCCAAAGGTATCCAGAAGGGAACAATATACAAAGTATATTAAACGCTCAATTAGTGAAGAGCAGTATCCTTGAGCTATATACATATACATATATATATATATATAGCTTTAGTTAGTTATTCGAGGCTTTTAAAGGAAAACGGGTGTATTAGATAATGCATCTAACAATAATCCCCCTTTAATCATAATTCTTGTATTTCCTTGATTTAACTGTTTGTGTAGTTAAACTTGAAGTTGTAATTGGAAATTTACCATTACTCAGTAATATACCTAATATAGGAGTTTTAACTCTTAGAAACTCTATGATTGAAAATTTTTTATATACCGAAAAAAATCATATCCTTATCAAATCTCTGTTAAAAGACAGGAGAAATACTAATCCCATCTCTTTCGAACTTAAATTTCCATTTATGGCTGTATACTAACAAGCCGAAGTTGGCGCTATTACGGCGGGATCTGGTCTAATCTCATAAAATGAAATGGGCGCTACAACTAATTGATCTAGAAATCTATATTTGTCCTTTATAAAATTGTTATTTTTATTCATCTTTTGGAAGAGACTGTCAGCTTTATAGAATAAAGTTGAATTGATATATATTACTTAATAAATTTAATAGGATAAGTATTTTGTTTTTAATTTAATTAGCTTTATATTTGATTCTAAATTCTTGCTCCAACATAAAGAGGCCTCTCATTTTAGAGACAATTTTTGTTGACTCCTAATCAGGTGTTCCTTTTCTGTGATTGGACTGAGATAAATGCAGATCTTGATATCTTTTACTGGAACATTATCGGCATCAAAGCGCTTATCGGGAATTGTTACGTGGCGCAATATATATAATCAATAATGGCGCATTATCACATTAGCCATCTGATTTCTTTTGGAATTGTTTTTATTAGAAAAGGATATGATATACAAACTTAAAGAATTTCATAATTTTAAACTTTCTAAGAACAAGTCACTATAAAGTTCCTGTAAATTATATAATTTTTTAACTTGATCAGAACTACATTTAGTAAATTCTAATTCCTCAATGAAAATATCATAATACCCTAATAATATAATTTCCAAAGGAATAACTAAATTGAACTTATTTAATGTTTCTCCAGTGTTCAATCTACCATTGCTTACCATTACGCCAATTAATTCTTTGTTATAATTATTGATCAATGCACCACCAGATGATCCTGACCAGCAAGACGATGAAGCTATAACTAGTGATGGTAATTTAGATTGAATCTTACAAAATAACGAATCAAGTAAAATTACAGTGGAGATATGACCATAGGCTTTCATCGGTATCGAGTGATCTTTATTAAAAAATAATCCAAATCCTATGGATTTAGTAGGATCATTAATTTGATCGCCGTTTGTAAGTTGGATAGTTTCTTTGATTTTCATGTTTATCTTACAAAACAAATGTGCAATGCTTTGTTCAATTGTAAAATTATTAGGTAATTTCACAGTGTTTTTATAGTGATTTGCAGTTTTATTTAACTTAATGAAGCATAAATCAAATAATTTATTACTAAATGGAACAAAAATATTTTTGTTTAGCTTAGGGGTTTCCAAAATAATTTGATCTTTCGTACCGTCTTCTTCTTGGTGCCATATTACCACACTTTTAGGTTCTTTAAATTGATAATCACCCATAATAACATGTCTATTCGTTAAGATCAAATCATTATCAAAAATAATTCCACTTCCCCAGTAAACGCCTCCTTCTTTTGAGGTTATAGTGATTCCAACAACTGGGTTATCAGAAAAATTTCTAGTTATGGCTGTCTCCTCTGCTTTTGTGGCTGTGTTTATAATTTTTGAGTACTCAGAACCTTTAAATAATGCATCATCAACGTGAGCTAAATGTTTATTGACTCTGAAATCTTGTGGAGAAATTCCATTATCATTTTGGAAAAAATGGGTCAATGTAGTTTTTATATTATTGAAAATTGAATCCCAACTTAAAACAACTAATAACTCACCTTGTCCATTTTTCTTAATCAAATTACCCCATATTAACCCAATTGATTTGTTTTTTGAACTTCCTGTAATCAAATTAACAACACCGCCATTCATATTATCCAAATACTTTAAGTCACTTAGATAAAACTCTTTCAATTTATTAGAATAATTCAAATGCCCCACAGAACTGAAATTGTTAAATACAGAAACATTACTCAAATTAAATGGAGACGACTCGAAAGTAACATTCAAAGGAAATTCAACGCCACCACCAACTTCTTCTAGAAGTTCGATAGATTTCAAAGATAAGGTATTAACCAAGCCATACTTTGGTTTGGCGACTAAAATACATGAATTCTTAATATCATTGATATCCTGATTTTGATCGTGATCAATCTGAAACTTAAACCCACCTTTATCTGCAAGAAAATTATTGATTTCATGAGGTATGGCTATATCGGCTTCACCATCGTTGTTTGAATCATCTATGAAATATTGTAGTTTGATTAGTTTGCATTGAATCCATTGAACTACTCCTTTGCCATTTGTGGAATTGTTGATAAGTTCTTTAGATGTGAAGTATATGTCTAATTTACTTTGAATATCTAAAAATTCACTGGGAATGTTTATAATGCTCATGATTAATTCCCTAGCCTTGTTTGGTGATTGTATACCGGTTGCTATTGTGAGTTTGGGTTGCGCACTCAAGAAAACACCTGATAATCCAAATAAATTAGACCTGTTTGATCCATTTAATAATCTTAATGTGATCGGTAAGTAGCTCCATTCATATTGATGACGATCGAAAGAATCTGAATCTGTAACGAGCATTCGGGTTAATTTTAAAGTATAAATTTGAGATGGTTTTCTATTTATTCAATATATTGATTGATGTGGGAGAACCTAATGCTCAAAATATTAAAAAATGTTATAACTTCTTTAAAGGAATGTGGAATTTGGGTAAATAGAGAAATTCACTTTCCACCTACAGCGAAATGCTTATCTTCAATTGTGATTTGTGATTACAGGCAATGCACTTAAGCGAGCTTTGGTGTAAGATAAGCGAGAATAGTCAGTAACTTGCAACTTTATAGAGTCCTTTCTACGTTACATATGGCACTAGCTATGTTTTATATGCAAAAATTAAATTAGAGTGTACAAGATATAAATATATTGTTTATATAGGAATGCTATTTGTTGGAATTAAGTGAATATAATATATCATGGAAGTTTGTTCATTAATCTTTGTTTCAACTCAAGCTTAAATGTTTCAAAACCTTGTTCATCAGCATAACCAGAATTATTAGGTGTACTTTGACTAACTTTATCCAATGTGACATCATCATCGTTAACGTGTGTGTGTTTTTCTTCAACGTTCTTTTCTTTGATCAAGTTATCACGGTCGACGGAAGCACTCTGACCACTACATAGTCTCATCAATGTCTTTTTCATTTCCTCTTTAGTTCTAACTTCTCCAGTAACCTCATCCTCGTGCATCATTTTGATGCCTTCGTCAGAAGTGACAACAGTAGTGACATTTTTATGCTGTGGTTCTTCAGAATCTTCTTTATGTTCATTTTCATCCTCAAAGACAGATAACAAACTGAATCTTAATCCACTACTGTGTCTATTATGTCTGTTTCTTCTATCACCACGTTTAGGTAAATCTATAGAATTAGGAGCATTTGGAAAAGTTGGAGAAGTCTGCAACAAAGAAGATGCAATAGGTTGTTTCCCAGTTGATTGGTTATATAACAACATCAATTTATTCATATCTTCATCTAAGTTAGCTAAGGAAGCTTTGGAATCAATGTTATTCGAGTTCAATTCCATATAACTTAATTTATTTCTTAAAATCTCGACACAATCAATCAATTTTGAAAATGTTTCATCCTCGTTATCTTCATGAATAGGTGATATTAATTCTTCTTCTAAGTAATCAACGTCTCTTAAAATACTTTCATCATCCAATTCATATATTAATCCATTAAACAATGCCGAGAGCCTACTTAAAATCTTGATTACTAAATATAACCTAGTTAATGTACCAACATGTAGTATAGGAGCATTTGTTGATGGGATTGTTAAATTGAATTTCCTTAGACAAATGTTTAGATAAGATCTACTTTCTTTTGAAGGTTGCTCAGAATTGCATTCCATGACCGATAATAAAACACATAAGAACACTTTTCTAATAGTTTGAAAATGAAGTAGTAATTTGAAAGGATTGTTGGGTAATTGCTGTAATGATTGTTGTTGTTGTTGTTGGGTAAACGATGCAGTACGGTGCCCAGAAAGATCACCTGAAAAAGTTCTTAACCGAAGAGGTTTTAATATTGGAGTTCTTAAATCATCTAATAATTCCCCATGGTTCAACATATTAACAAACATCAAATCTTCATTAATAAAGTCCAAATGATAAATATCTAGATAACGTTGGAAATAATTAGCATCAACAAAATAAATCAATCTCTGTATTCTTTCATTAAGAGATAGCATTAAAGTTTGTAAAGTGCTCTGCGTTAGCAGTTTTGAAGTTCTTATAGACTGCTTTTTCAGAGAACCTCCTAAAATAAAGTTAATATGACTATTTGAAGAATTCTTAATTAACTTCAAATGCTTATTTAAAAGAAGATCAAAATTTTCATTAATTTTCAAAAAGTGAGACAACTTATTATTAACCATCCTTAAATATATCATAGAGGCAATTTTCCTTGTGTCATTGTACACATTTAATAATGTGACAGCTATTTTTATTACTATTCTGACATACGCAGGTTTTAATTGGTTGATTCTCTTTTGAGCAAATTTTAACAATGCAATTGACAACAACAATCCAGTTGATGAATAGATTAAAATATTATGCGGTAGAGTACTTATGTCAAGAACTATTTTTCTGGGCAACTGTTGAGTATCATATTCGGGTTTACTCCTTAAGTTGTTAGTGCCTGTCATATCATCTAGAAAAGGGGAAGATATTATTTCAAATTTGAATTTATCAGTGGACGATCGAAGTAATTTATTAAGAGATGAAGTTGTAAATATATAATTATTAATGAAGTTTATTATATCCTCCGAAAACATTGAATCAGAACAGGTTATATTAGGAGAGTAAACAACTGTTGATTTTTCTGTTGCTAAATCATTATCATTATCATAATTGTAAATTGAATGGGAATCAAAGTTCCATTTTGAAGTATTATCATCATCATAAGAAAAAATAGATTCTGTGAAAGGGGTTGGAAATGAAGAATAATCACCTGATGTTGGTCGACTTGAGTTAATTACTATTGAAGGTGGAGAAGCTTGCTTTTTACCATTTCTTATCTTAACCGATCGAAGATCACTAGTCAATAGAGAATTTTTTTGTGATTCAATTCCCCAATCCATCATTGCAGAATTGTTGTTATTGAAGCCATGTTGAGACGGAGTCGGTATTGGGCTGGTTGATCTTGATGCAAATAGTGATTCATTTCGTAAATTGTTATGATCGCTACCTATCACTTGATCAAATATCATTTTTTGTAAGGCTACTGATATTATTCAAAGAGGTGAGCATGTAAATGAATGTAAATTATAGCTTCTAACGAGGTAACAGTTGGATGAGCTTAATAGTATAAGATGGTACTGTATATAGTATGTAGTATGTGGTATATAGTCTATACTAATGTTTATGTAATCTTTGTCGAGGAAGCTGTTAGATTTATTTTTCTATGTATGTAATCAGCTATAGACTGTTTAATTCAAACAATGAATTTGAGATCAAGGTGATAGTATCAATAAAGTGGACCTAATGAATATGAATTAACCTGTAAGTTGTGACTTGTTAGTGGTTTTTGAGGGAGGAAAATAGGAAAATTATATAATTCTAGTAGCTGGCACTAAAGGGAATAGATGAAGTATTGTTTTTGGAATAATATAAATATTAGTATTAGTATAAGTTAAATGCAGTCTAATCAAGCTAGAGAGATCACGACAAAGTCAAATCTATTAGATCAAATCAAATCGTTTGATAAGTCGTTTGCTTTGTTTTGCTTTAGCGACAGACAACTGAAATCAGCTATTTTTATTTAGTAGTTTGTATACACTCTATGTGGCAAGTTAATAGTGGCGCGTGAAAAAGATAAGGCGAAGCAAAATCTAAAGAGAGACACAACAATAGTGGCTATGCATAATTTATATGTGGCGCGTTAATGTACGGGTTTTAATGTTATTAATTCTAAAAATATATTATCTAATCATACATACAGCCCATGCTTTCACGCAGATAGATCGCCAGATATCTGCTGCATATACCGGATTAATAGTTATATATATGGGCTCTCTGGACTAGCTTGAAAGGGTCAACTCGAATAAGTCATTTATTTAAATAAAGTAGTTTTAACAAATTACTTTAATATCTATTAATAAAAGATTGAATAAACAATGTCATACCACCTTGTAGAGATAGATATCTGATAAAGAACAAATGATTAGTGCATGTTGATAACTGGGCACATACATGAATTAAACGGTTTCCTAGTCCTAACTGCAATCGATTCCATGTATCAGTTCATTTGAAATTAAATCGATGTTAGGCATGGAATTTCTCTAAAACTTCAAATCTTGGACAAGAGAAAGATTGTCTACAATACCCCCCTTAATACCATATCTTGCGCTCGTTGCAAAAATGAATTTCCCACACCTCTAGAATATTTGACCTAAGTGTTGATAAACAAACTATTGTAATATTAACTTATTTCACCGTTTCACATTTCGATTCTTATTCTATTTTAAAAACTTTACTATACAAATATAAATTGAAGTCAAAGACTTAAGATTATAGTGCATACTCTCAATTCACAACTCAACATTGAACAGCTACCAAACAAGTAGTTGCAGAACCACTAATTTCAAGACTTCAAAGTTCATCCTCTATTTTCATAAAGATCAAAAATGCTCTCAATAATGAAATTGATTCTTCATCTACACCTTCAAGCTTTAATTCACTAATAGTGTCTGGTTTCACTGAGTCAAAAATCACATACCAGCAGCCTTCTCAACAAAACTCATTAACCTCAACTACTTCCAATGAACCAACCAACAGTGTCCAACCCCTTTTATATGCAAATGATTCCACCAAATGGTAACATGTATATTCAGCAAATTTTCGTAAATGCATCTAATGGAAAACCATGCACCATGATACAACCAAGTGGTTATACAACATTACAACAACTATAATTTGTGACCCATACTCCTTACCGAACTGGACATATTATACTTGATTCATATCACAAGCCTACTTACACACCATCTATTTTTGTTTCTTTTACAAATACAATTAGCACCAATTTCAAAAATTCAGATGCGAAAAACAACCAAATTTCGTTTCATATTTAGCAATTCTATTCTGTCTCTTTCACAACTCCCATAGCTAATTCTATTGACTTCGATCACAGATTGAATACCATTTGTCGTTGCATAGTATACTCCAGTCCATGACAATGTAGATATAGCCGAAGTAGACCCAGAAAAACATAAAGTACCTTTAGCACTGATAACTAGGTCTTGAAAAACCTGAGTGATCAACATTGGAGCAACCAAATTAATATTAATGCAACTTTGTACGTTTTCAAGAAGAAAATTCAAAGCAGGGAAACTACAAGCAATGCCAGCATCGTTGTGTAAGATATCAAGTTTTGGAACGGGGTCAATTTTAGTCAATTCAGCTTCAATAAATTCATAGCCATCTTTAATTGATTCTGCTTCTGAGATATCGATCTTAAAAGGCATACTATTATCTGGGTATTTTGTCACGACTTCATCCAATGGATTAATATCAACTGCAAAGACCTTGTAATCTTTGAAAGCACATTTCAAAATCAGACTTCTACTTATACTGATGCAGAACATGTGACAACGACAGGTTTCTGTCTTTTTTGTTCAGACATAGTTTTAGTTTGAAAGTAACAGAGCAACTGACAGAATTCTACACCAGATCAGATAGAAGTCATGGTGAATATAGAAAGTTTTAACGCTTCTAGCTTTGGCTCCTGAACTAAGAGATCGGCCATCACAATGGCAAGCAACTCCCCATAAATCAAAAATGGCCATGCCATATTGGGAAATTACCCCGAAGTGGCTAAGTTGATCCAAAGACTTTATCTCAAAATTCGAGTGTTTGTTTCACCAAGCTGCGAACTAGTTGTACTTATTGAGATTCTAGAGGGGCATTAACATCAATACAACAGGGGACCAGTTCATCTATTAAAATACCCACAGATATGTCTAATAATTACAATGTCATCATTGATGACGACAGTGATGTCTTCATCCAACCAGACGTACAGCAAAAATCTACTTCGACAACCCATGTTCCACCTCAACCAACAGTAAATGAAACTCAACAAGGACCATCTTCCCAGAATAATGAAAATGCGGGTTTCTTCAATTTCACAAATTTTGTTAACCCACAGCAATATTTTAACCAAATTCCAGAAAACAATAATATTCAAGTTAAAGAAAGGCAATTTACGGGTGGTGATACATTAGATGAATCTGTCGTTACCACCTTACATCGTGATTTATCCAAGATAGGTGATAAATTGTTATCTATATTATGGCCTTTAAGATTAAGACAAAAATTAATAGTTGTGGAGAGAGTGAGTACCAGATTTTCTAATGTTACCAATAATATATGGAGAAGTAGTAACTCTGGAAATGAAAGATCAGATGCAGGGATTGAAGAAGATACAATTGAATCGGATTTGAACCATGCCTCAGCCTTAAGTAATGAAGATTATTCAAAAGATACAATCAAAAAAATTTTAGATTGGGATCTCTGGGGTCCACTGATTATAACATTGAGTTTCAGTTTAGTTATAACATATTTACAAACAAGAACATTAAATTTAGCATCGTCGGAAAATGAACAACATTCGAGTGAAATATTCAGTGCTTCATTCAGTCTTATCTGGGGTGCTTTAGCTATTTTATCATTAAATATTCAATTAACCTCTCCAGTACAACAAAAAACTGAAAATGGTGGATTAACTGGTGGTATAATTGGACTCTCGTTATTTCAATGTGTCTCTATATTGTCTTATACAATGTTTCCAATTTTAATTGGTGGTACAATTTCCATATTTATTGAATGGAAACTTGTTCGGATGGTTATAAATCTGGTTATGTTATTTTGGTCAATGTTGTGTTCTTGGTTAATTTTTGCAATTGTTAATAATTGTAAAACTCAAGGCACACCATCGTTCATTTATGGATCAGAACCTGATGAAGAAGTCACGGATGGTGACAAAAGATTATTTTTGATGGTGTATCCTATATTTTTAGTGTTTGGTCTATTCTCCTGGTTATGTGTTATAGTTTAAGGGAGTATGCTGATTTTTTGTATGTGTATTAAATAGATGCATGGTCAAAAATGGACTTTTATACAACATTTCATTATACTTTAAAATTCACTTATATATATAACAATTACATTATACAAATATGCTCTTCAGACACAAATGAATTCTTCAGGAATACCAAATTCTTGCTTCAAAGCAGAAACACTGTGATTACCAGTGTTCGCAATATAAGAAATTATAGTTTCTAATGTATCACCTAACTCTTCACAACCTTCAATTAATTCAGCATTTTTTAACTGCAACTGTTTTAAATATTTTTCAGTCAATCGATCAGACTCGTTGAGTTCAGTTAATTTTAATTCTGATGCCTTCTTTAAATTTTCAACTTCAACAATTAAATCTGATCTTCTTAAACCATTGTCAACCTTTTCAACCCGATCATTTTTCAAAGCATCTAATTTATTCTTTAACTCTTC
Organism: Ambrosiozyma ambrosiae; assembly: GCA_003705185.2. Lineage (NCBI taxonomy): Eukaryota > Fungi > Ascomycota > Pichiomycetes > Pichiales > Pichiaceae > Ambrosiozyma > Ambrosiozyma ambrosiae. The sequence continues at coordinate 54,633 of PPHU02000001.1, forward strand.
AGTTTTGAGTTCATATTCTTCTGACAATTTAGAGTATTTTTTAAATTCTTTGTTTAATTTCAATTGTGTATTATACTTGAAAACCCAATAAATATTTTGAGTACCACATTTCTCAACGTTGACTAATCCATCATCAATCAAACTTTGTAAGATATCTTTGATTTGCATACCTGGAATACCAGTTCTTTTGGATCCAGTACTTTCAACCTCCTTAATATTATAAATTGTATGTTCTAGATTAAACCAAGCTAATAACTTGGATCTCTTTTCCTCTAAGCTCAGTCCTCTCTTTGGTGGCTGTGGTTAAAATAACGAGTTAGTTAAGGGAACAGGATTAATCTCACTTCAGATAAGTTAAACAGTAGGATACATACCATTATTAGACTATTATACGGTACTTAAGGGTATCTATAAATGAATGAAGGTATAAAGGTAATATAAAGGTATAAACCCAGGAAATAAAAAGGGCAAAAAGGGAAACAATTAGTTATATTCCGCCACACTACTATACACAACGTGGCACACGCTATTAGCCACTTCTCCACCTAGCATCTGAACCAATTGGTCATCTCTGGCCCTATGACGTCTAAACTCATAGAGTTTCTTGTTAATCTTGTGCATTTTATCTAGAGTAGGTCTTTCATTGTACTTGTTCAGCTTACATATTCTACTTGACTGTAGTAGCCCACCACCTACTCTACCGTTTTGCGCAGACATCAAAATAGTTGAAACAAAGTCCAAAATATGAGAAATATTGGGAAAAACCACTGCTAACTCCAAAGGAGGATTTATTGACAAGTTATTTGAAGACGCTCTGACATGATATCTCAATGGATCAGCCTGAATTTCATTGCATAACTGATAGAATCCAGAAATATCAATATGGTCCGGAACAGGGATCAATTTTCCGTAAATTGATTTAGTAATGCTCTCCAAAGCATTGAAAGTAAATGAAACTTTTGAAGTACCAGCGGGCATTCTTGCAAAAACAGTTTCTTTAAGCCACGTAGGTTGTTCAGGGAAACTTTCAAAACTGTGTAATAATTGATTATCTATTTTTAATCCTTTAATATCTAAACTATGTAGAATACCTCTGATTGAGCACCAGTGGCAGTAGGCCCTCAATGCATTATAAACATCTTTATTTTTTAAGGCTTGGTATCCACAAATTTTAGTAATTAATTCCCTTAATGCAAACCCTTCTAAAGTCGGAGACATAACATGATGGTCAGTTTGTAAAAAATTGATTTTTGTAGCCGCTAAAATATTACAGCCCAATTCTACATAATCTAATCTGTCTTCACTTTGTATACCACTAATATAATTTAAAGCTTCTTCTTCTAAATCTAGTGGATTATAAACAGAATTCTTCAAAGTAGTGATTTTTGTATTTGATTCATACCATTTATTTAATTCAATTTCTCTTGATGTGAAAATTATAATTAGACACAATCTTTTCTGATCTTGTAAGATAGAACCGCACTGCTTTAAAATTGAATAACTTGATATGATTGATAAATTTTGTTTGAAATCCGTGTAATTATCACTAATAATTAGATGTTTTTGCTGATTCTTCACTCTAACAAAATTACCTTCGTCAATCTTTTTATAAATTCTGCCGTTTGTGGAGTACACACCTTGCGCTTCATTGTTTTGTCTGGAATTTTTGTTTGCCGTGTTAATTAATTCATCACAAATGTTGACCAAGTTAGTTGAAATATCTTGAAGTAACTCTGGAGCAGGTGAATCGGTCATCTTCAATATGGTGCGTTCCTTGAACTGATAAAGTACAAAAAAAAACTCGAAATTTGTAAAGGGGTAAAAAAAAGAGTGACAAGTCAATAGTAATTGTTCCTTTTAAGTGTGTGTTGTCAATACATCCTACCATAAACCTACCAAAATAAATGATTGATCGTTTTTGTCGTCAATTCATTTTTTGTTTATTTACATTTTAGCAATGTGAGGCGGTGAGAGTCCGAATTTTTTCAGTTCCCACACAAAGAACTATTTTATGTGAAGGTAAAATCCGAGTATAACATATTGGGACCCACTTTCAGAATGGAAACATTCAATTACCATACAATTGCAAATTTAACTTAACGCGTCAGTTCCGAATGGGAAAACCAGGAAGTGACTCCACAGTACATCAAAGGCCGATAACAAACAACCTTTTGGTTTTTCGAATATACATGATCTTTCATTATTTATTTGTACATTAAATTGATAAAGAAACAAAACAAGAAGAAAATTTTATACAATATTTTATAAACGATACAACTTTCGGTTTCACTTTGATTACACACCTTCTTCCTCAAATTCATCCTCTTCAGCTCCAAATTCCATTGGATCATAATTGCTTCTCAACATATCTCTATTATCAATCTCAGCTTTAGTTGGCTCTCTAACTGATAAATAAATCTGATCATATGTTAATTCTTTAACTCTTGGTTCCAGTAATGGGTCAAATCTACGTTTCTTCAATTCTAATCTTCCCGATAATGGAACATACATTGCTGTTGAACTTTCTTCATCAAATGATATAGCCAAATGGTTTAATGATTCAATTTCATCGTATGTTTTAACTTGCCCATCATAATCTCTCAATTTCTTATAAATGTATGTTTTGTTATCAACTGGATTATCAGCCTCTTCTTGTGAAATTGGAGCATTTTCAGTTCTATCGTTGAACTGTTCTTTGATTTCATTAGAATTATTTTCATTTGTAGTATACATTGAAACTAATTTGGTTTCGTTAAATTCAATTTCTCTGAACATAGCTGTTAATAACCTTGGGTCCTTTTCATTTTTGATATCGTCTCTTCTCTTATTTTTACCTTTAGTTATTGATGCCGAACTTGCAAATTTAATATGAAAATACTTTTGATCCATCATTGAAGTGTCTGGCAAAAAGTTCCAAACCCTTCTAGCTTTTAAGGATTTCTTAATTGGATGTCTTAAACTGTTAACACCATCAGAATCCAAGGTTGTACCAAACATTTCCTCAACTGCTCTCAATTGTGCCTTAGGATCCAAGCCCTCATCTTTCTTTAATTTCAATCTTTGTTTAATTGAATTTTCTGTTTCGTTCATGCCCTCTGTTGTACCTTTTTCTTCAGATGAAATATATTGGGTTCTACGCAAGAAACTAACTGATTCAGACTTCAAAGATGATGTAATTCTGGTTGGATCAGTTAATAAAATTCTATCACTTGGATGTAAATTCTGCCCATTACCATAATCCTCTGTTAATCCACATATATTTGCAATATCATTTTTTTCAATGGTTTCTGGAACATTTAGTAAATTCATACGTAATCCCAAATCGTCATCTAATGTAATCAAATTTTTAAAGTGTTCTTTTCTAAAAAAGGATGAAAGTAAAGTCGAAGAGTCTAATGATTTATTATCCTTGATTTTTGATGTATCCAATAATTTTGGAGGGCACGGTGGTGGTGGCAAATCATTTATATACCTCACTTTAGCTATAAAGTCTTGTCTGGAGGTGTGTGAATTGGACATTGTTGATTATGTAGAAATAAGTAGATGTAAATGTGTTGTTGCTAAGTTTTCTCCAGATGTAACGATTAAAAGACACTGTAATAGTATAGCTAGGATAAATGTCTTTCTGAAGTGTGTTTGTTCGAGCTGTTATTTATCGTAAATTCATCGAAATTGTTCAACTTCAAATTCTCAAAATTATTGAGTGGCGCACGATTCTTTTCTTACTGTTTTGATTCTAAGGATTAGAAACTTAAAGAAAACCAATGGAACCACCAATTTGTTTTGAACGCATTAGCACAATATCACAAGTATAATGCTCGTATGTTTTATTATAGATATATATGACCAGAAATATCAGAAATCGTAATCATCTGCGACCTTTAGAAGGTGTGCAATGCTCAAGTACTCTGACCACTTCAGGTGTTAAAAAGAAATTAGCTGAAATTGTTATAGATTTAGGTGGTACATATTCAAGTGACTTGCTGGTTGAAACAAAACTACTAATAATTGGTGATGTTGTTGATACTCACAATAGATATAAATTTTGTTTAAGTGAAAAATATAAATTTTGTGCTAAACAAAGAGCTGATGTTAATTTGATTGATATTGATAGTATTTTAGAGATTCATGATTTATGGAAAGAAGGCAAAAATAAATTATATAAAAATATACAAACTGACTATCCATTGCCGGTTTTTAAATCTGTTCAATTTTGCTTAACTAGATTATCTAATATTTCTGAAAGGATCTATGAAAAGAATTATCTTATTACGTTGATTAAAGAGTTTGGTGGTAGTTTTTCAGATGCCCTAACTAAAGAAAATACGGTAGTTATCACCATTGAAAGGAGTGGTAAAAGATATGAAAAAGCAATAGAATGGAACATACCTGTGGTACATCCAAAATGGGTTTTAGATTGCGCCTCTAGGTGTGCCATTCTTGATACCAAGTATTATGAAATAGATAAAGTTTCAAGGAGAGATATTGGGATCGGTTCTTGTGCAGTATGGGATGATTTGAAAGATCCTATTGATTATTATCAATTTAATCAGCATTTACATAACAAGTATTTTGGAAATCCCAATCATTCAAACAGCAAAGCTTATATCACAGATTTGGTTGGGGAAGTTCCTGATACTGATTCTAATTTATTTATTGCATGCAGTTTCTTTGCATACGGGTTTACGGATAATCAAATTGAAAGACTAAACAAAGTTATTAAGGAAAGAGGAGGTGAAATTTTTGATGATAATTATGACTCTCTTACTCATTTACTCATACCTTCTAATTTAGCCTATGCTCTTCCTCACCATATAAGTAAGATGGTAGAAAAATATGATTTAAAGGTTGTAAATGAGTGGTTTATTGAAAGATCAATATTCTACAAAAAATTGCTCACGGATAGTTGGTCTGTTCCTAAAAGGTTCTGCAACCTGAAATTCAATTTAAACATTAGTACATCCGGTTTTTGTGGAATCGAATTGCTTCATATTCAAAAACTAATTATGTATATGGGTGCTGAGTGTAATGAAGTTTTCAATGAAAATTGTGATTTACTAGTGGTCAATTTGTCAACACTAAATTTAAACAAAAAGAAGAACCCAAACTTATATTCTTACAAGTATACAGATATATTTGATATAAAACCACCACCAAACCTGTCAACACAGTTCACTAAAAACAAAATTAATGCTGCCAAAAAATGGAGTGTTCCCGTTGTATCATTAGCTTACCTCTGGGAGGCTTTCGAAAAGGGTGTCTTACCGAATATTTTGGATTATAGGTGGTGTATTTTTGGTCCAATAACTTCAAGACCTGCTAGCAATTTTATGGAATATGCAAGAGGTGTCACTGGTGGTACTTTTCAAACACAAAAGAAAGAGACGAACTCTGATATTACAAGCGGTACATCAACAGGTGACAAGACCACAATGACTAAGGAACATACTACTACAAACGAAGATGATGATCTCATTAAAAATGGATATCCACAGTCATCCAAGCAAAATCTAATTCTTGAACAGGTACCTACTACAAAAAAGGAAACTGTAAAGAATATTTTAGAGGAATCAGAGCAAAGTAGTTTACCTGTCGAACCTCCACTAAAACTTCCTTCACCTAGACGTAATAAGCAATTAAAAATTTGGCCAAGATTAACAGGACAAGCAGTGGAATCTCAATTGAAAGTACTACCAAAACCAATTTTCAATACAGCAGATGGGAATACTACAAGGAGAAAAAGATTAACTGAACAATTAGAAGAAGATATGTGCACTGATAATGCAGACCTAAATCAAATAGGTTATGATTGGGAACATATTAGATATTCTAGAACTAAAAGATGTAGATCACGTACAAATACAAATAAAGTAACGCGTTTATGATCCTATGTAAAGTCGCATATATTTTCCTTTTATTGAAATACTCCTTTTCTGCAGAAACATTTTCTGTACGTTTACATTATAAATATTTTCTATACTAGTAATATTATTTTGAAATATTTTTTACTTGATTAACCTTTAATGGGTAGGAAAATATAACGAGGATTACCTATAAATTTAATTTATATAATTGATAAAAATCTAAAAAAATTAAAAAAAATAAAGTTCCCTTCTTCCGGGATCGAACCGGAGACCCTAAGATTTCCAAACTAAATTACAGTCTTATGCTCTTCCAACTGAGCTAAGAAGGGACTTTCTTGTAGGGGTGTTTGTTGGTGGCTGCCTTCACTCTGATTTAGGTTAAATTTAGTATTTTTCAAGTCAGAACTTTTTAACCCAAGCTCACCCTTTTTCAAAAAATCCTTTTTAATTAGCATAAAACTTTTCTTTCGAGTTTTTGTTCTTAATCCTTGTTAACTATTATTTTCTCCAATTGTGTACTTTTTTTAAAAATATTTATCTTCGATTTTTACAATTGGTTTTGCATGTTCAGTGACGAAGTTCTGGATATGTTATAAAACAAGACTTTTACTAAGTTCTTTTGAGATATTTAAGTAAGCACTCATTAATTACCAAAAAAATGTCATTTTTCTATGAAAAACATTGAATAACATGAACAAACAATAACTGATAGAAACAAGGGTCAAAGGAAAATGAAAATGCAAAATAGAAAAAAAGGCAAACCCAAATAAAAATGAAAAATGAAAACTGTGGTATTAAATGAGTCCATAAAACAGTTCAATAAATATAATCTAACTCATGCAACAAAATAAAGGAGTATAAAAATTAGGCAACATTTAAAACAAGATTAAATTTAAAAGACTCTATGTGATAATCTATCTGTCCACCTTCATTAATTGCTAGTCGGCTATCCGTTTATAGAAATTCTATAGACCTGTAGCAGAAATTTTTATATGCTTTTTAGAATAACTTAATTCATTTTCAACTAATTTTGTAATATTAAAATATTTTCCAGTAACTAACATTTTCAAGGGAATTTTTGATTCTGAGTTCGTATCAGAGCTTTTATAGATTCTAGCTAGTATTAATTCAAAACCCTCTTGAGAAATAATAGGAGTTCAATTGTTAACCAACCTTTTATTGTTTCAGCCCAGATATGCGATGCTATCAAAGTACTCGTATAAGATGAAAGGTCACTTTTCTTATTTGGTGATTTCCTATCTTTAAAATAATGAGGTATTGATTCGTTGATTGTTTGGTTATAATCAGGTAATGAAAGAGCGTCTCTGAAAAATGAAGATCTGAAAACTAAGACAGACTTATGTAAATTGTATTACTTGTTAAACATTTCAATCGAAATATCGGAATGACTCTTCTTTGTAAGTTATTCATCATGAAAGTAGTTATCTGCTGACTTGCTATTTGAATTATTATGGGGAGAGTTTAAAGCAGTGCAGCATCTTCATTCAGAAAGAACTCCGATGTAATAATATTGAAATAAAAGAAAAATCTATAATATGAGATGTTGAGAATCAAATTATTCAAAGGTACTAGCAGAGTAATAATTTAAAATTTGGGTTTACGACAGTATTGCTAAGCTGGGAGGGAGGTGCTAGACTCTGAGAATCTTTTGAATTAACCCTAATTCTTAATACCATTGATAAGTATGCTTCAATCAATTACTATAAATGGAGATCAATTGACATGAATTGAGTTTATACGTATAAAGCCTACTCAAGTCTAACGACAATCTCTGATAGTTATAAATCGAACTACAATCATAAGAATTTTTCTATAATTAAATAATACTATATTAAAATAAGTAAACAATGATAGAATATATAAAATACAAAATTTAACTCATCTTCAATAACTAACAGAAAGATAATTTAATAACTCCTTGTTCATAAAGATCAGGTAAACATAATACATAAACACCATTATACCGAGCTCATATAAGTTTAACAAAATTAGATTAGTAAAGTTTCAATCTTGTCCTTGATAGCATAGATTTGAGTCTTAATAGCAGAAGCATCGTTAGTGGTGACAGAAGCAGCAATGACTGGTCTAGAAACACCACAAGCTCTACCTAAGGCAGTTTTGGATGGAACAAAAACGTAAGCAACGTTCTTATCTTCACATAATAAAGGTAAGTGTAATAAAATTTCAATTGGTTCAGTGTCAGCAGCCATGATAATGAATTCAGAAATACCTCTGTTTAAAGTCTTGGTAGTTTCGTTGGCACCTTTCTTTAATTGTCTCAAGTTTTGAGCTTGTTGAACAACATCTAAGATCTGTTGAGTTAAAGCAGAGTCGGCTAATGGGAAAGCTTTTGGGTTTGGGGCAGACATATTTAAATATTAAATTGGATTAAATTAAAGGTTCCTTGCAGGTATAAATGGACTGGAGCTCGCCTTTAGTTGTAATGTAAGAAAGGAGAAAGGAGTTAAATTAGAAAGAAAAGAGATCTGAAAATTTCTTTAATAAAAAAAAAATAAAAAAACTAAAAAGCCGCAAACAGCAGCGACGCGCCTATAGACTAGATATGTCTATTCACGGCGATCAAGATCATGGTTACGCAGCCCGTGATTCTTTAACAGTTCAAACTGAATGAAAAGAAGCAGCAGCCTTTTGCATTTCATACTCTCTTAGAAATGCTAACAGCTGCTTCTCCTTTTCCCCCGTCAAAAAGACTCTTTGTTCTTAAACACATATATTAGCATACTATATACACTTCATACAATGTCTGATCTTTGGTATGTGTCCTTAGAGTAGCCCAGTGCTTCAATTGATTAGTACTGATTACAGTTTCAGTTTCGAATAGGCCAAGTTTACATTAAAGTACAACTTTTTTGCAATCTAAATTTCCTCTCATTATCAACACATACAATCCAAATAATCACCGAATAGAATTAATAGTATTCATGTGCATTTAACTACATGTGGTATAGTCTTAGTATTGCATCTTATGGATTTGCCTGCATAGTTGGTGATGTTTTTCTTATCATAACTTGAAATCGGTCTCGAAACTGATTAATAACAACACTTTTAATTAAAAGCAAAGTACAAACACTATAAGTCCTACATTGCATTGTAACTGCCTTATGATTTTGAATTTTTTCTTTTATAAATCAAATCGAAATTTCTTGACTTACTAACATTTAACATATAACAGTCCTGTTTACGCTCCATTCTTTGGTTCAATTGGTTGTGCTTCAGCCATCATCTTCACCTGTTTTGGTGCTTCATATGGTACTGCTAAGTCCGGTGTTGGTATTTGTGCCACATGTGTTTTAAGACCAGATTTATTAATTAAGAACACTGTTCCAGTTATTATGGCTGGTATTATTGCCATTTATGGTTTAGTTGTTTCTGTCTTAATTTCTTCATCATTAAAACAACAACAAGCTTTATACACCGGTTTCATTCAATTAGGTGCTGGTTTATCTGTTGGTCTATCAGGTTTGGCTGCTGGTTTTGCTATTGGTATTGTTGGTGATGCTGGTGTGAGAGGTACTGCCCAACAACCAAGATTATTCGTTGGTATGATTTTAATTTTAATTTTCGCTGAAGTTTTAGGTTTATACGGTTTAATTGTTGCTTTGTTGTTGAACTCCAGAGCCAATCAAGATGTTGTTTGTTAAGTCGTTTAAAACCAACAGTTTAAAATAAAAATAAATTTAATAGGGATATGTTAAGCAGTATCATTCATATAAAGTAAAAGGTATTACTATCAAATTAGATTTCATTCTTTTATTTCAACTACATTATGCTTGATATTACTACTCTCACCACATTTTTTTTTGTTGATGCCTCTTTTCATGTAAGAAAATGGTTTTTTTACTCTAACTCCTATATTTTATATATTAGCAAAATATAACATTATTTGATTTAAATAATCATCTTCGTGTTTAATTACTTCAGCATTCGTTCCTTCCCCACTCTTTCTCTTATTTTTTTTTATTTTTTTTTTGTTAAAACACCTTTTTGCTGTATCATTGATTTTAAATCATAATTTTGTGGACTATTTCATTTACACCAATCTTCTTTTATTTACGTATTGATTTTATTCTTATATCCTGAATAAAAGTAATTTTTATTTAGTAATTATGAAAAACACTATTATTTAAAATTCGAAAATAAAAAGTAAAAATAAAATAGTAGAGTGAGCATATCAGTCGTTCCATGAATTAAATAAACTAAATAGCTTTTAGCAATTATAATTGGCTTTCAATAATTGCTGCAATTTTTTCTGCATCAGTGGAACTTTCAATTTGATTAAAGAAAATACCATTAATTAGAACAGTAGGAGTAACATGAACACCGAGGGTTCTATGATATCTCGTAAAGTATTTAACATCTTTAGCCAATAAATTACCTGCATTCGACGGCTTACCATCAATAGAAGGCTTTATTTCAACCAATTCCCAAATTTTCTTAGCGTCAACATTATCCAAATTATCAACAGCCAATTGAATTAATTTTGAATATATTTGTTTTCTAGTCAATTCATAGGTTTCAGTATCATAGAATGAGGTAATATTTTCAAATAAGACACTGGAGTATTTCCAGAACTGGTCAGGATACAATTTACCTATAGCCAAAGCAACTTCGTGTGAGGTACCCGAATTAATGTGATGCCATGGTTGAATCACATTAATGAAAACTAAATTCAAATGCTTCAACAAATCCTTCTTAGACAAGATTGGAATCAATTCATTATTTAGTTTTTTAAATAACTTGCCTGAGAATGGACAATTGTAGTCTAAGAAGAATTCGACTGAGGTCTTATTAGCTGATGACTTGACCACAGTTGAAGAGGAATCATAAATGTTTGATTGTTGGTAAGTTGGTGATAAGCTGACCATTGTGGAATTTGTGATTAATGATCTTTTGAATAAGGTAGAGCTCAACAGCTTAAATGGAGATTGAGTTAACAACAATATGATGATAGGTAGTAAGAAAAAAGTTTTGTTAATATACTTGTTCATAAAAAGAATGGAAAAGATTGTGGCAATTTGCAATTTATACTAACTAGAATTGTGGAGCGGGATTTGAATTTAGGATTGAGTGGGCGACTGATAAGCGATGAACTTTTATAATCAATCACTTTTATAATGAAAGAATTGAATTATTATGATGGCTGATATTATAATGGGAATTTTGGTTTAATATGATGTCAGTTGATACAACTCCCAACTCTTTGAATGGTTTACAAGTTTTAATTGTCTAAGCCCGTTCAGTTTTACTACTATATCTAATCTTTACCATAGCATGGTCGCAACTTTCCAACATTTAACAGGCTCAAGGTATATCAAGATCCAAGTTGATTTGGGAATTGATACTTCAATTGCTCTTAAAATCAAAAGATATGGTACTTTCAATTCCAGAATATTATTATTTGGATGAATGTTAAATATTCAGTAGCTAATGAAACTTGACTATCATATATATCTGGATGATAAAATTCAATGGTGGATTCATAGATTAGCTTCAAAGATAACATTGAATCTAAATGACTAGTAGATTAATTACAACTTCATTGCAGGTTCAAAATCTTTGTAGCTACTTTTTAAAAAAAGGCATAATCACACAAAATCGAAAATTGATTCTCCAACTATTTTACTATATGTGATATTAATTTCGGAAATGAAACGAAAAACCCAAAATTTTGTATAGTTAAATGAATGTTAATTGGGATATAACATGATTTACTGAAGGTATGATAAATTTTGATTAGATAAATGTAGGAATAACACTAACATGTTAAACCTAGCTATAGATAAATATAAACAAAATCTATAGATTTCTCGAGTCGATTCGAGTCGATTCGAGTCGATTCGACTTCAAACATAAAAACTTTAAAAAAACACCAGGGAACCGACAACAGCGTTTTACTTTAAACTCGAGCTGACAAAAATTATAACTGCGCCAATAGAGAATATTTGAACCTCAGCCTTCTCCTTTTTCTTTAGGGTTTTATAGAATCATTTTAATTAACCCTTTCAATATAATGTCCCAAATTAAAATTGACACTATTACTCCAGGTGATGGTAAAAACTATCCTCAACCAGGAGATTTGATTACCGTACACTACACTGGTACTTTAGAAAATGGTAAAAAGTTTGACTCTTCAATTGACAGAAAGAAGCCTTTCCAATTCAGAATAGGCCAAGGTATGGTCATTCAAGGTTGGGAAGAAGGCTTTGCCAAATTATCTTTGAATGAAAAGGCCAGATTAACAATCCCAGGTGATAAAGCTTATGGTTCAAGAGGCTTCCCTGGCTTGATTCCTCCAAATGCTACTTTGATTTTTGAAGTTGAATTATTAAAGATCAACTAATTCAGTTTACAGGTCTTGGTAGACACGTGAAAAACAATTAATGAATTAGTTTGTTACTCTAATTGTTTCTAATATTATTCTTTGTTTTGTGTTTGTTCGTTTATTTATACCTTTTATTAAGTGAATATAATATTTTAACTTGTTTTTCAACCCAACATTTTGTATATAGATGTGCGTTACAAGAAATTGCCATTGCCTTCAGTAAATTCATATTTTTTTTTAAAAAGCTTCACCTTCTACAATAGAAATATTCAAATCAAATAAATAGTAGAGGTTACCTGGCAAATTAACGATTTATATGAGTTATATGGTTTTGTTTTTAACCAATTGGGGTTTATCGCTACTAAGAGCTCATATGGCCATGCTGTCCACGGGAAGCAAGAACTAGCCTGTTTAAGATTGGTTATGTCTTTATTTAAACTAACTATATACTTTTATCTAATACTTTTATATATCATTGACATAATAAATTCCATCCTTACCTGTTTTCAAGTTCTCAGAAACAATCAAATTATTCAAATAAACTTTATAGTTTAAATCATATACTTTAAATTCGGGTAATTTGATCAACTTTGAAGCCACTGTACTACTATCAATTAATTGATATTTAAATCTAATTACTTGTTTCATGAATGGCATCAATAAGAAATTAAATGAGTTTTTATAATTGAAAATCTTCCAGTTTTCAGATGTGGCTAAACTCGAACTGAATTGGAATATCCTGTTAGTTGGATTCTCCAAAATATAATCAATTGCAAAAGTATTTTGTATGTGCTCGCTTTTTACTCTTCTCATGGAAACTAATAATCTTGGATCTAAATGTGGCAATGACCCTTTCCATATCAGTCCTTCATATTTATCAATAATCTCCATTCCTGATTCTTGAGACTTAAATGAATACTTAAAACCCAAATAGATTTCAGTATTAATTGTTCGTTTTAAATGATTTTCTAAGCATGAAGATGAGAATTGAAACTTAACATTAGCATCATTAGTTGAATCGGACAATAATACTTCCTCAAATTGTTTATTCTTTAATGAAATTAATTCACATTTGGTGTTTTGGGTTATTGGCTTAATCATAATCTTATACTCTCCTAAAATCATTATTGATTCATTAGATATGTTTTTTAGTGAACATGTACCATTCCAAATACGTTCATGAATTGGTAAGGCCGGCACTCTCATTTGTTCTCCTTCTACGCTTGGATTACTTTTATTGTTGATGTTGAATATTGAGGGGATAATAGAATTGATTGCAGGAGAAATTGAAAATTGTAAATTAAATTGGTCAAATACAGGTAATGAAATTTTCTTGACATTTTCAATACTCATCTGATCATTATTATTGATTAAATAATTGTAACGTAATTCTAACTTTAAGTGTTGTTTGGAGTGTGATCCAAACAATGGTAAATCTGGAATCAATGGTAAAAACACATATAATATATTTTCCGATCTGGAGGGTGACGAAGAGTCCATCAAATCTTCATTATTACAAAACTTCGAATATTCTTCATCTTTGTTCCATTTGGTTTTGATCGACTGTCCTTCGATATACGCGGATGCTGACATATGTAATCCAAACTTGTCTGGATCTTGCTTTTCAAAATTAATCACAATTGGAAATATTTGCCCATTGTAGCATTGGTCTGCGTGCTTGATGTTACATTCAATCTTCGGTTGTTTTGGTATAATAACAAAGCATAAATGTGGTTTAGTACGCGGGACAATTTCATATTCGAAATCCTTATTGAATGTTGTAGAAACTGATGGTTTTGCCCACTTTAACCTTGGGGATATCGATGGAACTAATTTCAATTGATTTTCAAATGATAAGTTAGATGATTTAACTTTCAATTGAATTGATTGTATTGAAAAATTACCTATTCTGTTTGGTATCAATTCAAAATTAAAGCATTTAGGCTTTTTATCGTCAAAATTTAAATTACTGTGAAACTGCACTTCACTTTTGTTTTCCTTATTGTTATCTTTAAATTCATGAAACAATTTTGATTCTTCATTGATATCATTAATAACCTTTATCGTTTTAAATCCTCCTTGAAATTCAATCAAAATCTCTTCAACCTCCAATTTCTCCATCAATTTATTAATCTTGGGGGTCAATACCAGTTGGAATTGTAAATTTTCACTTAATGATAATGACTGATTTTTAAAGGCAATCAACTTATCAAATAACGATTCTTTAAATGAAACATCTTCTCCAATTTTAGATTCATCAATATCTTTAATATTAATGAAATTTATAAATGGCTCAAGTAGTTTTTTGTTTAATAAACTCAATTGAATGAAATACAGTAAAGCATCTCTATTATTACCAGTTTTAATACAACATTGATATAATCTGAATAAAATTATAGCGGTTATAGAATTCCACTTTTCATTTTTATATGCAGTTAAAGAAACCAAAAAATTGATGATAGATTGGGCATAATTTTTCATCCCAAAATATTCTTCGCCTAATTGAAAATAAATATAAGCTTCTGTTCTAGCAAACTTTGTCTTTTTAGCTCTTGAAAAAAAATCTAATGAACTACTTAATAATTTAACACACTGATTGTTATATTCAAACTTTAATTCCTCATCTAACGGTAATGATAAATAAGAATCTACTAGTGGCTTAGTTTCTCCTACAGTAGTTATAGCTAGTTGATGCCTTCTTCTCATCAATGAACATGCTTGCAAGTAAAGATACCCCCCATTAGGTAGTAATAAATCACTTGAAATATCTGATGTTCCACCAAACCATTTAGAGCGGATCCATGGTTGCAATGGCCTGTCAATTGGAATCAATTTTTCAGGAACCAACTCAACTAATTGTGACAACCAAGTAAACTGCAAAGAAACCCATCCCATGACTGGATAAGTCTGAATTATTTCAGGGGGTAAGATAGCCATCACGTTTTGTATATGGATGTCAAATTTTTTATAAGCCATATTACCATCGCCCATAATGAAATATGATCTTGTGATATGAATCCCTGTAAAATCGAGCCACATTCTACATTGCTGCCATAACTTCGGTTGTGTTTCCATATTTAATTCCTTTATTACATCGATTAATTTTTCATAGCAATATTCCAATGATTTGGTTGAATGATCTGTAATCCCCTTCATTTCTGAAACCAGAGCACTTTTCAATGCTTGCCTTGCTAACCAGAATTTTTCAGGATAATCTAAATTTAAAATTGTTCTTTTCTTCAATTTTTTCTCTAACCCATTAAAATATTCAACGGACCAAGGCTTAACTAAATGAAGCACTGAAATCACAAATACTTCTAATTCCCTTTGAGTTCCTGCTGGTAGGAATAGCAACCCTGATCTTGCCGATAAGCCGGTGACTTTTCTCAAGCTTACAACTCTTTCATCCAATTCAGGGTTTAAGGCGGTTGACTTGGAGCAGAGTATTAAACTTACAAACTTTAACCCATTTAAAGTACATTGGTTCTTCATTCTAATCAGCTCATCTGCTAAATTTCTGTCTTCAGCTTCAAAATTTGTGGCAGTATCCTCAGCAGTACTCAATTCATGAACTGATATAAACACAAATGGTTTTAATTCTCTGTATTTTTGAATCCATTCAAATGGTAATATGCTATTGTAAAACTGAGAGTTTGGATTAAAAGGAGATAAAGGAGACAATGAGTCTCTAATCGGGTTAGTCTCACTAGACACATTGATTTCGGTTAATGGAGAAGAAATTGTTGAATTTTCTGTGAATGGTGATGTTGGGGAAGACGCTAAGGAGACAGTTTTATCATGATGTTTTGTTACTCCCTGTTTCGTACTCGGGATTACAAATTTATCGCCAACGAACTTAATTTTATAATTGATTTGCTTTTGATATTCTTTGTTGTTATCTAAGAGCCAATAATTATCTCCAATATTGTAATTATTCAAAAGAGAAACTAACTCTAAACCTGAAGCAGTTTGAACCATAGGTAATTCTCGTTTTAGAACAGTGAATTCATTATTTGGATTCTCAGAATATAAGTTAAAATGCAAATGACTTTCAGGATCTTTGGTAGAAACCAACTTTACCGACTTATCAGTGGATAAAGTTCGCAGAGTGCTCGATAATGATGTGGAAACTTGATGGACTGTGCCTTCAAGGGAACCACCTTCTCCTAGGCCTTGGACTATCACGAGGGGTGCAAGAATGGAGCTTATTTCAACCGGATATCTCTCCATAGGTAATTGATCCAAAAATGAACTTGTCAAATTGTGATATGCTGCTATAAAGTCGTATGGAAAAAGGTCACTCTGGATTCTGTTCTGATCCACATCTCTTTTCGACCCAGACCATACTCTGCCAAAACTCTTTAGCGTGTCAATTTAAATGCCGTTAAGCCAAATTATTAAGCTCCGCATTGGTATGCAGCTCTAACGATTTACGATCGGGTAAACTGTGATGTGATTGCTTGGAGGTAAAGCTAGATGGAGGAAGTTCAGCCGACATAAAAACTATATATAAACTCATTTTCTTATTTTCATAAAAATTATATAACAACCTAGAGCTTGGAGATTACTTCGATCAAATTTAAAATTTAAGAAATGGTAAAAACAACTCATGTTACAGAAGTATGTTTACTATTTGTTCACTGAAGTCTTGGATTTTCTTGATAAAAAATCAATGTTTTCTGATACTGACTCCTTAAATGTTTCTTCACAAATCTAGCCTTATATCAAATATCATAACAGTAGATTATGTGAAGGTATTACTTATAATCCTGCGAACAATTCCTTATTATGGGTTGATATAATCCAGGGTAAGATCAATAGAGTTTTATTAAATGATGACCTATCATATTCAGAGATTGAAACTCATAAACTTAGCTCCAGCCTGGGAGTTATTGGATTAACTTCCAATCCTGATGTTTATATTTGTGGTGTTACTGAAGGTATTGCCCAATTTAATTTCAAGACTAAAGAATATAAGTTAATCAAAGAATACCCAGCTGAATATCATAAAAAAGCCAATTTCGGTAAACAAATGAGATCAAATGATGGTTCAATTGATTCCAATGGTGATTTTTGGATTGGTACTATGGCTTTCTTTGACGAAGAAGTTACTTCTGTTGGTAAATTATATAAATATGATTCTAAAACATTAGACTACAAAGTTTATATTGATGGCGTTGCAATTTCCAATGGTATAAACTGGTTCGGCGATTACATGTATTGGACCTCATCTTTAGAACATAAAATTTACAGATTTAAATACGATTATAAAACTGGTACTCCAGATTTATCCACCAAACAAGTTTTTCTTGACACTCAGACTATCTTCAGTGGTAATCCTGAATTACAAAAAGGTGAACCAGATGGATCAACTATGGATCAGCAAGGTAACATATACGCTGCTGTTTGGGGTACTAATAGGGTTGTTAAATTAAATCCAAAAGGTGAATTTGTAGAAGAGTACATGTTACCAGCTTATAAAATCAGTTGTGTTACTATCGGCGGTCCGAAATTTGATCAATTATTTATAACTACAGGTGACTTACATTTAGAAAGTGATAATGAATCTGACTTAAAATCTGATCCAAACGATCTGGGTGGTTATATTTTTAAAGTTCAATTAGAAGATGGTGTTAAAGGTATAGAAAAGAATAAATGGAGTGGTGAGTTATATGTTTAAATATTCTATAAATTTGTAAAATAGTTTTCAGTAATGTTCTCTATATAGCTTGTTCAAAATATATTCGCAAAACTCTTCAAATAACACATTTTCTTCTAAACCTCCACTTCGTAGATTTACTAACTTCTTATTAGCAATTTCTAATTTCCCATCTGTGCTGTATTCATTCGTTAATGAAACATTTCGTAGTATTTCAAAAATAATATGTAAGTTCATTTGAATTGTTGGCTCATTCAAGTATTGCAAGAATTTTGGATCTTGAAATAATGCCGAAAGTTCTGAGTCCTGTGTATCTATAGTTGTATTTATTTTGATCCCTTCCCCATTATTTTCCAAATCATTAATTTCAACAGTTTTCTCTGTATTATCTGCTTGAGGTTCTGGATGTTTATGTGCTTCCGATTTGTAGCAGGCCAAAGAGCAACTAAGTTTCAAGTTTTGTTAGTATGAAAAATTTGGGAGAAAGAATTTGTAAATTCTAACATACTATTTGATTCCACATTTTGGACACTTATACTTGAATATATTCGAAACGCAAATTTCACAATTCATGATGTAGACAAGTCTGAATGAACTGGTACAAGAAGAAATATGTGAAAAAAAAAACAAATGTAAGCGTAAAGTGCAGAAGCAAGTGAAAATAAAACTTTATAAGCTTTTTTGGTTGAGATCAAGCACCCCAAACATCAGAGTTTCAGAACTTATTTCTTCTAATTTTCCCAACAATATTTCTATAAGACCAATGAATAGTTTGCAGGGTTACTCTTCAGATTCTGACTTGGATTCAGATGCTGAAATTTCACAACAAACTGGACCAGTCGTTACAAAGCCCTTGATATCGAAAGAACTTCCAAAGGCATTATCACTCAAGCCAAGTTTACCAATTTTTACTCCTCCCATTGCTCCTGAAACATTACCACCTAAAGTACCGACAAGTGAACCTAGAGTTTTAGGTAAATTTATCAAAAATACATTCAACAGTGAGTCTGTTATAGAAGACAACATAGTGTTTCCCGAATCTAAGATAAAATCAACGGATTTGCTAATACCCACACAGTTTTTAATTAAGAAACAAAGCACCTTAAATTATTCTAAACCAGTCGAAGAAAGTCAAATAGAGAGCTCTAAGTCCAACAATTTAGGTCTAGATTTATTTGGAATAAAAGAAAATACCGTTAATGAAAAAAAAGAATTAAAATCTAAGACAGACAGTAAATTTGATGCTTTAGGTGGACTTTCGGAAACAAACTTCAAGGAAGAAGAAAAGCAAAAACCAATATTTTCAGAGCCACTACCCAAGAAGAGAAAAAGAAATGAAATAAATGAATCCAAGATCAAAGACGTTAGAATGGATGAGTTTTACAGAGAAAACAATAAACTGATTGAAAAGGGTGAATTAGATGCAAATGAGCATATACTTAAACATTCTAAAGTTAAGTATTACCAACAAGGCAATAATAACTTGGGTGATATTATTAAATTTACTGAATATAATAAGGATAAGTTAACTAGAAAAGTGGGTATAATAAAAGCCAAAGAAAAAGATAGAGGGAAGCAATACGGTTTTAAATAAAACTCTCTTGGGATATGTAAACTACTTGCTTTGTATAATAATAATTTTTAAAAAAATGGTTCTTTTAAAGAATGCAATATGTACAGGAATAGATATAAATATAGAGAAAAGAAGATACAAGTAAAAAGTGACAAAAGTTAAAAGAATCGACACCCGAATATCTTAGGGCCCAAACTTCATAAAACTGCAAATTAGCAAATATTTGATTATTTATTGCTTATTCTTCTTAGATTCTTCGTATTCCTTCTTTAACTCAGCAACTTGTTCATCAGATAAAGGTGGAATTGGAATATCTTCGAAATCATCTTGATTTAAAAAGCTGTAAGTGTACATGTAAACACTTAATGAAATACCACCTAAAATAGTTAATAAGGCCATATTTTTCCAAAAATATGGCTTTCTTGCTCTAAGCATAGCTGGAGACATTTGATGTGTGTACTTGTTGTAGTATGAATCAGAATGGAGACTGGTTTGAATGCGGTGTTTAAACTATGTTAGTATATTATTTTCATTTCAAGTTTCAATGTAGGTGATTAAAAGTTGTGCATACCGTAGGGTAAATTGAGATGGACGCATTATGGATGTATTACTATTTATCTTTGATTTGAACAGGTTTTCAACCAGGAGAAGTTAAGATTTACATACCTTAGTACAATTTATCACTTGAAGATTACCACAAATTTTGTTTGTATCGCCTGTTTTGTGCGGCTTTTTAATACAACCGTACACCTACAAAAGATTTTTTTATATTTTTTTCACTTTTATTATCTGAACCCTAGTTTAATTCTTGCTTTTGCTGATTTACTGAAGTGAACATAATTATATCAATCAAAAGAAATAATATGGTTAATTCAAAAATACCACAAAAATCACAGCAAAATGTTGATATTCCAGAGCCAGATGAAGAGGAATTATATTTAACCAAACTAGTGTTTGGTGATTCTGAAGGTTTTGAAAATAATCTAAAGCAAATCGATAATTTATATGATATAGATGATGACGATCAAGAAGAATCAAGAAAATTTATTACATTTGATGATTCTAGTGACGAAGAAGACAACGATGATTTCTTGAAAAATTTACAAAACAAAGAAGATGAATCAGAACAAAATGAAACAAATTCGTCAGATGAGGAAGATGATGCAATGGGTCAATTACATGATGATCAACTATTTCAAATCGACGAATCTGAAGACGACAAAGATAAAATGTATATTGATTCCTCAGAAGGTTCTTCTGAATCAGACAATTCCTCAGAGGATAGTGATGCCTGGAATGATTCAGACGATGAAAAAGTTACAGTTTCATTATTATCTTCCGATCTAATAAGAAAGTTAAGAAAAGTTGAAACGGACGATAAACTAACTGGTAAGAAATATATAATAAGATTGAGATCCCAATTTGAAAGAATCTATCCTAGACCAGATTGGGCTGACGAATACGAATCTGATGAAAATGCTAAAGAATCCGATGATGAAGGAGATGAAGTCAATGAATCATCTACACATGATATAGTATCAGCATCTACAAATCCATTATTAGACTTTTTGAAAATGAATCAAACGTATAATTTGAAAAATGAGAATGTTAAATTGTTGCCAACGGTCAGAATTGATATCTCAAGACTTACTGACGCAAATGCTAAAAAGTCATCTAAATCAGCAGTTCAAACAATATCATTTCATAAATCACATCCATTATTATTAACTGGTGGTTATGACAGAACATTAAGAATTTACCATATTGATGGTAAAGTTAATAATTTAGTTACCTCATTACATTTAAGAAAATCACCAATTCAAACAGCCGCTTTCCAATATGGTGGGAATCAAATATTTGCAGGTGGAAGAAGACGTTTCATGTATAGGTGGGATATTTCTAATGGATCAATTGAAAAAATAAGTAGACTATATGGACATGAAAAGACACAAAGATCATTTGAAAATTTTAAACTTAGTAATAATGGTAAATATATTGGTTTAACTGGTAACTCAGGATGGATCAACATTTTATCAAGCAAAACAGGTCAATGGATACGTGGATTTAAAATTGAAGGAACCTTAATTGATTTTGATTTCAGCTTAAACTTAAAAGGTGACATCTTTTTAGTTGCTGTGAATACCGGTGGTGATGTTTGGGAATTTAATGTTGAGAGTGGCAAAGTCTTGAAGAGATGGAAAGATGACTCAGGTGTCGGCATAACCAAGGTTAGAATTGGAGGTGACAGAAACAACAGATGGTTAGCTATTGGAAACAATTTAGGTATAGTTAACATTTACGATAGATTGAGATTCGTTGAAGGTAAAAATCCAAAACCAGTCGGTATTGTCGAGAATCTTGTTACCACCATTTCTACAATTGAATTCACATTTGACGGTCAATTGATGTGCATTGCTTCAAGAGATAAGAAAGATGCTCTTAAGTTAGTTCATTTACCGTCATGTAAAGTGTACAGTAATTGGCCAACAAGCGGAACACCATTGGGAAGAGTTACATCTGCACAGTTTAGTCCTGGAGGAGAAATGTTGGCCACCGGTAATGAAGCTGGTAAGGTGAGACTATTCAGACTAAACCATTACTAGTATGATTAACTGTATAGTATAAATATAGACATAAAATCTAATAAAGTACATCTAATTGTTATTCCATTTGTTTTGAAAATGGGATATAATCTTTCTCAATATTAAGGGATGAGCGGGCGAATATTCTCCACAAAAACTCCATAGGTGAGGGCACTGCAATTCAGTAATTCAGAAGTTTTCATTAAGTGAGATTTAGAACAATACCACAAGTTATATAACTTTTCTCTAGTCATTACTTCTAAAACAAAAAGCTGAGCATCAATTGAATTATTGAAATGACACAAACAGATTTGACATTAACCCAAACTTTGGATTACGAATTCTTGGTGCAAAGGGTGGAAAATCTACTAAGACCAAGATTAAGATTACCAAATAACAACAACGCAATTGAGTTGGAAACGAATGTTGAAAAAGGTTTTGAAAATTTAAAAACTGGAGAGTGTCATGATAATTACAGAGTCTTCATTTTGGTTATTGGTGCCCCAGGATCTGGCAAAACCACAGTAGCTAAAAATCTGGAAAAAATCTTAAATGATAAATATGCCTCAAAGGGCTGTAAAACAGTCAACCAACATCACAATGACTTAAATTACCAGCCTCTTACTGATAAAATGTTAGAGCCATCGATATCAAAATTGCTTCCATATACTTCAGACCTAAATATTCCTATTGAAGATGTTTTATTTCAACCAGTTATAGACTATTCGCATAAAGATAGAGTCAGAATCATAGGACGAGGTTTGACCTGTTCTGAAATTGATATTCTACCAGCAAACATTGAACTTCCTTTGAATCAGTATACCTTTGCAAAAACAGTAAGTATGGATGGGTTTCATTTACCGCTATATAGATTAGAAAAGTTTGAAAATCCTTCAAAAGCCATCAAGTTTAGAGGCGCTCCGTTCACCTTTGATTCAAGCATGGTTTTAAAATTAGTTGAAATGATATCAAACACGTGTAGTTATCCAATAACAAACACAACAAATACAGAATTAACAGCTTTAAAGTCTCCAGAAGAAAATTTATATTGGACATACGACCAAACTTCAATCCCAACAATCACAGTTCCTGATTTTAACCATAGAACCAAAGATCCAGTGCCCAACAGTTCAACCATCTCATCCTCAACAAGAGTGGTAATCCTAGAGGGTAATTATCTAATGCTCACCTCTGAATCACAATGGAACGAAATACCCAAATTAATTAAGAAGTTAAAAAGTGAAGGAAACATTAACGTTGAAGTGTGGAAAGTTCAAACTGATTTAGACATTACAGAATCAAGAGTCGCTCAGAGACATTTGAATGCTGGAGTTGTTGATACTTTGGAAGAGGGCATTGAAAGGTTTAAGTTTAACGATTTACCTAATGGTGAGTTGATTAACAAGATGTCTGATGATCAGGCTGTTGATTTAGTTGTTCGTAATCAATAGTGGTGTTTGTGTGTTATGATTTAATTAAAATGATTACTATTTAGGTTAGTTGATAAGAAAGCATCTACTTTACCAACATGGCCATATGTTTCATTTTTTTCTTTTAATTCTTTGCTATAGAATATCAAGTCCTTAGAGCTTACAACTACATGTTTAATATATAAACTTTTCAGAACAAGTTATATATTCTGATAATAAAATGATAATCAAAATAGTATTTATGTAAAGTAGAGGTAGAAGTATGTTCTTATAGTAAGTATGTGAAAAGAATATATAACGATAATGAAAAGTATGGTAGGATATAAAAGTAGTAATAATAGTAACACAAACACAAACCCTTGAAATCATGATTTTTCAATAAAAAAATAACATAAAAAATGAGGAATATAGTAATGAAGAGTGACTTACGATCAGAGATGCAAAACAAAACAAAACACAAAAAAAAATTAATGAACCGCAAGAAAAACTAATGTTGGCAATAAAAATATAATAGAATGTCCATAAAACGTAGAAGATCAAAGAAATGAATGAAAAAAAACAAAACACAAGATTATTAACACGCCGAGGAAAATTAAATTTCAAAATAATAGAATAAAAAACAGAATGTAAAGTATGATGGTAATAATAAAAGAAAATAAAAATGAAAGATAGTAAAAAACAATGGATATAATATGGAATAATGTACATTTGAACTAAACTTGAAAAAGGTATGGTACGCATTTAGCAACACAAAAACACGCACATTCAGGAAAAACTTGATTGATACAACAATTGAACAAATTATAACAAGCCAAGATAACAAAAAGAAAGTTATGATTTTGAGAACACAAATAGTAAATCATCAGCAACAAAAAATATAAAACATGTAGGTATAGGAGGCACACAGTGCCATTAAGTAATTAGTATAATATTCAATAGTTTATCGGGAAAAAGTTGATATGATCGTACGGTATCATGAATGGAAATGTAACAATGTAATGAATGTTTTATAGAAATCGAAGTGTAAATTGAAGTTAAAATTGAAAATTAATCTAATCTTGAAATGAAATACTTAACAAACGCCCGCCTCTTCAGGGCCACAACCAACACCACCCATTAATTTTCGGCGGCTTAAAATGGTTGACTCTCCAAGACTTAGAGTAAAAGCACCGCCAACTGGAGACGTAATGCCAGCACCACCTGCCATCATCGACATAGTGCTGCCACATCCATTGAGATTCATAGCATCAACTTGATCCACAGTATACTTCTTTGTTGGCTTTGGTCTGGAAATATTAAATGTATTAATTGTTTGACCTGTAAAAGAGTCCGTTAAACAACATGGAGTATTTGTAGCCAAGTCTGTTTCTGTTTCATTGATTTCTGAATCTTCTTCATCCTCTTCCATAAAATCCGGATATATTTTGGAAGGTTGAGATGACTTACGATAGCAATGCTTTTTAGTTGAAGAATTTAATGAGAATGTAGATGAGGAAGAAGATAGTTGTGGTGAAAAAGTATTATTATTATCACTTGTAATTGCAGTTGGGTTAGATTCAGTTGTGCAGAGTTCAGATGATAGATCAGAAGGACAATTACTTAACTGTTGTTGATATTGCTGTTGTTTAGGAACAAAATTTGAAGTTAGCGATGAAACTCTTGAATTTTGTTGGCTAGCTGCACTCGTAGGATATGTTGATTGGCCTAATGTATATTGTAGGGATGAAGTAATTGAACCACATCTACTTGATTTACTTGCAGCACTGTTCAATTGGAAAGAAATGGATGATTTTCTTCTTGAACCTGTAGTTGAATCCTCAATTTCACCAGTAACGATTGAATAAACTTGGTCGAAATTAGAATCAGAGCTATTTGCAATTGAAACTCTTCTTAAACCAGCTTCAATATTTTGCCTAGATTTGTAGGAAGGAGAACATGATATAGTCATCTTGGAGTCTTTAGGAGGCAAGAAATCATCTTCATCCTCATCTTCGTCATCAACAACATCAACATCATTTTCAAAATCATAGTCCTCCTCATTATCATCGTACTCGTCACCATCTGACATATCAGAAGAAAATTCAGAATCACTTAACGAGCAACGTCCACGCTTATGCTCAACCCCTAAAGTCATCATATCAATTGTAGTATGGGCATTTTCTTCAGCCAAAACTTTCAGTCCTGATAGTGAGGAAGTCGGAAGGTTGGTATTACTACCAAATTTATTGATGGATATGGTCTGTAAATTAATTGGAGAAGTAGCTCTTTGGACAACATTACCAGTGTCAAAAACCAGCTTGATTGCTTCAGCTCTTGGAGTAGTGACATTACCGATACTCTGATTGTAATAATTGCCAATATTATTGTTCTTAACTAAATCATCATTCAATTGAGTATATAAAGCATGATCAAACGTTAATAATTCAGGAGCATCCTCAGCAGCAGTTGATAATATTGGAGTAATACAGTCTTCATCTTCATAACCTTTCAGCATCCATGGATCTTTCAATAATTGATCAATTGAATATCTTTTTTCAGGGTCAACTGTCAACAAATTTGTAATTAAATTCTTACATTCATCTGTAACCTCATCAAACCAAGGGGATAAAAATTTATAATCACCTTTTGAAACTTTCAAGCTGATATCTTTTGAATTTTGGGTATTTGAATAAAAAGGAGGAAAGCCAACAACTAAAGTATACAATACACAGCCAATTGCCCAGATATCCACTTTCTTGGTGTAGCCTAAATTTAGGTGTTGCTCAGGAGATGTGTAACCAACTGTACCGCAAGGAGTTTTAGCCTTCATGTTATCATCAAACAAAACGGTTGATAAGCCAAAATCAGCTAACTTAACTTTTCCAATGCTACCACCACCATAACCTTTAAGGAAACTACCTTCATCAACTTTGTTTAAATCATCCGATTTTCTTCTTGCATTAACTTGTTCTTCAGACGACCTTTCCAAAAAATCATTTTCGATAAATAATAGATTCTCAGGTTTAATATCTCTATGAACTATACAATTATCATGCAGGTATTTTATTGATTTCGCAACTTGTCTGATAATATGTCTTGATAAATCTTCACTGAAATAAGTGTATTTGATAATTTGATTAAATATTTCTCCACCATCAATGTACTCTAGGTATAAAAAGCAATATTTAGATGAAGAAGAATTTTGGTGGCCGTATAATTTCGTTATATTTTCATGCTGTAGTTTCGACATAATTGAGATTTCCTTTAAAACTGAGTTAATTTGCTCAGACTTCAAATGACTCTTATCAATAATCTTAATAGCGACTACTAGGTTTTGTTGAGAGTCATATGCTTTAAACACTTTTGAAAACGCTCCTTCTCCAATTTGTTCAATTAATTGATAGCGAAGAGGCAGTTCGTTATAATAATTAGCATATCCTGCAGGAGGGGTGTACAAATTTTCCAGTTTTGTTTTTTGTTGTTGACGTTTCTGGTCATTATACAGTTGCCTTCTTAATTTTTGTTCAGCTTGTGATTGTGATTGTGATTGTTGAGCATTAATATCATCCTTGTCCTTCTTAGACTTTTTAATAATGTTTTTAAATAAGTCTAACATTTGTCGAAGAGGGGATTAACTATTTTTAAATTAAATTAACTTATATGAACTGCAATTAAAAATGACTATTCTAGCTATAACTAACCGTTATGGACAATAGCAACAAAATAATATAGAATAATAGGTATAGAAAAGTGATTAAATAGGGGGTGATATATGAAAATAATCAATAAAAGTTTAAGAAAACATTGAAGTTCAAAAATAATCAACTTAGAGCGGAAATCTGGAGAGTTTTATTTAATGCAAGAAAACTTAATTATATTTGGTCGTGTACGCGGAAATTTGACAATCTACATTGCCCATCATAAAAAGGAAGATGGATGATCGATATGGATGATCAAGAGGGGAAAATTCTCTATTTTTTTTTATTTTTTTTATTTTTTTTATTTTCTGATTACTTATAATTAAAAATTTATAATTGAAGTTTTTAATTATTTTTATATATTATATATGATTACTAGTATTTATGTTTGTAATATATCACTCAAAATTTAACTTTATATATTTTTGAAATTAAAATTAAGTGTAATAATTATCATTAAAATGTAGCTTAAGCTGAAGTTGATTCGCGATTAAGTGTTAATTATGCAAATTTATGCAAATTTATACAATGAATCTGAATCACCACGACGTCATTAATCAACAATATTTAACAATAACATAGAGATACAAAACAATAGATGTTATGCTTGTTATTATTATTAATATTGTGATAGTGTTCGACTTTTAGTGTTATGATGTTGTTTGATATCTAACAAAGGCCAGTTTTTAAAGCTGCAACAATAGTACCCAATCTGTTTGTTTTATGTTGCTATTTGTGTTTATGTTTATGTTTACTTTTCACAAAGATGCAAAATATCTGCTGCAGTTAATGGACTTTTCCTTAATTTTGAATACTTGCGTCAACGATTCTCCTATTATTAGTTGTTTCCTTACATATTTTCTTTAATTCTTCAAATAAATTACTTTGAAGATATTGATCATTAAGGTTTAAAAGTGTTAAACCATAATATTAAAGATAATAGAGTCAATAGAGAAAACCTAACTGGTGAACGATATGTACATGTGTTCCAACTTTTGATTCTAGAAGTAAAAGATATTCTATTAATTCTTTATTTCCATTCTATCTACCAAAACAAATAGAATGATATTTGATATTATGTACGTCAAGTTCATTTAATATATTATCTTATTTCCTATCTAGTTTAATTATGGGTGATTTATCTCTCTCTATTATTTAAATTAATATAGTTTTATAGTTCTAATAGCTTTAGTAGAAGCATACCGGCAACTCCGGGCTCTTGTCAGACCGAATAAAACATTATATTGATATTAGACACAAACACCGCAAAGGATCCCCACAAATCAAATCCAATGTATGAAACTTATATTCTGGATATATTTATGATGAACTCATTGAATAATTTGATCTAAGGACTTGTATGAAAGGTTTTATAACCTTATTAATATTTTTTCTTAATTCGGTCTAATTCTCATTATCATACATATACTACATTATGAATACAACACATCATAAATGATTCTAGTTACTTAATCGATCGCTTTTAGTGCTATTAAAATAATTTGAGTAATCATTTAGCTTGTTTTCTTTTTTTTTTTATTTATTTATTTATTTATTCCTTGACCAACCAATAGTTTTGAATTAATTTCCATTTATTTACAACCTACTTTAATTTCAAGACTAATACATTTTAATCTTCTTATTTTCTCACTAATACTTTCATAATATTGGTTTCGCCTTATCTGGCTACTCCAAATCAGCATAACTGTCGCGGTCACTAAATTTGCACAAAACATACACCAAGAGATTTATGCACCAATTTTTTCAAATCTCAACCTCCAAATCTGCTTTTACTAAAAGTCAATTTAACCTGTACAAAAAACACACACACTCTCAGTAATAATTCACATCTCAGTATAAAAAGAGCATATTCGAAACCAACGTTACTAGAATGTCATCCATAGCCAAACAAATTCCAAAATACTTCAAAATCACACAACTAAAATCCACCATAGCTGTTCCACAAAAGAAGGCAGAAACATTGAAATCATTAGGTTTAAAGAAAAGACATCAGACCGTTTATCAAAAGATTTCACAACAGCAAGCAGGTATGATTGCTGGTGTTAAGGAACTAGTCAAGGTTGAATTGAGTACAACTAAGAAAACTAAGAAGCAAATGAGACTGGAAAGAAAATCTGACCCTGGGTTCATTATTGAAAAGAAGAACTGAACAAACACTTATTGTTTTGTATGATTCCTGCTCTTGGTGTTAGAGATGCCTGTTTTTCTCTGTGGTGTTTGATCTGTCCTGTCCTGTATTATAGACTTTACTATTAGTTGGTCACTACGAGCCATGTTATGGTGTTTTGATAGTGTTGACCTGTTTTTTTTTACTTTTTTTTGGTTTTCAAGTTGTTTAGGTTTCGTTTTTTTCTTTTGTTTCTGTCAACTATAATTTCTGCATCTTTATTATTATATCACATTACTCTATTTCATGTACATATTTACTTAAAGAAACCTTCTATTTGATATATCAATCTCATTTAAACTTTAATTTATTATAAAAGATGTATATTTTCAAGAACACTGCAAATTAAACAAAACCGACAAGATACGAAAAGAGAAGAAAATATGGACAAAAAATGAACACTAAAAAGAGACAAAAATATAAAACGCTCAACTTAAGATAATCAAGGTATCATTAAAAAACGCAAATTCAAAAAAAAGTAAAACAGCTAGCAAGAATAGAGTGTAAAGAATAAAAAACTTTTGATCTAGTCAAAAAAAGTAACTCAACTTTGAAAACAAAACAAAACAAAACAAAATAAACAACAAAAAGTCAAAATCAAGTATTGTAGCAAGTGAATAATGACATAATAGGAAACAAATGCAAATGTGATAAATAAGTAATGTAAGGTAAAAATCATAGTCAAATTAGACATGTATTCAAATATCAAAAAATGAAACAAAAAAAAATCTGCACAAAAAATTATCTAAATCTTTGCCCAAGACCACTTGATCTGGACGAAGCATCTCCCCATATGGTAGATCTTGTATTTCTAATAATTCTTTGTCTACCTAAAGGATCCAACACAATTTTATTTTCCCTGTCTTCATCATCTTCCACATCACCAAATGTACTATCAGTTAATGCATTTTTTAAATCGTCAGCATTAATGCTAATCTTTTCACTATTATTAACAACATTGTTGTTAGCGTTGATGTTGGCTCTTGAGGGATGTATTTGGGACATTGTATGAGTGTAAAATTCTGTATCGCTTGAAACTAATGAATCATCAACCATCTTCATAATTGCTTTAGCTGAAATCGTCATCGAATTATCTAATTTTTCATTTCTATGTTTAACTTTTAGAGTCTTTAATCTCTTGTTTAAAATACTCTCCGTAGGTGGTTGTAGTGGTGATAAATTATTGATAGGTACTGGATGATTTTGAGCTGTATTGCTTGACGTTGAAGGAGACAACAGAAATGAACTTTGAGATCTAACTGACGATTTTGAAGAGCAGGTCAACAAAGAAATATTAGCTGGGAATTCCTTAGCATTTGAAGATATTGGGGTAGAGTCTATCACTTGATGAATTGTTCTCTTAGAACCAATTGGGGTATCTGGGACAATAGTAGTGGCAGCAGCAGTAGCAGCAGCAGAGAAAGAAGAAGAAGAAGAAGAAGAAGAAGAAGAAGAAGAAGAAGAAGAAGGAGGTTGCAGTCTTTGAATTATGGATTCAATAACACCTTTGTCATCAATAGTTATAACACTATCGCCAAATTGAACTTCATTGTTGCTGTTTCTTGATCTATTTTTCTTTGAATTAAATAACTGATCAATAGGATCTCTAAGTTTTGGAGAAGGTTTTAGAAAATCATTATCTTTGGTGAAGGAATCTTGAACAGGTTGTGAATATTTCTTAATGAAATTTGATGGAAAATTAGCGCCAGAAGTAAAATCAATATCATCCTGTGGTTTTGATTGAATTAAGTGATTTAATTGCATGTAAGGAAACAAATGATCTGAAATCTTTTTATAAATGTTTGAGAATTTATAATTTGGTTTTAATTTAATCAAGTTTTGTTTGGCTAAGTTAGAATGATTATTGGAACCATTGTTTCTTCTATTAGCAGAAGATTTTGTTTTTGTATGTCTTGTTCTTTGTGGCATACTAAAATTAGAAGAATTAGATAAATCAGGAGTCTTTTCTCCTTTCTTTGTATGAATATTTGATGATCTGCCGTTAATCTGGACTTGGTTTGAAATATCAGACAGCATTATTAGAAAACAGGAAAAATGAAGCAATTTATTCAAGTAAAGCCTTACAACTTTCAAAGAAATATATGCAAGTGTAGTATCAGAAAGCCCAATTAGTAGTTGTAAATATAAGAAAACTGGTATAGCTCCATTCAGAATTTCCACAATTTGTGTTTACAAATGGCCCAAACAGGAATACTAATTAAACACAGCCTGAGATGTATGCGGCTAATTAGATTGATCTAACAAACGCGTCGCAGAATTCGCCGATCGTCGAGCCAATTCCTGCCCTGCTACACTCTCTTGTTGTTCACTCAAAGTTCTTACCTCTAGCACATGATACAGTCATATGATTAATTACCCGGCCGTTCCAAAAAAATTGTTCAACCTCCACTCCAAAGAGCTTCAACATATTGGAAAATCAACTAAACTAAACGAAACTTTAGGAGAAATCAAATTAGTTGAACTCCAGGTTAGTCCTCTTCTTTTACTGAAACTATATATTCATCATGCCAAAAAGGGCTAATAATACTTTTTCGCTTCTTAGAGGTAGAGTTCGTACCTCTTTCAACAAACATAATTTATTCAATCTATATAAAAAATCAAAGCCATTCTTCAAAAATCAAACGTTGTATCAACAAAAATGGTCCGCTAAACAAGAAACAAGAGCATATCATGGTGAACATTTGACTGAAAGAAAATGGCAATCCACCTTTGAACCTAAATTGCAGGGTGTTGCCCAATTAGATGCCTCTTTGAAAGGTAATACTCGCCCAACTCCAATGGTGTTACAAACTTATGCTGCTTTAGAAAAACGATTGGACTTTGCTTTGTTCAGGGCTTTATTTGCTTCTTCTGTCAGACAAGCAAGAAAATTTATTTTAAATAAACATGTTAAAGTTAATGGTACCACAATTGTTCATCCTGGTTACACCTTGAAGTCAGGCGATGTGTTTTCAGTTGAACCATCAAAAGTTTTAGAAGCCTTAGGTGAAAAGAAACCAAGTTTAAAGCAAGCATACAAAGTTGATAAAACTCAAGTTATGAAATGGCAAAAGTATGTTAAAGAGGCCAGAGCGAATCCAGTTGAAGTTTGGGAAAGACAAAAGAACAAAAGACAAAGACATGCCGAATTATACAAGAACAAATATTTACCGGAAGCATTAGTTGAACAAAGTGATATTAGTCAAAGAATTGATGGTATGACTGAAGTCAAATTAGAAGAAATCAAAGCTGCACAAAAATCAGTGTCGAGAACATCAGTATTAAAAGATATTTTAAATGTGATCAAGAACAACGACAGCCAAGTTACTCAAGAAAGTTTTGAAGCGAAATTTGGCCTGGAGCTTTCAGTGAAATGTTTTGCAGTTTATGAAAAATTTGGTGAAAATGACAAGATTTTCAAGTTAGAAGGTGAAGAATTAGATGCTGAAATAGATAAGATTATTCCTCACTTCAAGGATGGTAAGCCTCAAGGGGAATTCTATACTGAAACCAAATATAAAAAGATTAGACAGTTAGTTTCAGAAATAAATGTCGCATATTTGGAAAAGCTTAGAAAAGATAACGATGCTAAACCAGTTAGTGAGAGTGAGATCATCAATAACTGGGTTTCTAAATTAAAGGGCCATCCTCTGTTACCAGGTTTCTCAGAAGTTGAAGAAAAAGGTTTTTATGAAGTTAGATTCCCGTGGCAAAAAGGTATGTATGGTTTGAAAGACCCTTCCAAACCATATTTCACTCCTTGGAGAATGAGACCTTTTGTTGCTCCTTTCGCTTTCTTACCAAAACATTTAGAAATTTCTTTCAAGACATGTCATGCTGTGTATTTGAGAGATCCAGTTGCTAGACCAGGTGAATCTGAAGTTCCATCTCCATTTGATGAAGATATCCACGAAAGGGCTTTCATGTACTATATTAAGAGAGGTATGTAAATGAAGTCATGTATAAAATCAGTTTTTACTCAGTTTTCTCTTTTAGAGTTTACCATTTCTCTTGTAAATATATTTAATACATCTCACAGTCATATATTCTGTCACTTGATCTTTTTTCGATAACTTTTCAAGACATCTACAAATTGTAAGTTGTAAGTTGTAAGTTGTGAGTTGTAAGTTGTGAGTTGTAAGTTGTGAGTTGTAAGTTGTGAGTTGTAACAGAGACATTGTGTCTCTCGCTAAGCTAATTTTTGAAGTGAGAACTTGACAACAAGCAGTGAATCTATTTTGAAAGAAGATGATTAACTATCTAGCTACAGAGACAATCCAATGACAACCAAACAGCTACTATCAATATTGACAAAATCACTTCCCAAAAATCAAGCTATCATAGAACTAAATTGGATTAAAAATGAATTACCTGAATTGAAGTGGTTAGAAGCAGTTAACCAAAGATCTCAACTAAAGCCGTTACAATATATTTTAGGAACACAACCTTTCTTGAATTTTAATATAAGGTGTAAACCTGGTGTTCTAATACCCAGAAATGATACCGAAGAATGGTGTTTAGAATTAATAGATCTTTTGAATGAAGAAAAAGTTGGACTTGAAAAGAAGTTCAACGTTCTTGACTATTGCTCAGGTTCAGGATGTATTAGTTTAGGTATGACTATGCTGGACGGTTGTAAGGAGGTAATGGGCATAGATGTTAATAACAATGCAGTTGAATTAGGTAAACTTAATTACCAAGACCATAAAGACGTTATTGACACTAAAGTTGATTTTGTATATGGAGATATAATGAAATTAGACATTCCTAAATCTACTACTAAGTTTGATTTATTGATTTCCAATCCTCCATATATTCCAATAGGTGATATGTGCAAAGAAGGTGGGGTGGAGGATTCGGTGTTGAAGTATGAACCAAAAAAGGCCCTAGTTGGTAATCTAGAATTCTATCAACAGTTGGTTAAATTGATTCCTATAATTGGAGCTAACGCATTTGTTTTTGAGTTAGGCTATTCAAGACAAGCTACATATACTAAATACTTACTTTCAAAAGATTGGCAATGTGGAATAAGATATGATTCTGGAGGTAGAATTAGAAATGTTATAGGCTGGTCCACTGAAGAGTTTGCAGGTCTAAAGAAATTATGCCAACAAATGATTTAATTTTTCACCTTTTTTATGCTCATGCTATGCACTTCAATTTTATTGATTAATGAATAGAATAATATACAATGTAGTTATATAGAAAAACTAAGCTAATTAAACATTAGTCTCTTCTGGTTTTGACTTTGCAGCTTCAACTTTATTGGATGAACCATTATTTAACTTTTGTTTCTTACCTCCCTTATTCATACCTCTACCAACGGCAACGACACCCTCTTTTGGTAAAACCCTTAAACCCCAAAAAACATAACCACCACCACCTCTAGATGTCATCAATGGATGTATCTTACCTGGTATGGTTTGATATTTTCTAACTTTAGATTCGAAAATATTGGACATCAAGACCCTTTTGTCTTTATTAAGAGCATGGTTTAATCCAATTAAAATCTCTTTATATTGAGAATAAACCACAATCGATCTAGAAC
Source organism: Ambrosiozyma ambrosiae (assembly GCA_003705185.2). Lineage (NCBI taxonomy): Eukaryota > Fungi > Ascomycota > Pichiomycetes > Pichiales > Pichiaceae > Ambrosiozyma > Ambrosiozyma ambrosiae. Next base: position 89,518 of record PPHU02000001.1, read on the forward strand.
CAGATATTCTTGGTAAGACTTTTGGGACTAAAGTAATTGGGTTTAATGTTGAGACACAAATAAAACCATCAAAAGAGTTAGATTCAAGAAGATCTAATGTAGAGTTTAATTGAGTGTACTTCTTAAGTTTTTTCAAATAAATATTTTTCTTGTTAGTTGGTAATTTTGCAATTTCTTCATCTTGTAACACAAAATCTTTAATTCTTTCATCTTCAGGATTAAAGAATTGCAATAAATTTAACGGACTAACCATCGAACTTATTTCATCTTCAGTATAACCACAATGTAGTAAAGCACTTAGCTTCGGTTGATCATTCTCATGCAGCAAAGTAATGGAACCTTTTCCTTGCATTCTCTCAAGCATAGAATAAACTATCAGACCACCAGTTTCATCAACAACTAAATAGTTTCCTCCAGGCATAACATCTGCTTGGCACATCAATAAACCTAAAGTTTCTTCACTCATGTCTAGCACCCTCGAAGGATCTTTCTCATACAAATAGTTTAGCATGTTAGAGGAAGATAAATACTGTATAGTGAATCTTCTGGTAAACTTCATTTGCTTTCTTGTCAGATATTTTTCTTGAGAGAAGATCGTTTTCTTATCAAATGCTTCGTGACTTTGAATCATCCTTTCAATAATTTGTTTACCAACTTCATTGGAACCACCCTCTCTCTTTAACTTTTCAATATCATCAGTTGTCAACTTTTGAACTATAGAACCTTTGTCATGTAGATTCTTATTAGAGACAGAACTATTGAATTCAGGAACTGGTGTAGCCTCTTTACTCTCACCACTTAAAGTGCTTTCTCTATCTTCTAATCCAAATTTTAAACTATTGATTAGTCTAACCTTTCTATCTTCTAAAATTTCAAATGATTGGCCATATGCAAACCCTAAAACATTATCAACCAAAAATTGACCAAATTTACCTAAACTGATTGTACCACCTCTTCTCAATTGAATAATTCTCAGACCACCAGATGGAGTAATGATCATAGCATGTTCATCTTCCAAGATCAACTTTTTCTGTTTTTTTGCGATTATATTATTTGAGGACATTATTTAATGGAATACAACACCCAGATATTACTTAAAAATTGTTATCTTTCTTAATCATACACTAAGGATCTTAAGAGTGGAAAATATATTTCAAATTTTTATTATTTTGAGCGAACCACGACTATCAAAAAAAATTTTGAAAATTTTTGAGAAGCCTAATCTATTTACTTTTCCTAAATACTAAAGTACTTGTTGTTTTTATTAAAATAAACAATTTATACCTCAATTAAACGGAAATGGGTAGAAGAGCAAAAAATAAACAAGGTGCACCACCAAGTTTTGATGATTTTCAAGCCTTGAAGGCAAAGAAAGAGCAGAAGAGAAAGAGATCAGAATCCATAAGTGAGAAGAAACCGGAAAAGAAGTCTGAAAAGAAGTTTTCATCCAAGAAACAGAAGAAAGATAAGAAGAAAGTTGAAGATGAAGTTCTTGAACCTGAAAATTTACCAGAAGTTGATTATGAAGAATTGGCTGCTGCAAAAAAGTCTTTATTTGACGATTCCGATGCTGAAGAAGAAACCACAACTGCTAATTTTGAAACATTAGATGACTTAGATGGCGAAGAACTGGGCGATGAATTTGATGTTGAAGAAGCTGAAGTTTCCTATGACTCTGATGAAGAAACTAGAGCTAAGCCAATGTTCTCAGATGACGAAGATTACAGTGATGATGAAATGGATAAGATTAACGCTGCTAATATGGAAGCCTACTCCAAAGAGCTAGATGATCAAGCAAAACAAGAAGATTTAGATGCAGCAGACGAATTACTTGAACAAGAACAACAGAATCCAAGAGCTAAAATATTACCAACACCCGAAGAAGAAGAAATCATTGAACAGGGACCACAAGACTTAACCATGGTCAGAACCAGAATGTTAGAAATTGTTAAAGTTTTAGAAGATTTCAAAAATCTTGCTGAAGAAGGTAGAAGTAGAAGCGAATATCACGAAAGATTATTAAAAGATATTTCTGAATATTTTGGTTACACTCCATTTTTAGCTGAGAAATTATTCAATTTATTTGCACCATCGGAAGCCATGGAATTTTTTGAAGCTAATGAAATACATAGGCCAGTTACTATCAGAACAAATACCTTGAAGACTCGTCGTAGAGAATTAGCTCAAACTTTAGTCAATAGAGGTGTGAATTTACAACCAATTGGTCCATGGACTAAAGTCGGTTTGCAAATATTTGAATCTCAAGTGCCTGTTGGTGCTACTCCAGAATATTTAGCTGGTCACTATATATTACAGGCTGCATCTTCATTTTTACCAGTGATGGCTTTATCTCCACAAGAGAATGAAAGAATTTTGGATATGGCTGCCGCTCCAGGTGGTAAAACTACTTATATTTCTGCATTAATGAAGAACACTGGTTGTGTGTTTGCTAACGATTTCAACAAAGCTAGAACTAAGTCATTGATTGCTAATATTCATAGATTAGGTTGTTCTAATACTATTGTTTGTAATTATGATGCTAGAGAATTTCCAAAGGTTATCGGTGGGTTTGACAGAGTCTTGTTAGATGCTCCATGTTCAGGTACTGGTGTTATTGCTAAAGATCAGAGTGTTAAAGTCTCCAGAACAGAAAAAGACTTTATACAAATTCCACATTTACAAAAACAATTGCTTTTGTCAGCCATTGATTCAGTTGACGCAAATTCTGCAACTGGTGGTGTGATAGTGTATTCTACTTGTTCTGTTGCCGTTGATGAAAATGAAGCCGTTGTTGATTACGCTTTGAGAAAGAGACCTAATGTTAAATTAGTTGATACTGAATTAGTGATTGGTAAGCCAGGTTTCACCGAATACAGAGGTAAACACTACAATAAAACCGTGTCGCTAACTAGAAGATACTATCCCCATATCTATAATGTTGATGGTTTTTTTGTTGCCAAATTTAAGAAGATTGCTCCAAGTCCCCATGATGTTTCAAAGGCTGGCGCATCTGAGAAGGAACATTTGGCTAGAACAGAGGCTGCAAAAGAAGGTATTATTAATGATGACTTTGCTGAATTCAACGATGGTGGTGATAAGGAGATCATGAAGGAAGCTATCAAGCATAATTTAAGAAAGAAAGGTATTAATCCAAATTCTGTTGATATTGATAAAAAATTGAAGAAATAGGTTTAGTCACTCTTTATAGATAGCTCTTTTAGTGTACAATACAATAATTAATCATTTTTAATATTTTTGAAACTCTACTTTGAATAATACGTTTTCAAAGTTATCTTTAAGTATATAGAAATCATTTAAATTACAGATAGAAAAATACAGGCGAAATTATATATTAGAGTTAATTTACCCTATAAGCTGATACAACCCATATTGTTCTCTTTAATATAATCAAGTCCCATTTCCTCATATTGCTGTTTAGTTATATAACTGCCTTGAGCTTCGGCTGAAGTGGACCATTTAGCCATACCCCTCCAAGCATCAAGCAATGGATCTTGAGCTCTTCTAATTCTCAGATCTGAACCGATAGGCAAGAAACCACGTAGTTCGTTTTGTAGCCTTTCTTCAAAATTTTGGAATAGTGCCTGACCACCCGTTAAGAAAATGTCTTTCAACATTTCTTTTGAATTGTCTCCAGAAAATCCAGTTTCAGAAGGTAATCTTCTTAGAATTGTATCTTCACAAACCTCAGTTAAACCAGCTTGATCAACACCTGCAATTGAGGGTTGAAACAGAATTTCAGGAATTTTAATTCTTTCAACATTTAAATGTATTTGATGATTTTGATGCTGATCATCTTCTTGATAGTCCCTTGGTCCCCTTAAAAACCTATGGATTATAGAATTTCTCCAGTTAAATTGTCTTTCTAGAGTATCGTTAATGGTGAAATTTGGATCAAATTCAAGTAATTCCTCTTCTAATTTTAAAATCAGTTGCTCTTCCTCTTCTTCAACTTCTTCATCATCAACATTAGCTATATCTCTATAGACAGCCCAATCATCATCATTTGCACCGAAAGTATCATTGGGGTCATTATCAATAGTAACATTCGTATTATTGGCTTTTCTTTTACGACCACTACCTGAAGTTGGGACATCGTCGCTTGCTAAAGTGGCAATATTTTTCATTCTTTGCTGGGCAGCTCTTGACTTTCTATCACCCAGTTCTTCTTTTAATTTCTGCTTTTCTGTTCTCAATTTGATCAACTTTTCTAATTTTGTTCTTCTATTCAAAACCCAATCTTCTAGATTAGTTTCTCTCCATTGTTTATCTTTTGCAGCTTCTTCTTCAGCTTGCTTTTCAGCTAGTTCCTTTTCTTGCTTAGCTCTTTGTCTTGCATCATAATTAGCCTTCATTAACCTCTGCTTTCTCTTTTCCTTGATTTGTTCTTCATCCAATTGATCATCAGGTATTTCCACCAATGGCCAAGACGGTGGAACTGTATTGTTATCATTTTCACCAATATCCTGCTTTCTTGCCTTTTGTAACGAGTTTTCTAAAGATGTCATATATTTAGCCAAATCTGCTTCATCATCAAAGCTCTCAGCTCTTAGAGTTTCTAAAATCTGTTTTTTATTCATTTTAGCCATCTTTTGTTTTAAATCTGTATAGTACATAAAATCCTTTTCCTTTTGAACCAACTTTTCCAGTCTTCTTTGTTGTGCTTGTTCTTGTAATTTTCTTAACGTTTCTCTTTTCTTTTCAGCATCTAGTCTTAATTCTTCTTCAGTTTTCACTGGCTTAATAATCTCTGTAAATGGTGCTTCAACAACAATATTATTTTTTTCCAGAGTGTTTAAATCTAAGTAAGTTTTGATCTCCTCATTATAATCTTTAGAGACATAACAAAAGTCTTTAACCATATTATCTACATTATAATTACTTATTCTAGTTGGGAAAAACGGATATTTCAAAGCCAATGAACTTCCCAAATAGGCAGCAGCTTGTTCACCACCCCAATTAATTCTTTTTACTATTTGGGTAACCGGTTTTGAATTAACAACTGGAATAACATGAGTAGCATTGTGCCCTGTACCCAAGACTAATCCAGTCTTACCTCCATTGTAATAGAAACTAAATAGGGAATCCACACCATAGGCAACTTTTGGAACAGAATAAGTTTCGAATAATAATTGAGACAATATATATCTTTGTTGAAACGGTGGAGCAAAAACTTCATTCATAACAATAGGGTTATCAACTTTACCAGGAGAATCAACACCAATATGAACAAATCCATAGTCTAAAATAGTTTCTAAATGCTCCCAATTTGTAATCATTGGACCATCAAAAGGGGTACGAGCATTGGCTCTAACACTTGAATCGAAAAAACAATCATAACCAACTAACGTTAATGACTTATTATTTTTTCTATCTCTGTACCTTGAACTTATACTGGGAAATATATTGGAGGGGCTTCGTTTATTTGCCATACCAATTCTGAAAGTTGATTTGCCTAAGTCTATAGCAATTGGCAAACCTGTTTGATAATCTGTATGGAAAGGTTCTGGATCAGCACGTAGTGGATAATCTACCATTTGGTGTATTGGTAAGGGAGGCAGAGATTCCTCATTAGACTCCCTTTTCTTGATTGGGCTTACTGTCATTTTCAGGTTTTTCAGTTTATTAATAGCTGATTTTTCGGGGATATTTGCAGTTGGTCGTTCTATATGCAGTGAAGTGTTTTTGAATTTTTGAATTTGCAACTTCCACTTGATCGTTGTAAACTTGAGAGTTGAAGCGAATCGAGCCTGACCAAAGTTGACTTGAACACCTATTCCACTTAATTCTCCGCTGTTCCAACGAACAGTACAACCTACTTGCCAGATACTTCAAGCATGAGTAACGAAAACTTTTCCATTCACGGCTACAATTTGGTCACTTTATTAAAACGGTATGTTTTGTTTCTTGAACTTGAATTAGAACCAATAATATGAATCCAAAATTTAAATACAGTCTTCTACAGATTGGGTGATACTAATAAAACTCTTAATTAAACAGTCTTGAAACTGCCACTTCTCGTTTAGAAGATGTTACAATCTTTCAACAAGGTGCAGTCGAACGTAGTTCTTCTCAAGCTGCTACTACTACTGGCTCGTCTGCTTCTGCAATTGCATCAGCACCAGTTGCTAAAGCAGTAACTGCTGCTGCTGCTCCTCCCCCTTCTCCATCAACAACTGCCGCTCCAGTCGCTGAAGACCTACCAAGATCCATTCAAGAATTTGATAATTTTTTGGCTGATCATATTGATCCGTATGTTGCCAATTCTAAAAAGGTTGATCCAATAGTTTTGGAGCAAGCCGAATTATTCAAAAGCGCATTACTGGAAGAAAGAAATTTTTTGTTAGCAACATCCAAATCCAAGGAAGTTGAACTTACTGATTCCGTGTTTCAAGAAGCATTGAAACCTATCAATTCGTTAATTATTAAAATTGGTGAATTAAAGGATAATAATAGAAGATCCAAGTTTTACAATAACTTAAATACTGTTGCAGAAGGTGCTCCAGCGTTAGGCTGGATTTGTACTAAGAGACCATCCTCATTCATTCCAGACTTTAAGGATTCAGCTCAATTCTGGTCTAATAGAATTCTGAAAGAAAACAAAGATAACAATCAGGATCAAGTTTCATGGGCTAAATCATTTATCGCTATCTTTGATGCATTAAACGACTATACCAAAGATTTCCATAACACAGGTCCAACATGGAATCCAAAAGGTGGTTCTTTAAAGGATAATTTAAAGGCGTCATCGTCGTCTTCTACACCAAAGGCAGCTGGTGGTGCCCCACCACCACCACCACCACCACCAGCTCCTCCATCATCTGTTTTTGAAGTTAAAGCAGAACCAGCTCCTGCTGTTCAAAGTAGTGGAGGTTTGAGTGCTGTCTTCTCCGAATTGAATAAAGGTGAAAATATCACCAAAGGTTTAAAGAAGGTTGATAAATCTCAACAAACCCATAAGAATCCCGAATTAAGAAAGTCTTCATCAATTTCATCAAAGAAAGGCCACCCTGTTCCACCAAAGAAGCCAAGTTCACTGTCTAGTCATTCTACTAAAAAGCCAGAACAAAAGGAATTAATTGATTCTAAATGGATGATTTCAAATATCATCAATTCCAAGGATATGATTGAAATTGATGGTGAAATGCATCAATCAGTTTTCATTTCTAATTGTGACTCAACGGTGATTCAAATTAAAGGTAAAGTAAATGCGATTTCAATCAATGCATGTAATAAAGTTGGTGTTGTTATTGATAAAGCAATTTCTGGAGTTGATGTTATCAAGTCTACTAAACTAGAACTACAAGTTATTGATTCAGTTCCAGTCATCTCCATTGATAAATCTGATTCATGTTCATTATATTTTTCTGAATCTAGTTTAGGTACTGAAATTTATACATCGTCTACAACTTCATTAAATGTTAATGTTCCTGACGGTGATGATTTAAAAGAGTTAGCTGCTCCTGAACAATTTAAACACTCTATCGAGTCAGGTAAATTGGTTAGTACAGTTGTTGAACATGCCGGTTAGTACTAATAAATTATGATTTCACGAATTATTGTTTTTTTTGTACTGATTCCATATTACTTTGTTATTGTCTTATCATTTTCTAGCGATTTACATTCACCTTTTTTGTATAGATCAAATTACAGTCCAATTACACTCAAATTATACCAGCCACATATTATCAGCCACGCAAGCCACACAGGCCCCGAGTTCGCTTTAGTAAAACCAATTAAAAGAGAGAGATTTTGGCTTACAACCTCGTTTGTCTCGGAGTTAGATTAGAGTCTAAGGGAGATTAGGTGGGCTTCTTAAACGCTATGTGAATATCATATTTAAATATATCATAGATCATATATAACTCACTATTAAGCAAGTAGTATTCAATGATTAAGTGTTACAGGAAAGTAGAATTACATCAAGTAAAATTACGATGCGATGAGTTGAATCTCCATGTGTGCGAATCAGCTTAGTAGAACAGGAAAAGAGAACCAGTAAAACTTGGAGGAGTACGTAAGCGAGACAAGCCGCTGTCGGATTAGCATTGGTTTGTATTTCACTATACTAGTTTCTTTCTTTCTTTTCATTACTTATTCCTTTCTTATCCTGATTATTTGATAATTACCTGTAACGATGCTGAGAATTACTTTTAGATCAAACTCAAAGAGACTACTACAGCATTCTACTAGAACTACCTCTGCCTCGGCTCAGTTCTCCTCCAAGATCGCTTTCAGATCTATTCAATCTGCTTCAATTAGACCATCATTAAGAGCTTTAAACAACAAATCATTTCAAAATGTCAATTCTTTTAAGCCAATTGCATTCACTTTAGTTAGAGGTGAAGCAACTATTGTGAAAGTCCCTGATATGGCTGAGTCCATCACTGAGGGTACTTTAGCTTCCTTTGCCAAAAGCGTCGGTGATTACGTTGCTCAAGATGAACTTATTGCAACTATCGAAACTGATAAAATTGACGTCGAAGTGAATGCTCCATTTAGTGGTACCATCACTGAATTATTAGCTCAACCTGAAGATACAGTCACAGTTGGTCAAAATTTAATTAAGATTGAACAAGGTGAAGCTCCAGCTGGTGGTGCTGCTCCACCCAAAGCTGCCGAGACACCTAAAGCTGAAGAACCAAAGAAAGAAGCTGCTCCTGTAGTTGCTGCTCCTTCAAATCCAGCTCCAAAGAAAGAAGTTGCACCACCAACTCCAAAGAAAGAAACATCAACTCCAACTAAACAAGCTACTGAATCTGCAGCTCCAGCTTCTGGCGCTTTCTCAAGACATGAGGAAAGAATCAAAATGAATAGAATGAGATTGAGAATTTCTGAAAGATTGAAGGAAGCGCAAAATACTGCTGCTTCTTTAACTACCTTTAATGAAGTTGATATGTCCGCTTTAATGGAAATGAGAAAATTATATAAAGACGAAATTTTAAAGAAGACTGGTACCAAATTCGGTTTCATGGGTGCTTTCTCTAAGGCTTCTGCTTTAGCTATGAAAGATATTCCAGCTGTTAATGGTGCAATTGAAGGTGGTAACACTATGGTTTTCAGAGATTACGTTGATCTATCAATTGCCGTGGCTACGCCAAAGGGTTTGGTTACCCCAATTGTTAGAAATGCTGAATCATTAACTGTTTTAGAAATTGAAAATGCTATTGCTAACTTAGGTAAGAAGGCCAGAGATGGTAAATTAACTTTAGAAGATATGGCTGGTGGTACCTTTACCATTTCAAATGGTGGTATCTTTGGATCATTATATGGTACTCCAATTATCAACATGCCTCAAACTGCTGTTTTAGGTTTACATGGTATTAAAGAAAGACCAGTTACTGTCAATGGTAAGATTGAATCAAGACCAATGATGTATATTGCTTTAACTTATGATCATAGAATGTTAGATGGTAGAGAAGCTGTTGTCTTCCTAAGAACCGTTAAGGAATTAATTGAGGATCCAAGAAAGATGTTATTAATGTGATTTTGTTTACATTTGTGACCTAAAATTTCTAAACTAAAATCATTCCCGTTTTGATAAAATGAGCTCGTTTTCATTATTATCCTTATTTATTTGTTTTATCTTAAAATTTCAAACTGACTGACTGACTCTCATCAGCTTTACCTTTATATTTTTCTTATATATATATATATTCCCTATGTTTTTTACATTCTAGAAACTAACTGATTGACTGACCTTACTGGCTTATTTTATGTGATTTTATTCAAAGTTATAAAGTACTGTAGTGAAAGCAAAGGAAGTAGACAGTCTTTTCCTACCGACTGCTTTTTAAAGTATGCGCACAGCCAGGGAATGTTCCTTGTCGACTTCCAAATATCGAATCTGTAAAAGTTATAAATCATCTTAATCACAAAGATCATATCGGGTCACTACCTATTGATATCTTCTATACATTAACCACTGTAAACATGCTATTGGGATCAAGACGATTTTCGAAGCCTGCAAAGCATTTTGTCACAGTCATGTTACGAATAAAACCAACGCAAGACCAAGTTAAAACAATGAATAAAAATCTATTCAAGTTCAACAAAGCCCTAAGAACAAGATTATCAGATTTACAACGAGGTTATTTTAGGGATTTGGCTGTACCATATGATTCAACCAAATATTTATGCCCTAAATTAAACCATGAATTACCATATGATGCATTAATTAGAGGTTATGGAGATGATGAGATTGAAGGAAGATTGATTCATCCAGGGATTTTAAATATTGATAAACTACGTTCGCCAACTGCAACACCATTATGGCCTACTGATTTTACATCTTCTGGACCTTTGGTTGATGAGTTTTCTATCGATACACTGCATTGTTCGTTAACGCCTGTTATAAGGTTTGATAATGATCAAAGTGCTTTAATTTATAAAAAGAATTTTTTCAATTTGGTGGATAAGTTGAAATCCGAAAGATTATTAAACTCTAAGACTTTAACGATTAAACTATCCAATAGATTCACAGTGTTATCCAAAGTTGATTATTTGAAATTTTTTGCAGCAGTTAATTTAAACAAGACTACTGCAGCAAAATTTGAAAGAATATCTGAACCGATATCGAATTTAAGATTCATGAATAAAAATGAACCAAATTTCGATCCAGGTTATGTTCTAGGTGAATCTAAATCCAACCTAATCACGAAAACTGGTAATTTGCATATTACTTTAGGTGTTTCTACTTTGAACTTCAACGAGATCGACAATTTAAACGTTTACTTTGGTATGAATGAACTCTTTTATTTAAATGACGTTTTATTAAGACCAAAAGAAGAATTACTAAGGAAATATGGTGAGGATGTTCCAACCTTACAGTTTATTAGCAACATTGATTCGGTCATACCTATTAGTAGTTTAGAAAAATTACAGTTGAAATGCGATGCTTTGATTTTAAGCTATAATGGAAGTCAACTTATCGTTAATTTGGATTAGTAGATTAGTAAACTTATATGTATTATATATTTTGTGTAGATGAATATATCTATGAATGGTCTTGTATATAAATTTAGACTCTGTTAAGCAAATAAGTTTGTCGTTGATGCTTAGTTAAGATTTAAAGTTTAGTGATCAAAATTAAATTAGAAGGTCTTAGATAATGAAGTTATCCTTGTAAACTAACGAATCAAGTATTATCTAACTTCTCTCTCCAGTGTAATTAAAAGAATAAACCAATTTATTATTTTCTAGAAAAGTGATCAATTGTTTCAATAATTCTGATGTTCTTTTTTCAGTTTTTTCAGATATATAAATTTAAAGTAAATGCCGCTAGCGGCTTTGTGTAATTACGGAGAACCTTTAATATCAGGCTGTGCTCTCACAATCAAAAAGTTTCCTAATGCGGATTGAGGTAAACAAACCGTTTTCAACATACGAAAACAAACTATTTGAAATCGAAATCACATATGGGCTGCTTGTCAAAAGTGAAGTATTCCGAAGTAGTATATTTACAATTAACATATACCTGTTTCAAAGTTACGTCTTTTTTCTTGAATAGCATTTTTTCACCTTCGTAAGCTCAACCATCGATCATTCATTTGTCTGTGTATCAAGGATACAAGAAAAGACGCTCACATTGTTCAATTACTATCCGTCCATCACCATCTGAACTGTCACTCCTTTTAATCCAATAAAGAGAGTAGCAAGCTTCTTTTTTGTTTTTGAATTTTAACTACCAATCATTCTTAGTCTTTTAACTATTTCGTTTACATTGAATATATTTTTCATCACTAAGAAATCCTTTGTGCAATTTAATCATGGCTTCTACTTATAATCCTTTCATTGATGCAGATAGCTCTTTTTCCGAATTTAAACCCATTCCACTACCTGATGATGCATTTGGATTTGATCCAACTACAACTACAACAACCCAACAAATAGATCCTTATGGACCCCCACCTTATGTTCCCGAGGTTGCTGATGAAGATTTAGAAAATATCCTTCTGGATTTAGGTATTGCTGAGAATAATAGAACTGAGCAGCATATATTGGAGCCACAATTACAACAACAACAACCACATCATGAAAGAAAAGTCAGTGGATCAGGTATTTTTGGTTTTGTTGGTACTGGTGACGATACAATGCTTTCTTTACCTGGTCTACCTCTAACACCAGTTACAGTTAAAAATAAAAAGTTCGTGTATGAAGAGATTTCTAGATTTGATAATCTTGATTATAACAAACCATCAACTGAGGTAACTACTATTGATAATGTGGATGAATTTGTTCCATCAACAATTTCAGTAATTTCTGCTCCACCTCCATTGCAACCACAACCATATGCTCAACTGTCTCAATCCCAAAAGGAAAATATTCCTTTGGTTGTGCCCAAGAACAACAGAAGAGAGGCTCCCGATTATTTCTTTACTGGAGATCATGACGGTAGATACAGATTTCCAAAAGTTCAAAATAGACCACCTGTAACAAGTGCTTATTCTGCTCAGGATATTCAACAACTGAGAACGTATCATACCGATTTAGAAGGTTATAGCAACCCAACTGATAATACTAGTAAAAAAGAACTAGATTCTACTCCAACCATAAAACAATTTGAAGAAATTGACAGATTATTGAATTATTCTGGCAGTCAATCAAAGGAACATTCATTCTCATTAGATCAGCAATTAAAACCTTCACTAGATCCTTCTTCTATAAATACCTCTCCTTCTAAAGATTCTCTCATATCACCAACTAAAGCTGCAGATTCTAGCACAACTTCATTAGATTCTTCTAATGTAACTGCTCATAATACTAAATTCTCAACTCCATCTAAACTGAAAGTTAAACCATTTGTTAGCTTTACAACCCCAACTCCAATTAAACAGACTTCAGTTGAGATAAATTGGACTCCAACTCTAATTACAAAGAAAAATACCTTATCTGAACAAATTATTAGAGCACAACAAATTAAATCACCATCCAAGAAGAAGAAGCCTACTATCACTTCAACTTTAGCTTGTGGTGCATTAGATAAATACTTTGTTGGCCCAAATGCGCAAAACCTGTACATCTGTAAATATCAAAATTGTGAAAAAGAATTCACCAGAATCTCAAACATTAGGGCTCATATTCAAACACATCTTTGTGATAGACCATTTGTCTGTGACAAATGTCAGAAAGCATTTGTTAGAAATCATGATTTAAGAAGACATATGAAAGGTCATGGTGAATTTACGTTCACCTGTCCTTGTGGCAAAAAGTTCCCTCGACAAGATGCAATGAGAAGACATAGACTGCGAAATATTTGTATTGGTGGTATAGAAGAAGAACCTGGTAGAGTCACTAAAAAAAGAAAGAAGGCTTCCAATTCAACAACTCAAGGCATTAAAAGAGGCAGAACCAAGAAGGGTGATAAATGTAGTTCAACAACACCTCATTCACATTCTGCTTCTCCTTCAGAAAACTTATACAGCTTCCCACGTCAAGCTTATTCACTTGTACCACAACCACAACAATCACTTAAATATCAGCCGATGCAATATCAGTCTTTACCTCCACAACAACAGACTATCGAACAACAAATCATACAGCAGTCGATGCAACCGGGTGGCATTTCTCAACTAAATTCTGAGATGGGTTATCCTCCTATGGACTATCCACCAACCATCCAGCAACAGCAACAGCAAGAGCAACAACGACGAATTTCACCAGAGCAAGGTCAGCAATTGATAAGAGGTGGTGGCATTCCTGAAAATCTTTCTGCCCAAAAGAATAATATATATGGCTATAAACCTGCTCTTATGAACATGGATCTACAGCAAAATGATTTGGATAGTATTTCATTTAATCTGGAAGATTATATCGGCTAGTCACTTGCATATAGCAAATATTCTTCAAATCATTCAATTATTATTATACCGTACGCTATTCCCTTTCCTCTTAAATTTTATTTTAAATTTATTATTTTTCACTATTTTCAGATAGTTAAAATTTTCTTTTCAAATTCTTTTCAATCGCATTCCACTAAGTCATCGTTCCTTCGAATTACAATTTTTATTTATCTGTTTTACCTTTATTTTTAATTACTTCTGTTTTAGTTTCTTTAATTTTTTTATTTCATTCTTCATAAAATTGGTTTGAAACACCCGTTTCTTTTATTCGTGATCTTTTTGGGTTTTATGTTACTTTATCTTTTGTTTTTTGTGTTACTTTATACTATCTCATTTTTTCTGCGTGTTTTTTTTTTTTGGCTTATTCCCTTCACCAAATAAAACAGTCATAAAAAGAACAGAAAATAAATAGATTGAAAAGTAAAATGAGATGCTGCGCAACCTTTTTAAAAAAACATATAGACTGACTCTACTGTTAATGTATAACAAAAAATATAATTTTAAATGAATACAAACAAAATACAAAATGAACTAAAAATATATTAAAAGAAATAAATCGACTCAATCTAGTATTATTAATAAGGAATGCCGTTGGTTAGTCTTTGGAACTCATCATAACCTCTAGTAGTATAGCTTTCATAAGATCTCTTGATCAATGCTCTAAAGTGTCTAGCGGCATCTCTCTCAGTTTTTTCAGGGGCAAATCTACCTCTTAAATTTTTAATAGTTTGATCTTTAAAACAAGGTAAGCCACTATCTAACATTGGATTAACAACACCGATAATTAATTCCACGTATGGTCTAACAGCCAAATATGATTTGATACATAATTCTTCAAACCATCTATAGGCCTGAGAATCAGTTGAACCACCCATAACTCTAACCATTTCAGTTGATAATTTAAATGGTGACTGCTCAAATTTAAAACCACCTGGAACAATATCAAAACAAAAGCCAAAATCAATATGCAAAATATGACCATCTTTATCATACATCAAATTACCATTATGTCTATCTTTTAATTGCAAAATATAAGAAATGACAGAATATGCAGCCAATGATTTAACAAAATTCTTTCTAGCTCTTTGAAATTCACTTGAAGTTTCAGGGCCATATTGAGTGATAAAATATTCATATAAACCATTCACTGCTTCTCTACCCAACATATCTCTTGAAATAGAATTCGGTAAAACATCAATGATACCACAACCTGGAGCAGTGGCAGTAACCCTATTTGGAAAAACAAAAACATCAACACCAGCATTCATCCAAATTGTTCTAAATAAACTAATAATTTGTAAAACCAAAACATCTTGTCTACAATCATCACCAACTTTAAAAATTGCACTTAATTTTGAAATTTCAGTTGTTTTAATTTCTTTGTTATCAATAAAATGAGAAACATCTTTCTGTATTTTAAAAGTGGCCATATATGGAGCTTTGGCATGTGATTGCAATGGTTTACCTGATCTTCTATCAATATCAACAACAATACCATCTGGATTACTTGGTAAGTAGACGCCTTGTTCAACTTTGATCTTGGCCATTTCTTCGTCAATTTTAGCTTTCTTTTCAGGTTTAGTTTTCTTGATATATGGTTTTAATTTACCTGAAATACCAGTAACTTTATCAAAGAAATCAAATTCTCTTTGATAATATATACGATCTGCTTCAGAAAAACTACCAACCATAGTTTCACGAATTTCATCTAAAACAGGCTTAATATCATCAGGTATTGTAGAATCCTCGTCTTTAAATGAATTAGCAGACATATTCCAAATGATTTGATGAGCAAATAACTGTGAAACATTGGCTGTTTCTAAAATAAAATTTCTAACATATCCCATATCATTATCATATCTCAAAGCTTGAACAATTTGTGGAACATAAAAGAAAGTTAAATGCGGGTCATAGCTTTCAAGTGATCTCATAGCAAATTGTAAAACCAGGGGATCTTTGTTGAAAGGAGGCAAGAAATATTTAATAGCATCAACTGGGGCAGAAGTAGCCCATAAAACAACTTTTGATGTAGCCTTTGTTCCTTCAGGAATAGCATACTGAACAGCATCTGGTTCATGGAACAAATTAGCGGGGGAAAAATAAACCAAATTTTTTAGAGCCTTACTCAAAGATGTAGCTTGATAACGATTAACCAAATTCAGGGCCAATCTACCATCAATGTTGTAAGCATCAGTCAATACTTTTTCATCCAATTTGTATAAAGTATATTTTCCCAAAGTTTCACGTGGTTCTAAGGGAGTTAACCAAGAATTCAAGAAACTGATCTCATGATCCAAAAACAGCAGTAAAATACCTCTCTTTTTTTCTAAAACTGGGTCAGTAAACTTAGTAGTAATAATATTCTTAGCGATCTGCTCCAAAACAGCATGGTCTGTTTTAATTTTCAGTTTATTATTACCATATGGTGTGGTACATGGTTTTGTAAACCAAGTCAACGAACCATCTAATAAAGCAGATGATAATCTCCCAGTATCTTTAGATTTTAAAGTAGAATGAAGTTTCATAACCGCGAGGGCAAAACCAACCAATTCAAATCTAGCTAATCTAGCATAAGGGTGTAGACTAGCGTATGATAGTCCTTTCAATGCCTCATAAGTAGTTTTAGTAAAAACTTTTAAAATGTGGTCACTTTGATATTTAGAAGCTTCGAAATGTGAAGCAAATAAACGGATTAGTAGTAAGTGAGGTTTGATATTTGAGGCAGCAGCTCTACCAAGATGATTCATTTCTTCTTGGCTTGTTGGAACATATTCCATAGCATGAAATTTAGAATCCTTCAAATCGAATTTTTTACTGAATAGGCCCTTCTGTAGTTTAATACTGATTTCAAATTGTAGCAACACTTCAGATAATAATAATGATGCAACATTTGGTCTTTCTCTCATGATGTTTAACCAATATTTAATTGAAACCTCCATTTGATCACCATTCATAGTGATGAAAGGTAACAAAACTACATCTTTAACTAAATCGCCCAACCCATTTTCATTAATAATAATTGCAACTGAGGCACTTTGAACAACTGGTTCAAAATCAGAGAGAAGGATTTTATTATTCTTGTATAGTTTATTCTTTAAGTTAGCAATCTTAGACTTAAGGGAATCTGTCAATACATTATTAACATTTAATTGAGCATATCTGCCACTAACACCAACACTTTCTTTCTTCCAAGGGAATTCAGTTAATAAACCAGATGTCAAATTGATTCTATTGGCTATAGTTGGTGCTAAAGTATAAAGTTCCTTATCAGAAGGCATAACTTTACCGGCCATTTCTAAAGCAAAAGAAGAGCCATAATTAACAGAATCCGAAGAAGAATCAGTTTTTGAGACGTAACTTCGCAAAATGGATTTCGTATCTAATCTTGATTTTAATTGACATTGAGTAATCCATTGTCTTGAATGAGTTGCAAATTGGTTTAAAGTAGACTGACGCCATTTGTGAGAGTCCGATAAAACTAATTTAACCCCACTGACCTCAGAAGTGAAAACAATTTGGGGCTCGTATTCATTAGCATCGGCATCGATGACACTTTCAAATAATAAAGTCAAAATGTCTAAAATTGAGAAAAGACCTTCTTCATGACATAAAACTGATGGAATACACATAATGATCAAGTCAGCACATTGAAATGCAGTATTTTGTAGAACAAAATCCCTATGGCAACAGTAGACAAAAATATTTTTCAATTGCTCAGAAATTTTGGAAATAGTGAAAGAAGAAGAGCCCCCATTTTGAACATGTCTAACATATTTAGAACAGCAAAAGTAGGCAATGGAACCGACATAGCTTTGTAAATCCGAAATTGTAATAGATGGGTCAGATAAATAATCTAATGAGTTAGAGCAATCACCTGAATCGACACGTAATGACTCTAGCAATAAATTAGCAGACAAGAAAATTAATTTAGGCTTAGAAACTTGAGATTCAAAAACTTTAGCATCGATAGATTTAGAAGTTAAAATATTACTTAAAGTATCTTTATGAAGTTTTTCGGTGTGCTTCGAAGTACCACGTCTTAAAACAGTATTCAAATCAATTGAAGTTTCACTTCTGTTCCATGAAGACTCCGAAGCTAAAGCCGGAGAACTATGAGCAATTCTTAATAAGGAATCATAATTTTTTTGGGTTAATCTTGAGCCATAAGCAAACCCATGACAGCATAAGTTATACCAAGTATCTTTAAATAAGTCAATGGTTTCTTTATCTTTGGTAATAAAGCTAGGTTGATCAACTGCAGGTAATAGAGTTGCTAAAGGTTTTAAATAAATTTCAATTTTTGACGCAGTATCAGTAACAACAGAGTTCGATCTATGATGTTGACTGTCTTCTGAATCACCTTGAGAAATAATATATGATAGAAAACTATTTAAATATGGTAAATACCATTTATGCTGCGGTTCAGCACAAAGTCTTTCCGATAATTGAAGCCAAACATTCATAATACGGTTCATATCAGCTGTGTTGTTTCTGCAATTTGAAACGATATCATATAAATTTCTTAATAAACTCAAAAATTCACGCTTCTCCATGATATCAATGAAGTTAATCAAACCTTCCAATAAAACTAAGTTCGATTCGTCAGCAGTTTTTTTCATCTTTTGAGACAAAATTGTAACTACTAAAATGTTAATTGATTCGCTGTTGAATCCTTTTGTAATTTCAGAAACTGCGGTAACAACATTTCTACAAATAACAGGTCTAGCTTCAATAAAAGTATAATCATGGGCACTCTCAAGACCACTAGTACCGTCAAATCTGGTATCAATACCCTTATCATAACTAATATGTTCTTTTGGGTTAGACAAAATGTTAGTCAAACCATAAATAGCAGAAACAACATCATCTTGAGATAATTGTTGTAATGAATAAATAACAGAGGAAGTTAAAAGTTTGACAGATTTTGTATCTAATAAAGGAATGGATAAAATCGAAGGAAAAACTCTGTTAATTTTATAACCAACAGCATTATCTCTTTTAGATGATATTGCCGATGCTGCAAAAATGGATTGCAATAATTCAGAATTAACAATTTCAACAATATCAGAATTTCCATCAAACTTTGAAATCATATCCATATAGGTATCAATTATAGCTCTAAACTCAGTGATTGGGACAATTTCATTTAAATAGGCCAATGTAATGGTTTCTAAAGAAGACGCTTTAACTAAATACACCGCACTTAAACGAGCATGACTTGAAGCCGTGATCCTATCGGGGGAAGTACGAACATAATCTAAATTTCTCAAAGACATATCATACAGTAAAATTAAAAACTCTTTTTCTGAAGCTGAAAATTCTTTAATATTTTCTCCCGATTTAAGCATACACTGAATCAAATTTTCATCTGGAGAACCACCTAATAACATCGCCAAAAATGTTGTTGATAATTTACCAACCAAAAACATGAAAAATAAGGAAGAAAATTCAGCATTATAATCTTGAAAATTCTCTAACATTTCAACATCATTGTTGGCAGAGACTGTGGACAGAGAAACTTCAACATTAGAATAGAAGACATCATCAAAGATCCCAGCCAAACTTTTAAATAAAGAAATATTTAGAATTGAAACTTTATCTGTCAAACCTTGTAGTAAACCAATTAATGAAAAATAAGATGGTAAGATAAATTTTGACTGAGAAAAGGTTGAAATAAATGTGTTCAAAATATCCTGAGCATTAGATTTCAACTCGGTGAAATTCAAACCAAGCGTTGAAATAGCTAAAACTAATTCGTAAGTTAATTTGGTCCAAGGGGCAGCATTCATTAACATTGGCGAAGTGAACTTTTGGTCTTTTGATTCATTTAAATAATTAGAAAACCTGTCGAGTAAAATTTGAGCTTGTGTTTGACTCTTGATTTGAGATGAACTTCTACATAGGGCTATCAAAACTTCCAATTCACCAGTAGAAATTGTAGCTCCAGCCAGATTTGAATGATCTCTTGTACAGTTTAACAATCTCTTAAGAGTGGGAGTAACTGCCTTTTCCATTGAATCATCTTTGGAAGCAGCTTTAGCTGACAATAAAGCCAACTTCTCTAATGCTCTAGCACGTATGGATTCTCTCGGAATACTATGCGAAATGTGTTCGGTTTGCGTTAGTAAATCTCCAGATTAGTAATTAAAAGAATAATCAAGTTTGTTTAAACATACCCTGAATAATCCATGATGTTTTTCAGTAGTTTAAAGCTAGAATAACAAGCTATGGATATGAATATTCATGTTCGACTCCTGTTCATCTTAAAGTTCACTAATTCAAACAGATGTCTCAGACTGCGGCTCACCGCAAGATCTCACTTTACAGAAACCCGTGCACCTTAAAATGCCTCTCTCCCTTACAAACATTTTGCTTGATCAATTAATCACGAAGCACTAATGACAAATTTAAATTAGGAGATGCAACTTTCTGATAATATTAAATTAATCTACACAGGGAGTGATAATAAAATCATAAGATTCATCACAAGCAAGAAAAAAAAGGGGAAAGAACAGACGAAAGAAAATACTAGCAAAAAAAAAAAAAAACCCAATTAAACATTGATAAATAAGAAGTAAAGAGCCATGATGATTGATAAATTAGTTTTTCTATTAGTTACATTATCAAATATACCAGCTTATGAGTAAGTTTCAATAAGAGTATCACGTAAGTTACCTGAAATAGCATCAGGTTGAGCATCTTGTAATTTGAATATACTCTCAATCACAGACAATTCTGGAGCAGTGGTATCTAAACCAGAAACAGCTAACCAATCATTAACAACCATACCAGCACCAACAACTGAAGAACCTCTGTTAACTGTACCTGCAACTAAAGGTACTTGCAATAAAGATGATAATTCTTCCTGGTCCTGGATAGAAGTTTGTGGGTGAACTAAACCACCTTGGTTCGATAAAGAGCAGTAAGAACCAACTAAAACATTACCTGCAATAGTTTGTCTAAAAACTTCAACACCTAACACATCAGCAATTAATTCTTCAGTTTCTCTTTCAATATCTGGGTGAACTAAGGCAACATAATCATTACAACAGATAACATTACCTAAAGCTGATAATCTTTCTTCAACCCTTTGAATCTTAATTTCATCTGGTAAACTGTTTCTTAAATGCATTAATTCTTGATCAGTTGTTTGGGTTGGAACTAATAAACCTCTTCTATTACCAGCAGTCATTCTACCAATGATTCTTGTACCTGCAATAGTTGTATGAACAATTGGGACAACATCACCTAATTCAGCTTCAAAAGCGGAATAGAAATTTTCCGAACCACCAACTGCAACTAAACAGTACTTGTTGGTTAAGCTGGAGAAGACACCTACATCATTTGAGTTTTCGAACTAGAATTAATAAATGAACTTGATGTTAGTAATCTGAGTGACAAATAAATTTGCAAATTGGGGCAAGAAAACAATTTGAATTCATTCATGTGGAATTAAACATACTTGAGCTCTGGTAGCCATTTTTAAATAAGATTTGTAATTAACCTGTGATAAACAGTACTCTGTTCTAAGTGAAGGCGAAAAGAAGAGGAACTTGCAGTTGCTTGAAAAAAAATTTTTGTAAGTGAGAAGAGAAAAATAAATCTGAGCTTGTTTTAGAACTTATAACCGCAGCTTCAAATCCGAGCCTTAAAAAACTAAGACTCTTGAACCAAATCTCTTCCCCCCCCCTCTTACACAAACAATAGTAAATTGCGTCAAACCTAAAAATTTTCTAAATAATTAAGGGATTATTGAAACGTATATAAAGTGAATTAAAATTCAAAAATAAAACTAATAAGTTTAAATAAATAAAGAACTAAAAATGTACAAAGGAATTTAATTAAAATATAAAAGCAATTCAGCAACCATCAATTAACAAAAAACCTATTATTGGCTTAATCCAAATCTAAATCATCATCATCAGCATCATCAACCCATTCATCAACATCGACATCCATGCTATCCTCAATCTCATGATTTGGAATAACAACGATACCCTTTTCATTAGTGGTGACCTTAACATCTTCCTTATCTTTAACTTGACCATTTAAAATCATAACAGCTAGGTGATTCAATATAGTGTTTTGGATCATTCTGTTCAATGGTCTAGCACCTAAATCTGGAGAATAACCGTGCTTACATAAGTATTCAGAAGCACCATCATCAACATCCAAATGAATTGATTTGCCATTAGTTTCAAATCTGTCTTCAATCTCCTTTAATCTTAATTTAACTATCTTAGATATGGAATGTCTTGATAATCTATTGAATACCACAGTAGCCGAAATTCTGTTCAAAAATTCTGGTCTGAAATGGCCTCTAACAACTGTCATAACTTGTTCTTTTGTGACTTCCGTAATCTTGGAACCTCTGGATGCATTAATGTACTCAGCACCTAAATTAGAAGTTAATATGACAATACAATTTGAACAATCAACTAAAGTACCATTAGCAGCAGTAATTCTACCGTCATCTAACATCTGTAATAAAATATTCAAAACTTCAGGGGCAGCTTTTTCAACTTCATCAAATAAGACAACAGAGTAAGGTCTTCTAAGTAATTGATTAGTTAACATACCACCTTCTTCATAACCAACATAACCTGCAGTGGAACCAATTAATTTGGAAACAGCATATTTTTCCATTAATTCAGAACAATCAATTCTAATCATTGCTTTCTCATCCGCAAATAAGAAACCTGCCAACTTCTTAGCCATTTCAGTCTTACCAGAACCAGAAAGACCCAAAAACATGAATGAGGCTGGTTGATCAGGATTAGCTAACCCTGATCTTGATAATCTAATGGCGTTAGAAACGGCTTTAACAGCTTCTCCTTGGCCGACAACTTGTGAGGATAATTCCCTTTCCATGTTAATTAATTTAGCATTTTCTGCTTGGGTTAACTTTTGAACAGGAATACCAGTTAATCTTGCAGCAGTTTCAGATACCTGATCAGAACCAACGACATTCTTAACCATAAACTGATCAGACTTGGATTCTTCTTCAATCACCCTAGCTTCTAATTCTTCAATTCTCTTCTTAACATCAGGAATAGCAAACATTCTTAAATCAGCAATAGTCGCAGAATCATGTCTTCTTTCAGCATCTTGAGCTTTAGTTTCTAAATCATCTAATTTTCTCTTCGCTTGGGTTAGCTCTTCATGTCCCTCCATCTCTTGATTAAACTTGGCTCTTAGTGGTTGTAATTCCTCTTCCAGACTCTGCTTCTTTTGTATAGCATGTTGTAATCTGTCTTTAGTCGAAGTATCAGCATCCTTATCTCTTTCCAAAGCATTTATTTCGACATCAATCAATTGCAATTTTCGTTCTTTGGAGTCTAATTCTTCTGGCTTTGAATCTCTAGCAACAGCAACACCAGCGGCTGTTTCATCGATTAAATCAACAGCAGAATCGGGTAGCTTTCTGTAAGTCAAATATCTTGAAGCTAGTTGAGCAGCAGTAACTAGAGCAGAATCCAAGATTCTAACACCATGATGAATTTCATATTTAGGTTGTAAACCTCTTAAAATAGCAACAGTTTCTCTGATTGTTGGCTCTCTAACATCAATTCTTTGAAATCTTCTTTCGAAAGCACCATCTTTTTCAATGTACTTTCTATATTCAGTAACAGTAGTAGCACCAATACAATGGAACTGACCTCTAGCTAAAGCTGGTTTCAATAAGTTAGCAGCATCAGATTTACCATCGCCCATTAACATATGAATTTCATCAATAAATAAAATAATCATAGTCTTTGAATGTTCAATATCATTTAGCACACCTTTAATTCTCTCTTCAAACTCACCTTGATACTTAGCTCCGGCCTTTAAAGAACCCATATCTAAGCCATAAAGTTTACAACCTTGTAAAACAGTTGGAATATCATTGTCAATAATTCTTTGAGCGACACCTTCAATAATAGAAGTCTTACCAACACCAGGATCACCAATTAAGCATGGATTGGATTTAGCTCTTCTTGCTAAAACTCTGATTGTTCTTCTAATTTCTTCTTCTCTACCAATCACTGGATCAATTTTACCTTGAGCAGCCTGCTCTGTCATATCGATTGCATATTTAGCTAAAAATTCATATTTTTCAGATGAATCAGCTTGTCTAGAATCAATTCTTTGATTACCTCTCAATTCAATTATTTGAGTCTTAAGGGCGTCTGTGTTAACACCACTCTCTTTCATTATAGATTTAATTGTTGAATCATCTAATAAAGCCAGTAAAATATGATCTTGTCCTATAAATGAATCCTTTTGTTGTTTCTGAATCTTTTTGGAATTATTAATGATATTTGCAGCAGAAGCAGACATACTAATTTCACTGCTCATGTTAGATCCAGAGACGGCTGGAAGGCGAACCAAGTGTCTATTAACCGTTCTCTCAAAAACTTGATAATCAAATCTGGCTCTTTCAATCAATGTTTTTAAATAAATTGGTTCATCTGATTCCTCAGATGAACCATAAGATGGAGACATAGCACCTAAAAAGTGAATTGGTAATAATTGTGGATTTTGGTTTTGTTGGCATAACTTTTGAGCATTGGTAACAATTTCCAAAGCTCTATCTGTAAATTCTGTAGAATCCATAGTTGTTTGTAGAGTTTTCTATGTTAATATTATTGAATGATTGTATAAATGTAAATATACCTGAGCAAAAAAGACAACAGAAAAGGCAACTAACAAGTGCTTATATACCAATCAAATTTATGACTTTCAAGTTATCACATCATCACTTTCATTTTTAAATGTGATCATCGACAGAAAACTGGGGATGCGTCTCGAGTATTCTGGAATCTTCCGTATTTGTGCGGCTGTTTAGAGGCTCTGAGGATATTTATTTTTGAAGAATATGGTGGCTTTTTGAATTACTTACTCAGTTAACTGATTCTTGATTGAAAAATTAGGATTCTGCATATATAATTGTTGGAGGTGATACAAGAAACATAAATGCCGCACATGATGGACTTTGTATTTGTTATCTACTAAATATATCTATATATATATATATAGATAGATATATAGAATTGATTTAAGAACTCTGATTTTCAAACTACAATACCCCCTCTTGATTCAGTCAAAAGTCTGGAGCACTTTCCAGAAAATATTTCAAACTTTACTGTGTTTTCTATGTGTATTTCAAGTATAATATAGTTGCGTTATAAAAAACTCTATCTTGTAGCCAAAGGTACCATGGCAAAAGGATGTTTCTAGTAGTGCGTACATCAAAACTTAAACTATTCCGCATGAGCTTGAACAACACATAAAATCACTTTCCTCTCATTCAACATATTTGTTATACCTACACCTATCATATTTAATTAATCACATTTGTGAATTTTTAATTCAATTATATATAAATAAATAGAAAATGTCTTCATCAAGGAGAAAAGCATTGAAAGACTTTTACAAACTTCAACAAACACAGCAAACACAACTATCAAACATTACTCAAAAGGAAGTTGACCAACTTCCATCAATACCAGCCACATCTGTTATAGTCACCACATCCCCTGATTCTAATCCTAATGTTGACTCAGAAGAAGATATTAGTCTAGAAAACTTCGATGAATTTATCCGAAAATCCACTTTTTTAAGACTTATAACTGTTGAAAACACTATAACGAACGATTTGAATTCCAATCAATCAGAAATTAAATCCATTATTTACAATAACTACTATGAATTAATTAAAATTGACGATACTCTAAAAGAATTGACTCATAATAATGATAAAGTTTCAGTTGTTTCTAATCTACAATTAATTAAATCGAATTTATCTAAAATTAATCGTCTTCAAGTTCTTCCAAATGACTCGGAAACCAGTTCAAAACCACCTTCTGGAAAACAGCAACTATCAATCATGATAAATCAACTTCTTAAATCACGTAAGTTAACACCAAGTCAACTCTCCTTGGTGAATCGACTTAAGGATGTACTGAAAGTTGATCAAAATGAATCTTTTTTCTTGCAGGTTAATGAACTTAAATAGAATCTTCCTTTCTATCTCCTCACCTTTTTAGAAGTTACGTATACTTTGCTTTATTATTTTTTAATTCCAATATTTCTAATATTACGCTGTGCCTTTAACTTTTTGATTTACTGTTGTAGTGATCATAGTCACTGCTTAATCCATAAATTACTTTGATATTATATTGATCATTTCCAAAACATAATTTTGATATGAATAATAGGATAATATATTGAAAAAGAATAAACAAAGCCACACTTACGAATTTCTAAAATTGTAACTCCAGACTTCTTAAATAATACGCAGAAACATCATAACTGTGAAGAGTTACAAAATTAATAAATGAATTTTATACGAATGGGAATACATGTTTAAGTGTTTATGGAGCAACATCAAGGTAAACTGAAACAAGGATATACGGACTCCTCGCTTGTATGTTAGATGTTTCCATAATTTCTTCTAATGGCATTTGCAAGTGTCTTCAAGAGATTTTGTTCTTTGATTCATATAATCCAGTTTTAATTGATCACAAAGCTCCAGTAATATCAACTAGCTTGACGTGGAAGAAATCAAAAAGCGCTTCATGAATAAATTTGAACTTTATTTCATGTTCAAAAAAAATGTACTTCATTACAAGGGTTGCATAAATTAAGTCTAGAAGCTCAATCAAGTTTCGGAGGCTGTGTGCCGATGGTAATACTAGCAGTAGAAGAAGACAGAATCATAGAGATCTACAAAATAGAAATCTAAATCCAAAAATACCCTGCCAATCACTACAGCCTGAACTTCTACACATGGATTCGTCGATGTTATAATCTTGTAGTAGCAAAAGTATAAGTTTAATGAATGTTAAGGACTAAATGCTTTGAAATTTCGAAAATGAATCCAAAGAAAAGATTTCTGTTGTAAATTTTTGCAAAACCTAGTTTTGATTTAAACTGATATATAGAAGCTTCTTTAAATATAAAGAGCAACTCAGACCGATATTATTAAATGGAAGATCTATATCGATAAGCTGAAGATTTATTTATACAGACCAAAACATAGCTCCGAAAATAGCCAAATTTCGGAGTTTATATAATTGACGGTTCAAACACCTCAAAAGAATTAGCTAGCTTCTTAAATGTTTAGGGATCAGTTAGGAAAAAAAAGCTATCTCTGGATTTTACTTAGTTGCATTTATAGTACCCGAATAAGCTTATCAGTTGTTTCTTTTGACTGCTCCTAGCTTTTACTTCCGACAAATTCCAAGTCGTTTCAATCCATTTAGTTAACCAGCATCTCTATTATTCATATAATATACTGAAATTATTGATACCTTAAAGTAAGTCATATAAAAGGAGGCAAATGGTTAGGTCCGGCAGAGTAGTATTTACGTAAATAGGGTAGCTATTAGTTAAGGATGACTAAATCTGGGTAGGTTAGTTTCAAGTTTCGGCTCTATCAGGAGCAAAATATTACTCAAAAAAAAAGTTTCTGTTTAAAAAACTTTTAGAGCCTAATATTTCTTAAAACTCCATTGAATATGTAAAACGTGTAGTGTTCGAAGTCAATGAGTTAACGTAAACGTTATCTTAGTATTTTACGTATAGCCTGAAATGAAATTCGAGAAGTACTATAAAATTTCAAAAGTATTTGAGCCTAGTAGATCTGCCGATAATCCAAACATTAGATCTAAATACTATTATTATTGCATAATTATAAATTGTTAAACCCTGAAATTTGTGCCATTCATTAGGCAGAAAACCATGATGATTACGTAAAAGTCCGACTCAACTTTGCTGCCTCGTGCTACTAATTAATTACAAAGTTCGAAATCTCGATTCAGATTGAGGGACATTAGATTGTATGAATCACTTCAGCCTATATGTAATTGAAAAACTTTCAAATAGGTCATGGAAGAAATGGAGAATTCGGGATAGTAGGCACAATGCGCTCAAATAGAAAATATGTTGAATATAGGTATGGAAAGGTCAGCTTATCTATCTTTTGTAGTGGCTGTGGTGAATGGACAGAAGCCGAGAGAACAAGACTCGAATTCAGCGATCGCGTCTTGCGTAAATTGAAGCTCGCCGTATTCGAAATAACAAAAACACTTATATATAGTGCTGTTTCCTTCTTTTCCCATTTGAGTGTTAGGTTTCCCTTTTCCTAAACCTTTTCAAATTAGCTATTTCTTCCTCTTGATTCTTTTGACTTCACCTCAATCCATTTTACACTATATGTTCCTACAATACTTGACAAACACAGCATTGCCCAGTTCCCAAGATGGCCTTTCTTATCAACACATTACCTTCCTAACCTTTCAAGCCGTTATTGAGGTCGTTATCATCTGCCTTTCAGGTTTCTGGGCAGCTAGATCAGGCCTGTTAAATAATGAAGCGACAAAAATGATTTCAAGATTGAATGTTGATTTATTCACACCTGCATTGATCTTCACAAAGTTAGCTTCATCTCTATCTTTGAAAAAGCTGCTAGAAGTTATTATCATTCCAATTCTATATGCAATTACTACTGGAGTTTCTTTGCTGGCATCCTCGTGGATTTCTGCTATTCTACATTTAACAGAACACGAAACCAATTTTGTTACTGCCATGGCTGTCTTTGGTAATTCGAACTCCTTGCCTGTCTCTATGACTTTAGCCTTGTGTTACACTTTACCAGGATTAGAATGGGACGATGTTCCAAATGATACTCCAGATCAAATTGCTTCAAGAGGTTTGGTTTATCTTTTGATTTTCCAACAGTTAGGTCAAATGTTACGTTGGTCTTGGGGTTATAATAAATTGCTAGTTAGAATCCCAGAAGAACTTGTGTATCACAAAGTATCATCTGATGCTTCAGATGAAGAAAATAGACTAATTGAAGATACTGATGAAAGGCCTACTAGTTATGGCTCAACCGAAGATGATGGCATTTTTTCTACTTCTGAGACATTGTCTACTATTCCCGTTATAACAGTTTCAAATTCAATTCAATCCGAATCTCAAATAACTAACGCTCAATGGAGCGAAGGTTCCTCAATTTCATCGGATTCAATTGATGATAATGGTTCTTCATTAACTTCGAGTACTGCGAAATCTTCAATTATTTCAAACGAAGAATCAATCAATGGCTCCAAGGAAATATCTAAAGAGAGAAACGCTTTGATTAAAGCTTACAAGAAATTTATTTCTTGGATGAATCCTCCTTTATGGGCAATGTTAATCTCTATCATTGTTGCCTCCATTCCTCCATTGAAATATGAATTTTATGAAGCTAATGGCTTTGTTCAAAACACTTTAGCTCTGGCTATTAAACAGTTAGGTACAGTTTCAATTCCTTTAATTCTAGTTGTTTTAGGTGCTAACTTAGCCCCATCCAGTGAAATTCCACCTGCTTGTCCACATTATGGTAAACTGATCTTTGGTTCCTTAATCTCAAGAATGGTTTTACCTTCTTTGGTTTTATTGCCATTAGTTACATTCTGTGTGAAGTATGTTAATATTTCAATTTTGGACGATCCAATTTTCTTAATCACATCATTCTTATTAATCACCTCACCTCCAGCTATTCAATTATCACAAATTTGTCAATTGAATGAAATTTATCAAAAGGAGATGGCTGGTGTTTTATTTTATGGTTATGTTATTTTAACATTGCCGGTCACCATTATCATTGTTGTTTCTGCTTTAGAATGTTTGAGATGGGCTCAAGGTGCTTGAATCATCTTGCTTTCAAAACATAGTTATCTTTTCTAAAGGAATATTTTTATTATCAAATTACACAGAAAAAATAAAGAGTACTGCCACTCCTATTTACATTCCTTTCTTTCCTTTCATTCTTAGAATGTTTATTTTTTATTTATCTATGTTATTAGAAAATCCGCTCCTTTTGATATACGCATCATGATTGACATGTATTATTTTTAAGTTATCTATTTGCCCATATTAGCCTAATTACCTATCTACCCATTCTCACCTCAGAGTTGATTCTTTCTTTTAACGGATTGCTTTGTTGAATATTCATGCATATAATTTTTCTCTAACTTCTGTTTACTAGACCTTTGTTGACAAAGTAATTTAGTGTTGAATTTGAAGGGTTGCTACTTTCTAGTATAATTGTCTTTGAAGTTCTCTAATAAAGTTCAACCTTCTCGATTTTTTTCTTCTGCATATTTTATAATCTTTATACTTATTTTTTCTTTTCACCTCTTCAGTCTCCCCCTTTGGTGAGTTATTTATTTTCCTCTCATATTATAGCAGCTGTGTTTGTCTTGTATTTTTTTAAGTTTTCTTTTTTTTTTCAAATGAATAGTTAATTGTGTGTTTGTTCGTCAAGTTTGAAAAAGGATATTAATTTTTTTAAGTAGTAAATGAATATTGAGCTATATTTATGAGAATAACTCAAATATACCTAATATCAGCAAAATTAATCCCAAATAAAGTTTGGGCAGTTAGTACGAGCACAATACTTACATTTTCCTGCATTGATCAGGTAACTGACTCATCTAAGAACTACATATAAAGCTTGTAAGCTATGTATTTAACCTGAAACTTGTTTCTGTATACGATAAACGTTTCAATCAAGAAAGTTTTCACAAATATTTATCTGTACGTGGTAAGTGATAAGTATATCTTTGCTTATCTCTATTATCTCCTAAAAAATATTTCATAGAATGAATGGTTTGATTGATTCGTTGTGATTGTAATTGTCGAATCTCTTGGTTCTCTCATCAATAAAGAACGCAGAAATATGATTATGATTGCCGTTAACGAAGTTGTTGTGGTGTTCATTTGATCATGTTTTTCACAAATGTTACATGTGGTCAATTAATGAAGTAACGTTGGTAAAAAGAAAATCAATTTACATGTTTGTAATTTGTTCTTTGAAACAGTCTATTGATATCAATCCGGCCGTTTAATATGGAGGATCTTAAGCAGCTTATCCGCTTATAACTGTAAATTTTTATGATTCAGAATGTAATCTACATAATCTATATTTAATCATATTTATCTACTGTTTTAACATCTGGACTGATCATGACTCAGATGATTTTCTGCATGCTGCTGTAATGATTAAATCTTGTGAAAGTAGATCACCCTAATATATAGGTGCTATAAGCGAAAGCTGCGAAAACAGCTGTGTATTGCTTGTGACTAGCTTAATTAAGACTTACAGAAAGGTAATTAATATATTCAAGAAAGCCATAAAGTGGTAGCCTATCTTAACTGCTTATGCTGTCTAAAACATTTTATTCGGGTATGACAAAATCATCCATGTTACTGATGTACCTATGAAAGTGTACACTGAAAACAGTGATTCATTACATCCAATGGAGTCAGAATGAAGTAATAGCCAAGATATAAGTACATACTTTGGAAATAAAAACAGGTATAAACGGTGATTAAACAATAGAAATTGATGTTAGTGGTTCTTAGATCTGAGCCACGAGGCGATAACATGAAATACACAGACTGAGACAGTCCAGTCGTTATTTGAAGAAAAGAAACGCAAGATCGAATTTCAACTTGATTGTATATTAAGGCCCAGAATTCTTTTCCCAGAGTCCAAATAATTATCTAATCATATTTAGTGGCAGATCATCTACAACAGACTTGAATTACTTCCACCAAATTAACTAGATAACTACTATTTCTTCATATTGTTTGAAGTCTTAGTCCACCTATTTCATCTGGCAATTTCATTCCATATCAATACACTCCGTTTTTCTTTCTGTTCTTGAGTGTTATTACTCTTTACTGGTCATCACTTATCATCTGATTAATTCGACCACTTCTCCTCGACTGTTACAATAACAGTTCATATCTAAGTAACATAAGATTCTTCCTGAAGTTCAACAAGAAGCTTACGGCTCACACTGTTCAGTGTTCACAATCACAAGCATCGACGCCTAAATTTTTTTATAAAGACACTTTTTCATTTCATCGTTTAGAATACACTGAGTTAAATTAATCACTCAACTACACCGAACGACTTAACCAACTCCAAATATACACAATAGTTAATTCTTATAAGTAAATATCATTTGTCAGGCATGGCTACTATTCCAAAGGAGCGTAAAATAGCTATAGTTGGTGCAACGGCCGTTGGAAAATCATCAACATCACTCCAATTCAACAACAATGAATTCAATGAAAGTTACTATCCAACTGTGGAAAATCAATTCAGTAAAGAATTTAAATACAAAGGTAACACTTATTCAATAGAGACTTTGGACACTGCAGGTCAAGATGAATTTTCATTAATTACCAGTAAATTATCTATAGGAATTCATGGTTATATTCTAATGTATTCAATCACATCAAGACAGTCATTTGATTTACTGGCCATTATAAGAGATAAAATATTGGATTCTGCAGGTATAGGAGGTGCAGAACTCGAGATGGAGTTAGAAAAACCAATGATTATAGTTGGTAATAAAACTGATTTAGAAATACACAGACAGGTTTCAATTGACGAGGCTAAAGAATTAAGTGAAAATTGGTTTGGACCAGGTAAATCGATTCCATATCTTGAATGTTCAGCAAAGTTAGACTATAATGTTCGTAAAGCTTTTGAAATTATGTTGGATGAAATAGAAAAATTTGAGGGAGGCGATAATACTAGTGATGATGATATAAAGGAAAACAGAAATAATAATAGTGGAAAAACTACTTCTAGTGATAAAGGTTGTGTGATTATGTGAACTTTGTTATCTCTCTTTTTAATTTTTAATATATCTCTACGTTTTCTGCTTTTCTTTCTGGAATGATGTTATGCTATTGGATATAATTTATACATCTACAACTACACTCTTGCTATATATCATTTTTTTAATATAAATTTTCCTTGATTTTTCTGTTTTATAAAGATGTAGACTACACAAATACTATATATTAGAGGATAATCAGCAGAGTAGAATAACTCAGATAATAGCCAGAGAACCCCTGAGAGCCGCAGACAAAAGAGAAGTTCGAGCGAACTCAAAATAAAAGAAAGGAGAAGTTAACATGACTATAGGTTTTTACTTCCACCACGGTTTCCTCAACCACTACAAGCTTTCTTATATTCCATATCTTCACTATGTCTAGCTTTACATTTACTTGGTATGTCTGGCATTGAATAGCCTATTCTTTTCCTAGGCTCTGGTTAGTTGGCATTGAAGGCAAAAATCGAAAACACAGTTTCATGTTGAAGAACCTTTTGCAGCCATCTACACAAAAATGTTTTTTGCTCCCTTTATTTTCATTTTACACTTCAAAGTACTAACCACAATTATTTACGATATTATAATAGGCCAGCTGGTCCTAAAGACGTTATTGTTACTGGTACTTTCGATCAGTGGTCGCAATCATTACCATTGGTTAAACAAACAGATGGTTCTTTTGAGTTAACGGTTCCATTTCCAGAACAAAGTTCAGAAAAAGTCCTTTTCAAATTCATTGTTGATGGTGAGTGGAAAATTAACTCCAATTATAAAACTTCTTCAGATGGCTTGGGTCATGAAAATAATGTTTTAGATTCTGATGACTTTGTTACTGTTAAAGATGTGAAGGCTGTTATTCCAGAAGCTGCTGGCTTGGTCATTCCAGCTGCAGCTGTTGCCAGTATTACTAAGAAAACTTTGGATCCTAAAGCTGCCAATGCTATTAAGGAATCTGAATTATCCACTGCCGTCCTTCCATCCTCAGAAGGCAAACAAACCACTTTAGGTGAACCTGGTGTTGTTATTCCAGAAGATCCACAATCCATTTCTGTCTTTTCTCAGGTTAGAGATGTTGACCCAAAGACTTTGAACGAACCAGAAACAGAATTAAAGACTGCTTCCATTAAAGAGCCAGAATTATCTACTACTGTTTTGCCATCAAGCGAAGGTAAGCAAGTCACTTTAGGTGAACCTGGTGTTGTTGTTCCAGAAGATCCACATGCTATTTCCGCTTTCACTGAAGTTAGAGATGTTGACCCAAAGACCTTAAATGAACCAGAAGCAGAACCAGCTACTGCTATCTCTAAGGAACATGAAGCAGAACCAGTTACTACCATCTCTAAAGAACAGGAAGCACCACCAACCACGACCATTTCTAAGGAACATGGAGCAGAACCAGCTACTACCATCTCTAAAGAACAGGAAGCACCACCAACCACGACCATTTCTAAGGAACCAGAATTATCAACAACTGTTTTACCATCAAGTGAGGGCAAACAAATTACATTAGGTGAACCTGGTGTCGTTGTTCCAGAAGATCCACAATCCATTTCTGTCTTTTCTCAGGTTAGAGATGTTGACCCAAAGACTTTGAACGAACCAGAAACTTCAGCTGAATCTAAGGTTCCTGAGTCCGGTGTTTCACCTGAGACAGCAGCTACAACAGTTGCTACCTCCTCTGGTTCAGCTCCAACAGCTGAAGAACCAAAACCAAAATATGTTAAGAAAGTGGTGAAAAAGGTTAAGAAAACTACTTCTCTGGACCCAACCACCAAAGAACCTGTTATCTCATTGGCCACTGATGAGCCTGTTGAGGAACAAGTTAAAGCTGCTGTTGACGAGCCAGTCACTGGTGCAGACATTGCTGCTTCTTCGGATAAGCAAGCTACACCATCGACAGGTAACTCAAAGAAGGAAAAGAAAGGTATGTTCTCTAAGTTTAAGAAGATATTTAAATAGATTGTTTGAAATTATTTACTGTTTAACAAAATGAATTATAGATTAATGCTATCTTGTTTGAATTTTAAGTAAAGAAGAATGATTTAAATTAGTGAATTTTCCATAGATTATACCATTCCTTTTTTTATTTTTGTGAATTAGTTTTACTGTGTTTTTTATTTTATCCAACTTTCATTCCTTCTTTTTTGGTTTTAGCTGTTTATATTTACATTTTCTTGAGTTTTTACAGTTCGTTTTCAGATGTTCGCTGTAAGTGCTCTGTGTGCCTTCCTCCTTCTTCCTTAATTTGTTTATTTGTCTTC
Source organism: Ambrosiozyma ambrosiae (assembly GCA_003705185.2). Taxonomy (NCBI): domain Eukaryota; kingdom Fungi; phylum Ascomycota; class Pichiomycetes; order Pichiales; family Pichiaceae; genus Ambrosiozyma; species Ambrosiozyma ambrosiae. The sequence goes on from PPHU02000001.1 coordinate 124,303, forward strand.
ACGTACTTAAGAAAGTCTCTTTTATAATATATTTTATATTCTTTTTCTTTGTTTCTGAATATGTATTTCTTTTTCCCCATTTTTTTCCATTTTTAGTTTTGATTTCTCTATAAATCTTCACATGGAGTTTTTGTTTTTGTTTCATTCATTTTTTTGTTTTTTTTGTAAGTCATGTTAGTTAAATCCTCTCCTGGCTTAACTCCATTATATTTTTAATATTCTGTTTTTTTTAATAATTCCTTTCTTCTAATTATATTGCTCTGTTAAATTAAATTGTAATGTATATCTGGTTCTGTTCTCATGTATTCTTTCTTATTCTTAAAAAAATTGTACTTCAGCTATTCAAATTTCAAGGTAATGGTTTAAGTAACGACAATGAATACATGAGTGTAACTTCAAAAATTGATATAAGGTCAATTAGTTAATATTCTTCCATTCATGCATCAATAATAAAATTGAAAATCCTCACAGAATAGCAACCCTAAGCATAAAGTCATAAGCCCAGGGACCATTAGATCAAACCACAACAAAACAGTTGAAATATATTGATTAATATACATAAATATATGTATACGCTATAGATAACTTCTTCTTTTCGTATATTAATAAGCTTCAGTAGCTTATTCTAGTATCCTCACTTACCATAAGGGAAGCATCAATTTTTCATTTAGTGTTACTACAAAATAATAATTATTTTTGCAAAATATTTTGATTATTTCAGTTACTTCATGCTATCTAACAACCATTGAAAAATATTTACCTATAAGTTTAAATAGGATTAGGTGATGGGTTTAGCTTGAATTGGCAATTCATCGTGTTGCAATTTATCAAGGAAGTTCCTTTATTTCACCCCGCCTACTCCCCCCCCCCCCCCCCCCCCCCCCCCCCCCCCCTTCATTAATAAACTTTGAATCAATCAATCAATCAATTAATCAATCAATCATAAATGTGGAAATTATTGAAAACTATCAGTCTTAATAAATTTTTCTTTGTAAAGAAATAAACTAGATATAATGGAAAATTCAATGCTTTGTTTTCCCTTATCATTCGTATACAATACCATATAAAGTTTAATTACTTTTGGTTAGTATATTAAGGTCAAATCAACAATTTAAGTGGGGTGGGAATAATAAATAATAATAATGTAGGATAATCGAGAAACGCTAAGAACACACATCAATAAAGTGTAAACAGAGAAAGAGTTCTGGCAATACACTCTTTTTTAGCGTGTTTTGTTTTTATTTTGATTCAAATATTTACTCAAATCACTAAATGTTGGCAAATTATACGGAGAATTTAAATCCAAAAAAAAAAAACAAGGTAGTAGTATAACTGGAATATATATATATATACTAATATATTAATGAATAGCTTAACTAGATCATTGCTTTTTTGTGATCATCACTTTTCACTTGAAAGAATTTTAAGAATAGGGTTTAAAATTTCAATTAAAAAAGCATCTATTATTTGAGTAGCTAGTAAAGACAGATTGCAAAATTGCAAAAGGATGAAAATGTGATCCATTATAGGACTCACCAATTTGAAGTGCGATTTTACCCAATTGGGCTAATAGGCCAATAACTAACCCGAGAGTGCCGAGATCCGGGTATAATTTCTGGCAAGTCCATGGCTTTGTAGAAATAACACATAATAATTGATGATTATATTATATCTTGAAAGAATATTAGTTAACAAAACGGTTTGTTATACATTTAGTTAATTACAAGATAACAGAATGTAGAATGAGACTTATTTTGATTTATAGCTTCTATAAATTACCTCATACTTTTTTTTAAAGGAGTTTTATCAAAATTTGATGTATAAAGTGAGTGATAAACAAATTTATGAAACTAAAAGCGACAGCAAGCAACTCACAAGCATAATAGAGGAATAAATATGAGTTAATACATTATACATTGATCAATCAATCATTATATAATAACCATTTTGCAATTTAATTTCAAATTGAATTTAACCTTCTATGACCCCATACCATAGCAAGCGTAAGTGTAAATCACTTATTTGACTTATATTTGAGGGGCTTGATTTAGTGTTTCGGGACTTAAATTGTATTTGTTAATATGTAGCCATGTTAATGGGACGTTTTTTTTTTTTTGATGATTTTGTATGACAAGTTCAAAAGAATGAAAACTTATGAAATCATTTAATCAAAATCATGTAAGTACAAATCATCTCATCTATAATGTGGTAACGAATGATGATCAGTTCATGGATTATGAATACAAAAAGAAGATTTCTTGAATTTAATTTAAATGTTTGATATTATGGCTCATTTAAAAATTTATTCCCCGAATTATTTTAGACCATAGAAATATGAATTCAAAGTATATTTCCATCAAATATTCTGGAATTGAGATATATTGGACCAAAAGTTTTGTTCTACGCAACAACTTTCGTATATGTATAGAGAGTGTGTTTTTTTTTTCTTGGTACGCACCCCAAAAGGTTTATCATTATTTAAGAATGATATTACATTTTGTAACATCATAGATTTATTTGTGATGGAACATCAAAATTGACTTGCTTGATTTGGTTGTTGATACTTTTTTACAGTTCGATTTTACTGGTTGCAATTCCGCGAATACTGGGCACTCTGTAAAAAAAATCTACTATATAGAGTTTAAACCTTGATTAAATCTTTTAAGCTTAGCAAAAGTAGGTGAAGAGAAACAAAAAACAAATTTGTAACCAAAAATGGACCTTTATGGCTGCAAAACTATTATTGTGTTATAATATATTACTTTACTAGAACATAGTACTGCTGCCTGCTTATAAACAAGGGGTAACTATTTAATTCTGGGTACATCTAGTAAGTCGCGGTTTAAGGTTATATAAAAAATATTTGTAAGAAATATACAGTGCAGAAGATAAGCAGCTGAATATTTTTAAATTGTTTACCTAATATGCATATTGTTCTCCTTCACTCACTATAAATACTTTGGATATACAAAATGGAATCAACAACTATTTATATATATATCTGCTGTCTTATCCCCTTTTTATTTGTTTTTTTAACTTACTGACCTGTTCCACAAATAATCCTACATCCAGCTAAAAGTTACATATCCTCTAAATAAAGGGCAAATCACCCCCCTGTATTGGCTAAACAAAGCACCTAATTTACAAACCTTCACGTTTCTAGATCTTCTCTCCTGCCCTTTTCTGCCTCCTTCTCATATACCTTATAACTCCACCTATTTTCTTTCTAGTCCATAATTCTACTCAATCTTTTTTTTTCTTGCTTTGCATTGCAATTGTATGCACTTTCAACTTCACTTTTTCCTTTAGTTATAGCATATCACTCATAGCTCAATGTTACAGACCCTCATTCTCCTATTTTTCATCTTGATAGACAGGGTGCACCCCTTAAGCATTTCTTTGTGCTCTTCCGATAACACAGGCTCAGGAAAATTTATATCCAGCTATCTATACAACTCAAATGGATACTGCAAAGATAATTGTAATGGTTATCAGTATGCTGTGGTTCAAGGTGAAAACTGCTGGTGTTCAAATGAGGCACCTTCAAGTTCTGAATCAACTTCCAATTGCAATGATAAATGTCCTGGTTTTGGTTATGAAACTTGTGGTAATGAAGAAAAAGGTTTATACGGTTATGTTGTTGTTGGTGATGGTTTTTTAAGCAGTGCTGAAGACAGTACAACAGATTCATCATCAAGCTCCACTAAATCTACCACATTTTCTACGTCATCTTCAGAACATTCTTCAACTACAAGTAGCTCAACTCAAGCGCAAACAACAAGTTCAGCTTCAAGTACAATTGACACAGTTGAAGTTACAACATCCTCTTCATCAGAAAATGAATTGACTACTAGTTCTTCAACTGAAATTGTTGCGATCAGTTCCAGTTCCAGTTCCAGTTCTAGTTCTAGTTCCAGTTCCAGTTCCAGTTCTAGTTCTAGTGCTAGTTCCAGTTCTAGTTCTAGTGCTAGTTCCAGTTCCAGTTCAAGTTCAAGTTCAAGTTCAAGTTCAAGTTCAAGTTCAAGTTCAAGTTCAAGTTCAAGTTCCAGTCTAAGTTCCAGTCTAAGTTCCAGTCTAAGTTCCAGTCTAAGTTCCAGTTCAAATAACAATGCAGTCATAATTACTTCATCCACATCATCTCTTTCTGTTGAGGCCTCTACCTCATCGACCCCACTAACTTCATCTGCATATTCTATTTCAACAATTTCATTTTCCGCTTATCCTTCCTCGTCGTCAAGTAATACAATTTCTTCTACTACATCATATTACTCCACCTCCTCTTCTACAGAACCATCTAGTACTTCAGAGATTCCAATAGCTTCATCAGAAGATCCAATAACAACAACTAAACGGGAAATATTAACTTCTCAATCAACCACCTTTGTTGCAGCAACAACTTCGTTTACCTCGGTTCTTGTTTCAGTCATGACCGTTACAGGTCAAGAACAAACTATATATATGACTGCAATGATAGAAACAACTTTAACTGCAGCAGCAGCTGTTACATCAGTTTCTCCAAGTGCTTCATTTAATGTCAACAATTCCAACAATCAAGGTAAAGACAATAACTCATTTTTTGATCACAAAGGTAAAGTTGCGGGTGTTTTCACTGCAGTTGGAATTATGTGTTTTTTGATTCTACTTATAATAATTATATACCTTATAAGAAGACATAGAATTGCCAGAGAAGCATACAATGATAGTCATTCAAGATCTGCTGGAGATTTAGAATCATTTAATTCTGAAAAACCACTTTTTTTTACAACACCAATGTCAGGCTCTAAAAGATCATCAGGAAATTCCTCTACAAAAGTTCCTGTTGATCAAAGGCTGGACCCGTGGCCATTATATGCAAATATGAACGAATCAACACGGAGTTTGAACGATCAAGTTGATTATTCTAGAAAAGTGTTAAGAGTTGTTAATTGATACTATTAATTTTTTTTCCTGATTTGACTCCTGCTTTTTTGTTCCTTGTTGGCTTTTTTCGATTTCGTTATTATTAATATTCTATGTTTTTCTTTTCCATCTCATGCTTTTTCATTCCTCATTTTATCTATCAATTGTTTGCTTCCATCTTCCTTATTGCTTATTGTTTCTAATACTTTATTTTAATTGTTTCATTTTTGAGTTTTGGTTATGGGTTAACTATATATTTCAATTCCTAATTTTTGTATTTTCTTTGTTTTTTTGGATTACGTTTGTAATTCAAAATACATATTATTGTTTATCATATTAATGATTTTTCTTTTCTTTTCTTTTCCTTCGTTAAATTTGTTGTCTATTCTTTCTATCGTTGATACTTATTTTTTTATCTAGCTTTCTTCTCACTCATAGCTAAACTAATTTTTTTGATATTTCTTACTATTTTTTAATGACACTCACTCTATTTTTACCATTTTCTTATTCACTCATTTGCATACATGGTATATATATATATATATATATCTTTTTTTCTATTTATTGAATTATATTATTTTGTTTTGTTTCTTGACTAGTGTCCTATTTTCATCATCATATTTATCTTTTTATTTTGATATTTCTTGCTTTTTTGAAATAATCTATCACCATTTACACATACCTATGCATGTATACAAATATTTACTCTGTTCTAATTTTATAATTTGAATTTTGTATTTCACTATACGTTATACATATATGCCGTTTTCTGTCTTGTAATTAAAATCCTGCTATTATTTTCTTATTGCTTGAAATATTTCAAACTACTTAGACACGGGTACCAAAACACTATAAATATATGCAGCATGTAATCATAAAGCATTAACATAGAGAATATCAATGAAAGCAAGCATATCATTTTTCAAATTATGCAACCCTTCTTTTATTTCCGTTTGATCCGTGAAGAGCAACTATCACCTTATTACAATTTATATTGATTTGTTATACATATTAACTTATCATGAACAAGTAGTTTACCTTATTGAAAAATGTTTTATTATAGCAGTTCTTGTTAGCAACCCACAATTCAAACAAAAAAGGTTCAATTTGAAAGTAAAGATGGATTGAATATTTTGAATATTTGGATTATTTGGATTATTTTATTATTTTATTATTTTATTATTTTTCGAGATAATATAGAAGGTTGAGCCGTTAAGCCTTTGAGAACCTACCCAAAATAAAAAAGTCGCGATCTGTTAATCAAGGGAGAGAGGGGAAATTTTATAAAATATGTAAACAAAAAAATTAGATAAAATTTACCTGTTACTGTAAAGTCATTATTGCTAATTTGTAATTTGATAGTAAAAAAAAAACAAAAATGTTAATATTGATATCTATTAAATTCAGTTAGTTTACATCAAATTAATTTTATTGCTAAAGGATTTATAACTGAAATTAACCTCGGATCTCGGAAATGACAGAAGCCCATAAAAATAATATACCGACCAATTTTTAGCTACTCGCTTCAAATTATAAATCATTTTATCGATTTATCATTTAAACGAAATATTATTGTTACAAATAGGAACCTGGAATTGCCACACCAGAACCAAGTTTTTTTTTTAAAAATACTTCTCCACAAATTTATATGTAATAGGTAGGCTGAGTTCTCGTGGTATTATCCTAATTTAGTTTCATTTAATTTTCAAGCAAAGGGTGCAAGGGTCCTAATCCTTTTTTATTGTATATAAGTTATAGAGTTGGTCGCAGACTTGTTTTCACATTTAACCTTTCCAATAATTTTCTCTTGCAGATACCCATTAACCTCAATAAATTTTGGATTTCCTCTATTTGATCACATTTAGATCCTACTCTTAGACATCTAACAAGCATATGGAATACCAGCGGGTGCCAAGAATCCTCCTAGCAATTTGATTCGTTGGTTCGGGGTATGCGCTTTTCTTTTCTTCCTGCTCGCTGGTCAAATAATTTAAATACACCACCTCTTCCTCCTGGGCAATTCTGGGCTCCATTTAAACGCTTTTTTTTACGCTTGACACCTATCAAACATGTTTAACAACTCAGATCAAGGCTTTGCCAATATGAATCCACTGTCTCTACCTGCAATATCAGATTCCCATAACCAACAAGAACAACAACAACAACAACATCATCATCATCATCATCAGCAACAAAACCAACAGACGTCGTCTTCCTACTTCAAACCAACAGGTTCGAAACCTTTTAATGTTCATCCGGTGTCATATTTAAATGCTGACTTCACAACTTCATCTAATAGAAAAACTTCTTCAAGTGGCCAAAAGACAAGATTGGATACAACGTCAACTGCAACTGAATCAACTGGCTCTCCTTTAGGTTCAACCACTTCTTCATACACTGAAGTGTCATCCGCCCCGGAGTCCCCTCCTTCGTTACAGGTTGCCGACTCTCCAAATATCAAGCTTGACAATATCAAACTAGAAGGTGTGTCAACAGGAAATCAAGTCAACAGTAATACTAACATTAACGGTAACAGTATCCTGTCTTTAGGTAGTTCGAACCGTTATTTGGGAGGCTTACACCTCAATAGCACCAATAACCAACCAACTAACACTACTCTATTGCCATCGTTAGAGAGCTCGTTCCGACAACCTTCTTCCATCCACCTATCGCTATATAAGAATCAAGCAACGACACCATCCATTCAACAAAGATATCATGTTCCGCCTTTACCTTCTTTATCGCAGTTAGGTCCTGACCCATTTCATTTATCTGCTGGTGATGACCAACAAAAGATTCAATCTCAACCAAAGAAATCTTATAACATTAAGGATGATGGTGACAGTCCTTTAGAATGTAAATGGAGAGGCTGTAGTGTTGTGTTTGAGGATGCTAAGACTTTATATCAACATTTATGTGATTTCCATGTTGGTAGAAAATGCAATAGAAATTTAAGTTTGGCATGTCAGTGGGGTAATTGTCAAGTTGTCACTGTTAAAAGAGATCACATTACTTCACATTTAAGAGTTCACGTCCCACTAAAACCATTTGCTTGTGAAACTTGTGATAAAAAGTTCAAGAGACCTCAAGATTTAAAGAAACATGTCAGAACTCATACCGAAGACTCAAAGAAAAATAAAATCAAAAGAGAAAAGGAACTAAGACAACAACAATTCGGTCAAAGAACAGATTTTGGTTATCCATCATTGGATTTGAATCCATTACCTCATCCAAATAGATATAATAGTGGAAATGGTAATTTTGAGTTACCTCTACCTCTCAATTTACTACATCCAAGTGCAACATCTCAAGACAGAAAGAGAAAGTTTGATTATTCTAATCCAAATAAGTTACCTTCATTTTATGAAGATCTTAAGAGATCGAAAATACAGCCAACCTATGGTGCTGAGTTAGCTAGTAAGTTAAATACATTGGATAGCAACTTAGGCATATCTCACAACCTTTCGAATGAAACTTTACCACCATTAGGTAATAACTCTAAATATGGTGGTTTCAATAACCAGCAAGACTTATTAGATGCTTCTACGTTCTTCAGTCAAATTTCAAATTCTATGAACTTAGACCCACAGCATTCTCTACAAAAATCAGTTAATAACATCAATAATAGTGTCATGCCATCTGTTCCCGCATTAGCATCTAACAACTCATTATACCCAATATTCCCATCTCCTAACTTGAACAGTAATAATAATATTAAGAATAACCAGAATAACTCTGGCTTACAAACCGGTAATTTATATTACCCTCAATTGAACAGCAGAATTTCTGGTGATACCAATGATTTTATTAAGAAACTTAACATTAGTAGTAATCAAAAGACATCATCTAATGAGTTGACTAAGAGATTAGCATCAATGAATATATCTGAGTCTGCTGAAGTTGCTTCTGATTCTGATTCTGATTCTGATTCTGATTCTGATGATAATGATAATGATAATGAAGATGACTATTCTTCATATTACGATCAATCAGATTCTGAATATGAAGAGATGGAGTCTGAGTATCAGATTGTTGAATTTCACAAGCATAAAATATTGATCAATGTGATTAATGAATATTTAAATTCTATTGTTGTTAATGATAACACTGAAAGAAATGATACAGTTCCAAATTTCACAAAAGATCAAATCAATTGTACGGCTTCTACTGCAAAATTATATCCTATTATTCAAGTTTGAATGAGTTAGGGCTTTTTTGTTAACTAATATTTTTGCTACTGGTGACGCTTTGAAAAGATACTAAATTATTTGGTTGTAAATTAATATTTATTTGTTAACAGTTAGTTCTCTTTCTTTTTTTTTTTCTTGATTTTGTTAAGGTTTATTTTTTTTTTTGTCTTGATTGTTCTCTTATTCTTGATTGTTATATATTTTATGTGTGTTTTGAACTCTATTTAACGCTGGGTCTGCTTTCACCGATACGTTTTTTTTCTTATTGCTTTCGTGTTCTTTGCCTTCTTTTGGTCCTTTTAGTTTAAGTATTTTGACGTGTTTATTCATTCTCGACTCTATTCACTTATTTTCTTTGTTCTGTATGTATTTTTCAGTTCCAGTTTTACCTACTCTATTATATATATATCTTATTTAATTATATATTACGTTACAATAATATGTTGGTTTAAATATATGCTAGTATTTGCCGGTAGAAGCTGTGAATATGAAAAAATAATTAGGAATCTATCCAGCCAAGTTAATAGCTGATGCGCACTGGTGAAAACATGGAAAAATGTCATCAGCGAAAACAGTTCTAAAAAACATTCAGTCGTCCATTTAGAAGTTATTGGCTGTTATACCCTTGTATACTCTTTTCAGCAAGTCATTTAATCACACACTTCACTAATACAACACTCAAAACATGGTCGAAGACAAGTCGGATTTGTTGAAAACGCCATTACATGGTTTGTATATACCTGTTGGTTTGATCATAGTTGGTATGTCCATCATGAATTATCGTTATTTACCTGTTACGATGTTAATCACTGGATTATTTTTAGCTGGGCAGTTTTTATATTATATAAATTCCATGAATGTGTTAAGTTCAGATAAATTCCAGAAATATGAATTATTGGATAAAACTGTTGTTTCAAAGAACTCGGCAATTTATAGATTTTTATTAAAGAATGAAACAGCTAGATTGAATATACCAGTTGGACAACATTTAGCATGTAAAGTTAAGCTTAACGGCGATGAATTAATCAGATATTACACACCAATTTCAAATCAATTTGACGAAGGTTTTTTCGATATTTTAGTCAAGTCTTATAAAGATGGTAAAGTTTCCAAATACTTTGCTGGTTTAAACCCTGGTCAATTCGTCGAGTTTAAAGGTCCAGTCGGTAGAATCTCTTATAAGCCTAACATTGTTGAGGAAATCATCATGATTGCTGGTGGTTCTGGTATCACACCAATGTTACAAGTCATTGGTGCTATTATCACAACACCTGAAGATTTAACCAGAATTAAGTTGATTTTTGCGAATGAAAATGAAAATGACATTTTATTGAAGGATGAATTGGATGAGTTTTCCGAAAAATACCCAGGTTTTGAAGTTCACTATGTCTTGAATAATCCTCCTACAAACTGGGAAGGTTATAAAGGAGTGGTTACTAAAACTTTGTTGGAAAAATTGCTACCTACACCATCACCAAGTAAGAAGATCTTCGTTTGTGGTCCTATAGAAATGAAAAAGAATGTATTGAAGTATACTGAAGAGTTAGGTTGGGAAAAAGGTATATTGAAGTCTTCGGGTGATGATCAAGTTTTTTGTTTTTAGAAAATACGATACACATATTGACGGTTACTTCTTTCTAGTTACGAAAACAATGTATTCGTTTTAGTTGACAAAAAAAATAGATTGATTTATTTTTTTTATCCATCTTTTGACGTTATCAATTGGCTGGACTATAAATTTATGACATTTTATCTTTTATAACTTTTTTTCTGTTCTTGTTTTATTATATTATAATTCTTTATAAATATCAGACGCTGTATTGATTTTAATATTATTATTTGCATTTATTTACCTTCTTATACCTGAAAAAGCTACTTGGTTTGAAAGACTGGGACAAACTAATTTTTTCTTTAGAGAGATTTTATCTATTACGAAAGCATTACTGCAAATGAGAAACAGAATTGTTTAAATTAGTCTAAATCGTAGTTTTCCAAATGTAACGTATTTGAAATTTTATGAATGAAAAAGTTGAATATATTTAATTTCAAGGTTATTTCAGGGTTTCCACACTAAAGTACTACTTAATGAATACAAAAATATTACCATCCAGTTTATTAGTCATTATCTGTTTTGGTTCTTTTAGTATTTTCTTATCTTTAAAAGAATTTCAAATGATCATACTTTATTATGAAAATTTGGTTCTAAAATTATTACAGACGTAGCTAGAAGTTAAAATTTGACTTAATATAAATAAAATTTGGCCTAATGACAAATATTCATATCATTTAATGACATTTTGCTTCCTTGCTACCTTATCAAGAAACCAATCTAATGAGGGGAGGAGGGTGAAAACTATACAAAAGTAGTGAATCATATAGCAGAAGATCAACAAATCATCATCATTCCTACTCCTCAGTTCGCAGAAATGGCCAACTGCCTCCAAGCTACTATTGATGGCAGGTAACGCATTCAAGGGGAAAGGGCTATTGAAACTACAGGGTGGGAACTTATCAGTCTGTCATGGCCGAACTAGTAGAATTGAGGGTGATTTCGATGAAGGTAGAGAACCAGCCTCAAAAGGGGGTAAATCGTACATTATTAATTTGGAATATCGGACTTTTGTTAGCTACATAGCGAATTGGGTGGAATATTTATTTAGTGAGATAACCAGGTTGTATATTTCCATATATAATCTAGGATTTATGACTATACAGGAGATAATATTCATATCATATTGCAAAATTAATAATTAATAGAAGAACTCGCTCGCTCTATGAAGTTTTCAAGGTTAACTACTTTTCGATTCCACTTAGTTTGTATCTACCTCATACTAGACACAAAAATTATGTTAATAATTATGTTAATAAATATTATAAAATAACAGGACTATAGATATAGTCTAACATTCTCTATCTCTATATGAAGAATTAAATTGCTTACCTATCTGTGTAGATCACACACACATACACACACAGAAGCTATAACTTATAAATTTGATCAATGCGATCCTCAGATTCAGGGTATCTGAATCTATTGTCTGGGAAAAACGTCTAGGCAATTGCACGGCTATATATAAAATTGCTTAAAAGAACAACTATTAGCTTGAAAATTTTTGAAAAAAACGTTTTTTTAAACATGAATATATTCATGAAGGGTGAGAATCAACATAATTTAACTAGAATTTCGTATATCGTGATAGATAAATAATTAAGTATATATAGACTCTACATTACCTAGATATATACGCCATTACAAAACTTAAATTGATGGTATATTAATTACTAGTCTTGAGCTACATGTTTCTATACAGATCTCGTCGATAGCATTTTGAAGTTCAATGCCTATACATATTGCAAAAACTCTTGGTTTATTGTCGACAAAGCTAATTAAATTAACTCGAAGTTTGAAATTTTGTGTGTAGGTAGGTACATCATTATATTCTATTATAGCAGTTCTCTAGTTTATATTAAGAAACACCGGCTGTTAGCTAAGTTTTTGAAATAGGTGAAACCAAATATTCCAACTTCACTAATCAGCCTAAAAAAAATTAAACTAATTAACATATGGAACCAAGATAAGCAAATCAGAGTCTCTATAAATTTGGTGCGATTACGTAATTGGTTCAACTGGGTTAATCTAACAGCACCTTTAATTATCTCTTTTTTAAATTACATGTAAACATAACTGGGCTGAGATCCATAATCAATTGCTTAATTAGAATTAGAATTGGAACGATCTGATTTGCTGACGCTCAAGTTTCAAACAATCTATTACAATTTTTTTTTTCTTGATGAGGAAGCTGGAGTTAAGACTTTTCTCGCTGTTTAGAGAATCTAACTAATTTTCAACTACAATTAATAAGATCTTATAGTATGATACAGGATTTGAACTGAGTAAATTAAGTTTATTTAAAGCTCAGAAATAAGAGACTCAATACTATTTCTAGAAGTCCGACAATATCAATAGCAGAGAATATATATAGGTAGGGCTGTAGCAGGCTGTCGCAGATTTAAATTTACGGATATCGAGATATAAGCTGTAGCCAGCCGCTCTAGAAATAAAAAAATCTGGAAGGTGCTCAATAACATCGGTGTCCTGTATTATATATTGAACTCCGATTACATCATGATTAGATCTAGTGTTTACGTACAGTGCTTACAATACACTACATGGCATTAATTCTGATAAAATCGATATACGGAATTTTCAAACTTGATAAGTAGAAATTGCACTCGCACTTTTCAAGATAATCAACGCTGTCGATTATCTTGAAAAGTTACGGGGTTCAGTAAGAACCAGAGAGGAACATAATCTGGGGGAGAGAGGGGTGAAATAGGGGTGTTTCCCTTGACCCATGTAGTTCAGGATTAGGCTGGAGTTGAAGCATGACTTGGTAGCACAGGTAGCACATTCATTGTGGCACAGCCATACAGGGTAAGCTTGCGGGGAGGAAATAGATTTGGATTAGGATTAAAATTGCTTTTTCTCGGGGTCGGAGTAGATGCTGCTTTTTCTTGTCGAGAATGATGAGAAAATGAGCAAGGGGTATCTTAAGTTTTCTGGTTTATAACTAGATAACTAATTGAACTGATTATTCTATTTGTAAGTACAAATTTATGGTCAATAAAGGGGTTAAGGTTCATATCAGGTCTTAGCTAAATAATTAAAGAAAAAAATGAGGATGAACTGTGTTTAAAATAATGCATTCTGCTGGGTGGTAAGTCTTTGTCGACACTACTCCACTCCAAATGAGGGGGTGGGTGAAGCAAATTAAATGCAACAGACCTATCAGCGTGCTCTGACATTACACGGAAATGACTTTGTGTCTTCTGTATAAATTGGTAGTTGAGCTAGAGTTCCTAAAAATATAAATATAGGGTCAATTCCTCTTATTATTAGACTTCTACTTGGTCCCCTGATGTTTTGTCTTCTTTTTTCTCCCTAAATAGTCAATCAAGAACACCCAATCACAATGTTAAGACAAGCTACTAAATTAGCCACCAAGATCCCAATTCAAAAGAATTTCTTGAGAGCATACTCACAATACCCATTGAGTAAGACCATCACTTTGCCAAACGGTAAGACTTATGAGCAACCAACTGGTTTATTTATCAACAACGAATTCGTTCCTTCCCATCAACAAAAGACTTTTGAGGTAATCAACCCATCCACTGAAGAAGAAATTTGTCAAATTTACGAAGCCAGAAAAGATGATATTGATGTTGCTGTCGAAGCTGCTGAAACTGCTTTTAAGTCTGGATGGTCGGACTGTGATCCAGCTATTAGAAGTAAGGCTTTAGGTAACTTAGCTGACTTGTTAGAAGCTAACAAGGAAACTCTAGCTTCTATTGAATCCCTAGATAACGGTAAAGCTTTACAATTAGCTCAAGGAGATGTTGCTTTAGTTATTAACTATATTAGATCATGTGCTGGTTGGGCTGATAAACTAATGGGTTCATTAGTTGATACTGGTTCTAACTACCACAATTACGTTAAGAGAGAACCAATTGGTGTTTGTGGTCAAATTATCCCATGGAACTTCCCATTATTGATGTGGTCATGGAAAATTGGTCCAGCTTTAGCTGCCGGTAACACTGTCGTCTTGAAGACCGCCGAATCCACTCCATTATCTGCTCTATTTGCTGCTACTTTGGTTAAGGAAGCTGGTATTCCAAAGGGTGTTATTAACGTTGTCTCTGGTTTTGGTGGTATTACTGGTGAAGCCATTTCCATGCACCCAAAGATAAAGAAGATTGCTTTCACTGGTTCTACTGCTACTGGTAGACACATTATGAAGGCTGCTGCTGAATCCAACTTGAAGAAGGTGACCTTAGAATTAGGTGGTAAATCTCCAAATATTATCTTTAAGGATGCTGATATTAAGAAAGCTGTTGAAAATTTAGTTGTAGGTATTTTCTACAACTCTGGTGAAGTTTGTTGTGCTGGTTCCAGAGTTTACATTCAGGAGGATATTTATGATGATGTTCTGCAAGAATTCAAAGCTGCTGCTGAAGCTCTTAAAGTTGGTGACCCATTCGGTAATGGTGTCTTCCAAGGTGCCCAAACCTCTCAACAACAATTAGATAAGATTTTGGGTTACGTTGAAACTGGTAAGAAGGAAGGTGCTACTTTAGTTACTGGTGGTGAAAGACTGGGTGACAAAGGTTTCTTTGTTAAGCCAACTATTTTTGCTGATGTTACTGATAATATGAAGATTGTTAAAGACGAAATCTTTGGTCCATTTGCTGTCGTTTCTAAATTCAAGACCGTTGATGATGTTATTGCTGCTGCTAACAACTCTGAATACGGATTAGCTGCTGGTATTCACACTACTTCCTTAGACACTGCCACTTATGTTGCTAACAAGTTAGAAGCTGGTACCGTCTGGGTTAACACTTATAACGACTTCCATCAAAGCGTTCCATTTGGTGGTTACAAGCAATCCGGTATTGGTAGAGAAATGGGTGAACAAGCGCTGGAAAACTACACCCAATACAAGGCTGTCAGAATTGCTTTAAACAAACCAAATTACTAAGTAAGTTGGACACGTTTATTTGACATATTTCATTTACGTCTCTTCTATGTAAAGTAAAGTAAAGTTAACTTTTTTTTCTGTTTTGTTTGAATAGTTTTTCATTTTTTACATCATGACTTTCTTACGACAATTTTTGCTTCATCATCATTTCTTTTTTTTTATTATTAACATTATTCCTTATTTTTCTTAGGCTTATATTTTCTACATTATGATAATAACTATGATATGTTTAACTAACTAACTACCTTTAAGTACTATGAGTAAGTTTGTGTTCGTAAAATTACCATGTGTCGCACTTTGCTATTAACACTATTTGGAACCGGGACAGAACGCGTCGCTAGAGTCCCCCTGTAAACAAACCGCCTTGAACTCTCTTAGCACAGCCCGGATATATGCGAAGAAGTTCAAAACAAATAAACAAACCGCCAAACAACAACCACAACATTCAAAGCTTACAAGTCACCAGAATCTGTCTATCTCCAAATCAACTAGGCAAACAATCCCTCAACTTGCAACTAATAACATTAACTCTTCACTCTTTTTTATATATAATTTTATTCTCTCCTACTTTTGAAGAGGAATTCGTTCGATAAACAAGCAACTCTTGAAAGTACATCTGACTCCCCTCTGAAATAATCTACATATACACGCCAAAATGTCAGCTGGATCAGACAGCACAAAAACTCATAGAAACTCTGAAGAACTGCTTTCGGTAAATTTGGATAATGAAAACAGTGATTTCTTGCAGACGGTTAACTCCAAAATGGAAGAAAAACTATCTCAACTATTGGTTAATTTTGCCTTGAATGAACCGTTATTCGATAATGAATTATTATTTCCAACACCTACAGAGTCTGAAATAACCCATTTGAATGGCCAAAAACTGAAAAGTGGTACTATTGAAGCAATTATAAGTCATTTAACGTCTCCTCAGGTTATAGATTATCAATTTTTAGTTGATTTCTTCTTGACTTTCCGTGATTATATCAATGCTTTACCCTTAATGGAGTTGATACTTTGTAGACTTACTTGGTCTTTAAAGAAATCTTTAGCTACGGATAAAGAAGAGTCCATAATAGGTACTTTGGCTTTAGTTAGAACCTTTGTTGCTTTGCGTCATTGGATTTTAAATCACTTTCAAGATGATTTCTTAGACAATGTTCAACTAAGACAATTATTTACTCATACTCTGAACGAAGTTTCTCAATTTTCTGTCTTCACCAATTCTAAAGATAGTTTACAAACAAAAGTTATAATAGATCTAAAGAAGGCCTATATTAGGCTGTGCCAGATATTTTGGAGTACCACCTCTTTGGATAGATTAGCAGATGTTGACTTTTTGAAATTTAACATTCAAGCTTATGAAACCATGCCAAGTACAAGATTATCAACCTTAGGTATGCAACAATTGAAAAACCCAGGTGTGCGTCGTCAATCTGTTTTATCTCTGATGGCCCAAGGTTCTGCAACAGGAACAAATAATTTACTTAATGACTACAATGAAATTATTAGAAGACAGAGTCATTCTTTAGAAAAAATATTAAAGAAAAGGGCTGATCGTGGAAATCATAAATTGAAAGCTAATAATTTTGAGACTGATAAATTTATATTATATCCTAAGGCTTCGATATATTCTTTAAGACAAGCTGCGATTAGTCAATGTGCAACACTGGATAATATTTACTCTGATATTTTACATGATGTTAAATACACACCTGTCCAAGGAGTTAAATATCTAGATTCTAATCCAAGAGACAAAGAAAATGAACCTGGTTTCATAATTAAAGGTCAAGTTGAAGTTTTCAAGGACAGTAAAGTTGTTAAATTGGCACCAACTACTCCCCTGAAGAAGGTGGATCTTAACACCGTTACTCCTAAAGCCCCCAAATATAAGTCACCTGATAAACTTCCGTCATCTAGAGCCCCAGCAAGATCTTCTCATTCACAGAAACAAAAGAAAAAATTCCTGAAGGGGTTGTTCCATAATAACAAGAACGATAAAAGTCATAAAGAAAATCTTGAAATAAACTCAACATCGCAAGTTGCCCAATCTCTGTCTAATTCAAATTCTAAAGATACGATTCAGATTGAGGATATTAAGATAAATTCAGACTCATTTGATTTATTAAGTTTAAGAGTTTTAGCTGACTTTGAATCCATTATAAGTTCTTATCCACCGGTTGCATTGCCAAATTCAAGAACTTCAAGAAGTATAAAGAGTTTATTAGATGCAAGATCTGCTAGTTCTGCTTTACAACTAGATAAATTGAATTTTCATGATTTAGATGATTCTCCAACGAAACGTAAAGGTATGCTTTATACCAACAAACACATTAACAAGAGTCCTGCTCATACTCACCCTGCGGAAATTTCAGTCCATGATGATGATACTGATGATTTAAGTATTAGCGACAGTAAAGCTGATGCCCATAGTATTAGTTCTCAAAGTCTTCTTAATGCATTTGGTAAACCCGCTGATAATTCTGATGACGAAGTAAATGAAAATGCTACCATGAATGATGAAAATTGCGAAGATAATAGAATGTCATTCAAATCACCATCTGTCACCATGAACTGGTCCAATTCATTGGAATTGTCTGCTTCAGCCAATATTATTGATGCTGATGGTGTTGACGTTATTAAAGATGATGAAATAATCAAATCAGATTTACAAGTTGATAAGGAAGAACACATCAGTCAAGAGAATATCATCGCCAATAGCTCTGATGATGTTATTGTTCAAGATGAAATCGATAACATTTCGGTTTTGAAAGAAGATAATGAACACACTCATGAAATTGTTAAGCCTGCTGAAAATGAATTTACAGATAGTTCAAGTGAAGTTGAACAACCTCGTACGAGTTATATTCCTGTTGGTTGCTCCACATCTGAAGAGAACGTTCTAGTTGGTGTTCCTGAAGCTCACCAACAATATATAGCTGTTGCTGTTTCGACTTCTGAAGATAATGTTGCCAATTTTAACCCTGTTGTTGATATTACTGAATTAGTTGAAGAAAAATCTGAAGTTACTTCCGTTGCTGATGACATTAAAGTTGAACCAAGTATTGGAGAATCTAAACTGGAAGGTGATACTCCGAAGCTAATCTCTGAAGAAGACAAATCAACTTTTGAAAATGCTAAATCTATTGAATCAAAAGCTGAAGTTAGTTCACTTACTCCAACCACTGAAACTCTTACAGCATCTCATGATCACCCACTTTTAAAACCTGTTTTACAAAATCCAAGTCATAATTCTTCAGATCCTGCGATTGAGCCAATCATCTCCGTTGATAACAATCAGAGCACCTTTTCAAAACCTTTAAATGTCACTCCCTCTGGTTCTAAACAACAAGAAACAGAAACAGAAGCAGAAACAGAAACAGGATATCAACCTCAACATGAACTATCCGAAGGTGTCGTTTCAGTGCATAATGATAACAACAATGGCCTCAATAGTAGATTTTCAATTAAAGTAATATCTAGAAATAGTATTATGTCAGCAAAATCATACATTACATACGATTCCGAACTGTCTTATAGTTCTCAAAGAGAGGATCCATTAGAATTTGAAGAGCCTAAGTTAAAAAAGAAGACTTCTTTGGTTGACATGAGGGTCGTTAAGCAACCAAATGAAATACGGAATCTGACAGTTAGTTCATTACTTCCAGAACAACAGCAGAAATCAGCAGTACCATCACCTCCAGTACAGTCACCCAAATCACTCCATTTACCAAATAATGAACAGGAACATCATCATCCTCAAGATTATAGTGATGATAGTTCTGATGATGAACATGATATGTTTTTTGATTCATTTGCTAATGATGATGATTTGCAATCCCATCAAATTCAGATTGATAATTTGTCTGTTCTGAAAGAACTACCTTACTTCGTTAATGAATTTTCTACTCCATATTCATCTTCCATCAATATTTCTCGTTCTAAAACCACTGTATCAATGGTTCCATCTCCGACTCCATCTGAATCGTGTTTACTTCCTTATCCAGGAATTTCATCCGGTGCAATCGCTGAATTAGCTGCCATTCCAGATCAAATTTATGAAGGTAATCCACTAGATTTTGCCTTATCCAAATTGATTGGTACGAAAAAGCCAGCTGGACGTATTGAAATTGGTCTTTATGATGAAAAAGATATTGAAGGGGAATTGACGCGCAGTCCATATAAGCACTCAACTCCCGGCTTTGAATCTGATGACTCTATGAAATCAATTGATGAAATTAAGTTAGAAAAAAGAGTTAGAGAATTGTTTATTTCCCATAACCCAAGAGAATCGGTTGCTCCTTTTAGATATAGTGCTAAGTTATTGAAAACTGATACGCGTAGAATGTCTAAATTTGATATGAATTCTTTAGCTAGTACTCCACACAAGCAATTATCTCAAGTTAAATATACCAGTGTTGAAGAAGTCATGTATAAAGGTAACCATATCTCTTTTATTTTAAGTTTTTCTGCAGACACATTAGCTGAACAATTTACCTTAATTGAACGTGATTTATTGCAGCAACTGGATTGGAAAGAATTGATTGATTTAACTTGGGATAAACCTTTAGAACCTTATTCATCTTGGATTAGATTATTATTAGAAAGTCACGATAAAACAGGTATTAATATTGTTACACTAAGATTTAATTTAATGACTAACTGGATTGTTTCTGAAATTTTACTTTCCAAAGAATTAAATATTAGAATTTTAACACTTTCTAAATTTATTCATATTGCTAAGAAGTGTAGGGATATTCAAAGTTTTGCTACTATGTTTCAAATTACTTTAGCTTTGGGTTCTGATACTATCAAAAGTTTAAAGCAAACATGGGCTGGATTGGATTCGGGTGATTTAATGGTTTTCAGAAAATTAAAGGAAGTAACCTCATCAAACCTGAATTTCTTCAATTTCAGAAAAGAATTTGAATCAGTTACTGCATCAAAGGGTGTCATTCCATTTACTCCATTAGATTTAAGTGATTTAACTACAAATTCTGAAAAACCAACCATTTTAAATTCCGAAAATTCTCAGGTTGAATTTCAGGAAGAAGAAGGTTATGAATTGGTTAATATGGAAAAGGTCACCATTTCATGTTCTGTGCTTAGAAGATTATTGAGAGCCATTGATTGGTCTAACTCTTATGATTTCAAGATTAACGATGATATATTATCAAAATGTTTGTATATTAGTTGTTTGAGTGAAGAAGAAATGGAATACTGCAGGGTACAATTGATTAATCCATAATTTACTTTTTAAAAAGATACCATTAATTTATATTTCTTTCTTTGCTCATAATATTTTTTTTTCTTATTGTTTTTTTCCCCTTTCTCTTTCACTTTCGTTATTTTTTTTCCTTCATACAATTTTTTTTGCATCATATTACTTCTCTTTCCATCTTTCTTCCATACGCCCTACATCATTTCTGTGTTTTTAAGCTCCATTTGATTTTTATTCAGTCATTTTCAGGAAGTGCCTATTTATTTTCTTCCCATATACTCTTATTGCTACTATTAGTTTACAGACACCATTACTACCTTTAATAATTTTTATAATTTATCTACATTTATTAATTTACAAGTATTAGCAGAACTAGTACTAGTTTATAGGAAGAGTAGTGTACTAAAATATTCAAATATGTCGTCGAAAATGCTATAACCAGAAGGAAAAAAATAAGACTAATGAATGAACGCGATTAGAGTAGTTACTTAGTAAAAATAAATATAATAAATATATAAGGGGTGTGTGTGTAAAGATTTCAAACAGTGAAAACTTCAAACAGATGATATAGAATTAAAACTAAAGCTATCAATCCAACAAAGAAGAATCCCAAGTTTCTTTTTTTGGTTCGTTTAATATGTGAATCTTTTTTAAAATTCTGAAATTCAACCAAAATGCTATCGAATCCATCTAGTTTTGTTTTGTTTTCGGATAAATTGGATTTAACCGTTTCCAGTCTTGCAGATAAGTCATTTAGGTTATTAAATAAATCATTAGTGTGAGATTTTCTTTTAACTTCAGTAGATGACCTTTTATTTAAGTCACTAACATAATTATTCAATCTATTTAAGTTAGTTGACAAATTTTCATTAATATTGATCAAATTTAAATATTTTGAATTCAAGGTTTCAACTAATTTTAAATTTTCCATTTCTATTAATGATACTCGTTTTTCTAGATTGTCTGAAATTAAATGCTCTAATTCATCAAATCTTGTTTTTATAATCTTACTCAAGCCTTTCTTTCTTCGTCTAGTAGAGGTTGAGGGAATACGACTATTAGTGCCATTTGTTGCACCTGTTGGTGAGCCTATATCATAAGGAGAAGCAACTGGATCCGTTGACGAATGAGTACCTTGCTTGTTAATCGGATTTATAGAAACCTGTGATGAACGAGCTGCTGTAGTTGCCAAAGTAGTTGGTGGAATATCTATATAAAGTGCTCCTGGAGAGGTTGTATTTGAATTATTAAAAACAGAGCTATCATTTAACGATTCTTCTTTAGACAATCCAGATAGATAGAAATACGAACTGTTTGCTGACGATGGAGATTTATACTTGTTGCTAGAACTGGAATTTGGAAACTTATCTGGGGTTTGAAGTGACGACTGCAAAGGAAGCGTCTGGAAGAAAGGTGAAGATACTGAGTTTGAAGATGTTGATTGGGTTATTGGGGGTGTTAATTGTGATTGTGATTGTGATTGTGAACGTTGCAAATTCAATGTATCAATAAAGGATATTCCATTTGTATTTGAAGACCTTTTTTTGTGTAAATTAGACGAACTTGATCTGAAATGCGAATTATCAGATGATGAATTGGAAGACAATCTGGAAGGCAGTATTCCAGGTTGAATACCGTTACTAGTGTTTCCTCCTGAACCGTTATTGCTGCTAGTGCTATTTCGAATTGAAAAATTTGAACTTCTTTTTGATTCCAGGATGGGAGATGAAAGTAATTCAGGATTTGTTTCTTTGGTAACTTGATGTTTCAATTTTTTTTTGTTAATTATGGATTTATTTTTGAGTGACGTAAACATATTTAGTTGAACAAGATGCTTTTATGAAAAGAACACTTGTTTAACATAAGATACCTTATTCGTTTATTGCAATAAATTCCTAAGTATTCTGGATCGCTTCCCGGAATTAACACTGTAAAGATGGCGCTGGGGATATTTAAACTTCAATCCACTCACTTTCAACAACAACATATACATACATGTAATATGACAGTCTTAAATACAAATATACATAATTAAAGTACTATCAAGATAGTCACAATTACTGTGATACTTCATTAAAGTAATTTGAGAATTCCATATAGATATGGTGAGATCCAATAAAGGGCCTAGAATGCTTATTCTTCATGATGGAAGAATCATCAAACTACCAATTAGAGTAACAAGATTCTCCACTAACTTTGAAAAAAAAAAACAGTATGCAATGAAAAATAAATTTTCTAGTTATTATAGTTTTATTATAATTAAGTAAGCCAGCCAGAATTGAGACGGTTGCTCAAAAGGTATGGAGGTAAAGCCTGACTCTTAAAAGATGAGCAACTCTTTTGAGATCATTCATACCCATAAAGTGAAGATTGAAGTACTTAAAATATTAATTGCTGAAATTGTTATTAAAGAATCAGTTAACCAAACAATTGCAGTATTATGAAAAGAAAAGTGGAAGCTAGAACTCAAAATCTTTCTTTAAGTAATAGGATATATTATCATTTCCTTTTCATTTTGACACAAACCACATGTACTTTTTTGTAGGTCATAATAGTTATGCTCACCGGGATACCACCGGCTCTCCTGCCCTTGGCCTAACACTCAACGTGCAGTCTGAGTGAGAGACGCGACTTTGTCCTGACATGGAAGAAACGAAGAAACAATCACAAGAAAACGAAAACTCAACAAACACGTACTGAACTAAATTAAACAAGGCAACATCTTTAAACTATATTCAGCTCCAACCTGACTTTCACCTTTTTACCCAGATCAACTAATCTTTATTTTTATAGTCATCACTCTCACTTCTGGTTTGAAGATAGGTTGCCCTAAGATCATCTTTCCGTCTCATATTTGTTTCATCTAGCAAATAGATCAACTCCCATACATTATTTTACTTTTGCTTTACTTTACTTGATCCTTTTAACCTTTTATAGAGTTCACATATATAATGGATACCCGAATTGAAGAGGGAACGTATGTAAACCTTTTATAATATTTACTTTTGCTTTTTATAATTTCTTAATGAGCTTACTAACGTTATTTTTTTTTTTGTTTCAGGCGTTGTTGGATCCCTGACAAGACTGAAGGTTGGCTTGGTGTTGAAGTCACAAAAATTACAAACAACAACAACAAATATCAAATTGAACTAGTTAGTGATGATGGTGAGCAAAATTTTAATATCGAAACTAACTCATTAGATGAAAATAATCCGGATTTACCTTTACCAAGAAATCAAGTTGAAACTGTGGAAGATTTAACTGAGTTATCCCATTTGAATGAGCCTTCCGTTTTAAATGCTATTAGAGTGAGATATGCTCAGTTTAATATTTATACCTATTCCGGTATAGTTTTAATTGCCACCAACCCCTTCCAAAGAAATGACGAATTATACTCCTCTCACAGAATTCAAAGATACGCTTCCAAAAGAAGAGGTGAAGAAGAACCTCATTTATTTGCCATTGCCGAGGATGCTTATAGATTCATGATCAATCGTGGTGAAAATCAATCTATTGTTGTTTCTGGTGAATCTGGTGCAGGTAAAACCGTTTCTGCTAAATATATCATGAGATATTTTGCTACCGTTGATTCTGATGAGCATAGTCATGATATGTCTAAAACGGAGAAACAAATCTTGGCTACCAATCCTATTATGGAATCATTTGGTAATGCTAAAACTACAAGAAATGATAACTCTTCAAGATTCGGTAAATATCTAGAAATTTTATTTGACAAGGATATCGTTATTTGTGGTGCTAGGATTAGAACTTACTTATTAGAGCGTTCAAGATTAGTTTTCCAACCGAAGTCAGAAAGAAATTATCACATTTTTTATCAAATGATTGAAGGTTTAGATGAAGAATCAAAATCAAAATTATCCTTGTTAGGTGTCGAAAATTTTTTCTATTTAAATCAAGGTGGAAACCCCAGAATTGATCATATTGATGATGCTAAAGAATTTAAAGATACTTGTGACGCTTTATCATTAGTTGGTATCACAAGTGATCAACAATTTAAAATATTCAAAATTTTAGCTGGTTTATTATATATTGGTAATATTCAAATTACCAAAACAAGAAACGAAGCAATGATTTCATCGGATGAACCAAACTTAGTCAAGGCTTGTGAATTATTAGGTTTGAATCCAGAATCATTTTCTAAATGGATCGTTAAAAAGCAAATTATAACAAGATCTGATAAGATTATTTCAAATTTAACTTATGCCCAATCTCTTGTTGCAAGAGATTCTGTTGCCAAATATATATACTCTTCATTGTTTGATTGGTTAGTTGAACATGTCAATTCTAATTTGTGTTCCGATGAATTACTATCCAAGGTTAAAACTTTCATTGGTGTTTTAGATATTTATGGTTTTGAACATTTTGACTCAAATTCCTTTGAACAATTTTGTATTAACTACGCCAATGAAAAATTACAACAAGAATTTACTCAACATGTTTTTAAACTAGAACAAGAAGAATATGTTAAAGAAGAAATTGAATGGTCTTTCATTGAATTTGCCGACAATCAACCTTGTATTGCTGCAATTGAAAATAAGTTAGGTATTTTGTCTTTATTAGATGAAGAATCAAGATTACCAGCTGGTACCGATCAATCCTGGATTGACAAAATGTATCAAACTTTGGGTAAACCTCCAACCGATAAAGTTTTTAAGAAACCAAGATTTGGTAATAATAAATTTATTGTTAGTCATTATGCTTTAGATGTTACTTACGATTCCGAAGGTTTCCTTGAAAAAAATAGAGATACTGTTTCTGATGGTCATTTAGAAACTTTAAAAGCCACCGACAATGCTCTGTTAAAGGACGTTTTTGCTACTGTTGATAGAGCTGCTGCGAAATTGAGCGCTGAACAGACTGCCAATTCAAGAAAGAGGGCAATAAGAAAGCCGACTTTGGGTTCTATTTTTAAGTCCTCCTTAATTGAATTAATGAAGACAATTAATTCCACAAATGTTCATTATATCAGATGTATTAAGCCAAACGAAGCTAAAGTTGCATGGGAATTTGACCCTGTTATGGTTTTATCTCAGTTAAGAGCTTGTGGTGTTCTAGAAACTATTAAAATTTCATGTGCTGGTTTCCCTTCAAGAGCTACATATCCAGAATTTGTGGTCCAATATGCTATACTGCTACATTCGTCACACAGAGAAAAATTCTTACGCGGAGAAGGCACTGAAGAAGAAGCAGTCCAATTAACAAAACATATTTTGAAAGAAACAATTGACGATGCTCATAAATTTCAAACTGGTAAGACTAAGATATTTTTCAAGGCTGGTATTTTAGCTAACTTGGAAAAATTAAGAACCCATAAGATTAAAGATTCAGCTATCGTTTTACAAAAGAACTTAAGATGTTATGATACTAGAAAGAATTATTTGGCTGCTAGAAAGTCATTAATAGACTTACAATCATTATTAAGAGGTTATGCTACCCGTGAAAAGATTAGAAAACAAATTGAGAGACAGTCTGCCACCAAGATTCAATCATTGGTTAGAGGTCACCTGGTTAGACTAAGAATCACTGATGCTTGTCAATCTTTAATTGCTTTACAATCTATTATTCGTGGTAAGACTACTAGAACTAATTTAATCAAGAAAAAATACAATGATGCTGCTATTACAATTCAAACATTATTAAGAGGCCATGTCGCTAGAGATCAATATAAGAAGAAACAAAGGGCTATTGTTTTCACTCAAAGTTGTTTGAGAAGAAGAGCTGCTAAAGAAGAATTTAAACAATTGAGAGTCGAGGCAAAGTCTTTGAATAAGATGAAGGAGGTTCAATACTCATTAGAAAATAAGGTCATTGAGTTGACTCAATCGTTAACTTCCAAAGTTGAAGAGAATTCTAATTTAGTTGGTGAAATTGAAAAATTACAGTCATTAGTTAATGAATCGGAGTCATCTCGTGATATCTTCAAAACAAAGGAGTTGGAATTCAATAATAAATATGACTCAACAGTTTCCAAACATGCTGAAGAAGTTTCCGACTTGAATGTACAAATTAACCAACATAAATTAGATTACGAAACTGCTAGAGCAAAGGTTGATGAATTAACTGAAGCCCAAGTTAATTTAAAGAAAGAGTTAACCGAAAACATTGAACAGTTGAAAGAAGCCCAACAACAATTAGATGAATCTCGTAGAGAAAACCTATCATTAAATGAAGCTATCGAACAGTTACGATCCGAATTATCTGAACTACAAAAAAATATTGGTAATGGTAAGCATAACATGATGGGTAATGGTTCAACTCCAACACGTTCAAGAACAATTCCTGTTGGTGCTGGTGGCTCTCCATTAGGCACATCATCAACTAATGGTCATTTTGAAACTAGACCTGCATCAATAGTTGCTCCTTATGGTAATGATGATATGAACTTAGAAGCTATCAATACGGAATTGTGGACTTTATTGAAGGATTCAAAAGCATTACATAAAGAAATTGTTGAAGGTTTATTGAAGGGTTTGAAATTACCTGCTGCTTCAGTGGCTTCCGAACTAACAAGAAAAGAAGTATTATTCCCATCAAGAATCATCATTATTATCTTATCTGATATGTGGAGACTTGGTTTAACCGCCGAATCTGAATCGTTCTTAGGTGAAGTTCTATCAATTATTCAAAGCACTGTTGGTGCATTAAAAGATGATGATGTTGTTTCTCATGGTGCTTTTTGGTTAACTAATACTCATGAATTATATTCATTTGTTTCTTACGCTCAATCAATGATTTTAGCTAATGATTCAATCTCAAAAGATATGTCTGATAATGAGTTTGATGAGTATTTGAAATTAGTTGCCGTTGTTAAGGAAGATTTTGAATCATTATCATATAATATATATAACATGTGGATGAAGAAAATGCAAAAAGATTTAGAAAAGAAAGTCATATCAGCTGTTGTTTTAGCTCAAGCATTACCAGGTTTTGTTGCTCCTGAATCATCTCCATTATTAAGTAAAGTTTTTCATCAAAGCCCACAATTTAAAATGGATGATGTTTTAACCTTTTTCAATAATGTTTACTGGTCAATGAAAGCCTATTTTGTTGAACCACAAGTAATCAATGAAGTAATTATTGAATTATTAAAATTTGTTGATGCTTTATGTTTCAATGATTTAGTTATGAGAAGAAATTTCTTATCATGGAAGAGAGGCTTACAGTTGAATTATAATGTTACAAGATTGGAAGAATGGTGCAAATCACATGACATTCAAGAAGGATCAACATATTTAGCACATTTATTACAAGTTTCAAAATTATTACAATTAAGAAAGAATACACCCGATGATATTGAAATTATTTATGAAATTTGTTATGCATTGAAACCGGTTCAAATTCAAAAATTGATCTCTCAATATCATGTTGCTGATTATGAAACTCCAATTTCACCAGCAGTTACAAAAGCATTGGCTGATAAAGTTAAACAAACCGGTGGTGCTGGTGACTTCTATGAGGTGATTAATGCCGAAGGCCATTTCGAAGATCCATTTAGACATGTCGATTTAAGACCATTCCATAGATTAGAGGCTTATGTTCCTGCATGGTTGAATGTTCCATTAATTAGAAGAATTGTTGAATTGGTTACTAAGAATGCTGCTGCTCAAGAAGCAATTAGTCAATGAGTCCATTAAGTATTAATTTTGCTTTAGTTTGGTTCGTTTAAATTTTAAATCCCTTTCATTATTAATCTTATTCTTTTGATACTTTGTTATCTTTTATGTATTTTGCACAATTAGACATCATTTATTTTTTTATCATACCATCATCATTCTATTTTATTATTTAGAAACTATTTTTTGTTGTATTAGTTTTCTTATTTTTATTTTAGTTTTTTCATTTGTGAGATCCCAGTTTTTCGCCTTTTTTGGAGTCATTTTATTATTATTACTTTTTAAAGCACGGTTTTCTCATAAAATACTTTTCACTTTTTTAAGAGTTAAAAGCTTGCTTATATTTTAAACTTTTCTCTTTCTTTTACTTTACTTTTTTAATCTTTTGTAGTTTATTATTTTTTTATTTTAATCCTGTGATATCAAAATTATTGTTCCACTCTCACTTTTAGTCGATCGTTTTAATATCTATTGTTTTTTTTTCATTTTTTTACTATCTTATCAATCTTTCTTTGAGAATCAGTCTTCCATATATATCAAGAAATTATATATATATATATTCTTTATACCTTTGTCATTATGCTTATTAGTTTCTCTTCATTATTTTGTTTTACTGTCATGTAAAGTATTATGTGTTTTAAACATTGGTTTCCTTCTTGTACGTACAGGGTGTATATCAATAATTTACATATAACAAATGGATCCTATTAAATAAGCACATGTACAGTATATAAGTCAAAGTGAAAGTGAAAGTGAAAGTAAAAATAAAATCACAATTACGAGGAAGAGCGAGAAAATGAACCTGAAATCTCAGAGATTAACAAGTATAATTATAGTGAAATATACGGAAAATCAGGCAAATAAAAAACGAATATGAGGCAAAGCATAAACGAAACAAACCACACTTGAATTAAATTTGAGATAGATATAAACTGGCTTGACTTCCATTACAAACAAATATACAGGAACTAGAACCATAAGAGCGTAAAAATTTGGAAAACTTTAAAAAAAAAAGTTAAAGATAAATTATCGTAATTGATTGACTAAACAATATAGAGATTGTAATTTAAATTAACACCATCTCATATCATTCCCATAAAAAAGAATTAAATACAGAATAACAATTTGGACCTCAATTTGTAAGATAGACTTGTGCGTGTAAAAGTATAATTGTAGATTGATAAATCATTATTTATTACTGAATGTAACAGCAATAGGAACAATAATAACAATTAAAATAATGACTATAACTAAAGCTAAACACATTTTCAATTTCATGTTCTTTTTCCACATGTCTTTTCTAACTTGATTAGCAGATCTATTGAACATTTTCGCATTGTTAGACAGATCATTTGCTCTTGTATCTATATCATCCAACAGATCACCACGCTCATTTATAGCTTGGATGTTATTTCTCATTATACCTGTGGTTTCATTTAATGTGCTTTGTAAGTTTTGTAAGTTCGGATTGCCTCCTGTTTGTTGTGTGGCACCTGCTGCACGCTCTTGTTGAGCATCATCATTGAATGGGTTATATGGATCATATGGTTGGGCTCCTGACATTATAATATGGTTGGTGGGAATGCTTTTTTTAGGCAAATAGTTACTAGTAAAGATGCAAAGACTGGTTGTGTGTTTATTTAGGAAGAGACACTAATTGAAGTTCAGGCAATTTGAGGTTTGAAGATTCTATTCGGTGTCATAATCAACACTAAATTTTAATCATTCCTTTTGGTGATATCGAGGCGCACGCATATCCTGTCACCTGTTCCATTGGGACATGAGTGGCGCGGGTAGTCTTCTCTGATAAATTGAATCATATCATGATTCGTTAATAATTCAATTAATTCTTATTATACAAACTAATATATACAAACTGCTACTGTATTCTCTTTCTTTTAAATCCCGGTTCATCTACATTCACTGGTCTTTTTTTATTGTTGATCGGTTTTCCCCAAGTTCTCACGTTAAATATCTTCTTTTCTGGTCCGCTTGATACTTCTTGGAATTTCAATAACTTATCATCAATATCTAAACTCTTTAACAACTTGGAGCCCCCTGAGTTATTATTATTATTACCTGTAAACTTATGTAATTTATTAACGGTGGATTTTGTCATTTGAGCCTTTTTAGATTCACTAGCAGCCAGAGCCCTATAAGAGCCACCGGTTGAAAATTTACCAACCATTCCTAAACCAATTTCTTCTCCAAAAGCATCCATTTTGGTCTCCTCCTGCTGACCAAATGCCATTTTATTTTGAGCTTTAGCTAGATCGGACATTTCCATTCTTTCCTTTTGCTTTCTAAACCTTTTACCACCCCTTTTTTTAGATTTCTGATCTATCGGTTTAGCCATCGGTTTAACTTTAGCCTGATCAGGTGGAACTTGTAATTTTTCTAACTTAGAAGCTATTTCTTTTCTCCATCTAACACCATTTGAATTATCTATTGTAGTATTGTCTCGTTGCGAATAATCTATTCTTGAAGCTAATATCACTTTCCCTGAAATCATTCTCATCGCCTGGACTTTATATTCATTATCAACACCTTGCACTAAGTCACACTGATACAAATATCCTTTATTTCTTATTCCAATATTATTCCCCCTAACTGCATTTGAATTATTAACGCCAAGCGAAGGTAAATTACAAGACGGCGTATTACATAAATTATCTAAACCATAATTTGATATTAATTGTGCTCCAACAGAAGGGCCAACAATCGCAGTGACATTTGGTGCTATGATCTTAACCCTTTCTGTAACATAAGTCTGTATAATGATTCTAATTGACTCTATTTCCAACAGAATATCACAAGCTTCAAGAACAAGTTTTAAATATATCGGGTCAAGTTGAGGTTTTGGTAGTTGAGATATAAGAGAAGCTGACATTGTTAGTCCCAATATTTCTTCTTTTTTGAGTATCTTTTCTAGCATTGATGAATTAGAAGAAACTGATGAAACGTTATCTTTAACTAATTTAACTACGTTAACAAAGTCAACCGGATTCTTGATTAAATCATCTAAATCAGGCCAAATTGGCTTATAATAAATCTTCACAAATGAAAAAATCGAGGAAATTTCAGATCTAATACCGTCCAAAGTTTGATTGGCATTTGATAAAAAATGATTTTCAGCTTCTTTATCCTGGAAATGTGGGTCTGTAGCTTTAAGTTCATCCAATTTCTTCAAGAGACTTTTGGCACTAGGTAGAACAGTTGAATAACCTATAACACTTTCAATTTCTTTGAGGTCTTCTCTAACTATAAGATAATTGAAATCCTTCTTATGAGTATCGTCACCATAGTTTTCAGAGTCTCTTAACTGAATATCTTCCTCGTAAACGCCATTTATTGAACCTTGGTTTTCATTTTCATCTAATTCTTGTTCGTCATCATCACTTGAAAAATCAGCAAGTAGTTTATCTGCCAATCCCATGTCAAATATTTAATGAAAAGGCCGCTGTGCAAGACGTTGGAGGTTAAGTACAACAAGTTATGGTATCGTATTTAGATAAACTTAGGAAGACCAATCTCAGGGCAAAACACCTGTGCACGCCTTACAAAAATTTTTCATAATTAATCAGATTTGGATGATGAGTCTTTTCATATACATGTATTGAATTATAGATAAAGATTGAACCGCTACCTAACGAAGCAAGAACTCTGACTCATTTCGTCTCTGCATTAATTTCCTGTTGTATTCAAATTGTTTATGAGATTTTGTCGAATTTCTAGAACAAATACCTCTCTAATCCCACATATTTCGTCATTTTTACTCGAGACAAATAAATTTATTACAACTTCAAGTTATACTCACAACAGGCATTTATTATTTCAGACTAGACAGTTCTCTAATTACACAATTAACATGAGTGAACAAGACAAGAAACCAGAAGCGGCCACTCAAACAGCTTCAGCCAGTGAGCAGCCACCAAAACCAAAGACAGCTAAAGAATTAGAAAAGGAAAGAAAAAAGGCTGAAAAGTTAGCCAAATTTGCTGCAAAAGAGGCCAAAAAGAAACTACTAGCTGCAAACCAACAAAAGAATTCAGAGAAGAAGAAGAAAGAAAAGAAGGTCGAAGAACCAGCTCCTGAATATGTTGATAAAACTGTTCCAGGTGAAAAGAAGGTCTTAGTTTCGTTAGAAGATAGATCTTTTTCTTCTTACTCTCCGAAGGCTGTTGAATCATCTTGGTATGAATGGTGGGTTAAACAAGGATTTTTTGAACCTGAACTCACCAAGGATGGTAAAATTAAGCCAGAAGGTCTATTTTGTATTCCAGCACCACCTCCAAATATTACCGGTGCTTTACATATTGGTCACGCTTTAACCGTTTCTATTCAAGATACATTAATCAGATATAACAGAATGAAAGGCAAGACTGTTTTATATTTACCAGGTTTTGATCACGCAGGTATTGCTACTCAGTCTGTTGTTGAAAAAACTATCTGGGCTAAAGAAAAGAAGACTAGACATGACTATGGCAGAGAAGCCTTCATCGGCAAAGTTTGGGAGTGGAAAGATGTTTATAAGAACAGAATTCAATCTCAATTTGAAAAATTAGGTGCTTCTTATGATTGGACTAGGGAAGCTTTCACTTTAGACCCTAAATTAACTAAGGCTGTTGAGGAAGCTTTTGTTAAATTACACGAAGATGGTACTATTTACAGAGATGTTAGATTAGTTAATTGGTCTGTCAAATTAAATACCGCTTTATCAAACTTAGAAGTTGATAACAAGACTATTCCAGGTAGAACTATGATTTCTGTTCCAGGTTATGAAGAAAAGGTTGAATTTGGTGTTTTGACTTCTTTTGCTTACCCAGTTGTTGGATCCAATGAAAAATTAGTTGTTGCAACTACTCGTCCTGAAACCATTTTTGGTGATACCGCTGTTGCTGTTCATCCAAAAGATCCAAGATATACTCATTTACATGGTAAATTTGTTCAACATCCTTTCTTAGATAGAAAGATCCCAATTATTACCGATGCTGAAGCTGTTGATATGGAATTCGGTACTGGTGCCGTTAAAATTACCCCAGGTCATGATAACAACGATTACAACACCGGTAAGAGACACAACTTAAAGTTTATTAACATTTTTACTGATGATGGTAAATTGAATGAAAACTGTGGTAAGTGGGCTGGTATCAGAAGATTTGATGCTAGACCTTTAGTTATTGATGATTTGAAAAAACAAGGCTTATTCATTGGTGACAAAGATAATGAAATGACTTTACCAACATGTTCTAGATCAGGTGATATTATCGAACCTTACTTAAAACCTCAATGGTATGTTTCTCAAAAGAAGATGGCTGACGAAGCTATCAAAGCAGTTAAAGACGGTAAGATTGTGATTCAACCAAAGACATCTGAAGCTGATTACTTTAGATGGTTAGAAAATATTCATGATTGGTGTATTTCCAGACAATTATGGTGGGGTCACAGATGTCCAGTTTACTTTGTTAACATCGAAGGTGAAACACATGACCAAAATGACGGTGACTATTGGGTTTCTGGTAGAAATATTGAAGAAGCTCAAGCTAAAGCCGAAAAATTATACCCTAGCAAGAAGTTTACCTTGGAGCAAGATGAAGATGTTTTGGATACTTGGTTTTCTTCTGGTTTGTGGCCATTCTCCACTCTAGGCTGGCCTGAAAACTCCCCAGATATGAAGAATTTCTATCCTATGTCCATGTTAGAAACTGGTTGGGATATTTTATTCTTCTGGGTCACCAGAATGATTTTATTAGGTTTGAAGTTAACTGGTGATGTTCCATTTAAAGAAGTTTTCTGTCACTCTTTAGTTCGTGATGCTCAAGGTAGAAAGATGTCTAAATCTCTAGGTAATGTTATTGATCCATCTGACGTTATTTCTGGTGTTTCTTTAGAAAACTTACATAAACAATTATTAGTTGGTAATTTGGACCCTAGAGAAGTTGAAAAAGCTAAAGAAGGTCAAAGAATTTCTTTTCCGGAAGGTATACCAGAATGTGGTACTGATGCTTTAAGATTTGCTCTATGTGCCTATACTACTGGTGGTAGAGATATTAATTTAGATATTTTAAGAGTTGCAGGTTACAGAAAGTTCTGTAATAAAATTTTCCAAGCTACTAAGTTTGTTATGATGAGATTAGGTGATGATTACACCCCTCCAGCTACCGCTACTTTATCTGGTAAAGAATCATTAGTTGAACAATGGATTTTACACAAATTAACCAAATGTTCTGAAAAGATTAATAAGGACTTGGAGGAAAGAAATTTCTATGAAGCTACTCAATCTATTTACAATTTCTGGTTGAATGAGTTATGTGATGTTTTTATTGAAAACTCCAAGTTCTATATTTTGGAAGGTACTGATGAACAAAAGAGATCTGCTAGAGATACTTTATACACTTGTATTGATGGTGCTTTAAGATTAATTCACCCATTCATGCCTTTCATCACTGAAGAGATGTGGCAAAGACTTCCAAAAAGATCTACTGAAACTTCACCAACAATCGTTAAGGCTGCATACCCTGAATACGTTAAAGAGTATGATAATGCTAAAGCTGAAGCCGCTTACGATTTGATTTTGGAAATTACTAAGGGTGCCAGATCTTTAATAACCCAATATGGTATTACCAAAAATGCCAAGGTTTTCATTGAATCAACTTCTGAAGAACAATTCAAGATTGCTGCATCACAAGATGATTCAATTGCTGCTTTGATCAAAGCCGTTCAAAAGGTTAACGTTGTTGATTCTAAAGATGTTCCAGAAGGTTGCGGTGCTATTTCTATAAATCCTGAAACCAAGGTTCATGTTTTAGTTAAAGGATTAGTTGATCTAGACAAGGAGATTTCAAAGGTTGTTAAGAGATTGAACAAGGCTGAAGGTGCTTTAAATAACTTAGAAAAGACTATGAATGCACCTGATTATGAAGAAAAGGCTAGTTCTCAAGCTAAGGAAAGAAATACTGCTTCTTTTGAAAAGACATTAGCAGATGTTTCCACTTTCAAAGAAACCATAGCCAACTTAGAAAGATTGAAATTATAATAGTAGAGTTGGTTTTATTATATAAGTAGATATTTCAATTTTAGTTGTAGTTATGATTTTCTTGTTTTTATAGTTCTCTTTTTCATTTTCCAAATTTATGTCAATTATTATTTATGTCTTTTAGTTATTAAAATTCTAATATACAAAGTACAAAAAAGTATCGTGATTACATTTTCCAAATGTAATCGGCCTTCACTCTATCACCTACAGTAGCTCTATATTCAGAAACCGATGATTCTATTTCAGTGGCGGCCTTATCGTAAACTGTAAATAATTCTTCCTCAGTGAAGTTACCTAAAGACTTGGAATAAATTAATTCACCAACCTTAGCATCCTTCAAACTGAAAACAGTGATATGGTGAGATTTAGATTTCTCTAATTGTGAACCAGAAGGGTTCAATATTATGTTACCAGCTTCAGAAATCGCACAGGAAGTGGCTAAAAATGATGTCTTCAAGGAAATTCCAGCGTTAATAAGTGATAAGAATAAAGAATTCACAATCGTAACTAATTCCAAAATAGTATGATTTATAGACTCGCCTGCTCTTAGCACTTGAATCACCACTTGAATTTGTTGTCTCGGATATTGCTTAACATTGATAACTGATCTTAATATTTCGTTAAGTTGAACTTCTAGTGTAGTCTCTCTTGTACTCGGAACACCAGCAGCTGGTCTGATATTTATATCTAAAAATGCCTTGGTTGGGTATTCGTTTCTAATTCTTGAAACTTCGACTGGACCAGTCACAGAGGTAATAACTTTTGCCTCACCAATCTGCAATGTAGATGAACCATCGACTTGTTCTAGCTGTCCTATTGAAGCAATCATAGTATTTTTTAGTTACTTATATCTATCGAATTAAAAGTTCAGAAAATTGAAGAAAGGTAAATTAATCAAGAGAATGAACCACATCGATTAATTTTTCGTGCGTAAATTAGGTGCTATTTTTTTTTGAATTTTTTTTCAGACCTTAAAAAAACTGGTAAATTATCTTTCTCTCCATAGTACACCAGGTTAGAATATTCTCATTACTTCTATAAATGCAAAGTTTGTCATTAGAATCTATTATCCCTTTATTGGAAGGAGATAAGATTTTTGATGTTGATTTCACAGCAATCCTATCTGTTTTATCTAAAGATTCTACTATTCAAAATGCTAGCAAAAACGAATTAAATCATTTGTGTGGTAGAGTGAACAATTATTTAAAATCAAATAATACCAGGTACAGATGGTTAGGTACAAAATTGTTTATTGTTTTAAATTTACACCCTGAAATCTTAATGTCTTCTCATACAATTAACTTCATTAATGCTTTAATTAAAATTATTGAATCAAAATGTTTTATTCAAGATTTCTCTACACCAACATATCAAGAATTAATTACTTTGAGAAGTGCTGTTGATGCCTTAGAATTTATTATTGAAAAAATTAATGGCAAACCGGCTTTAACTAGAGAAGTTTTAACTCCAAGATTACCTTCTGCCATTACTGTTTTATTGGATTCGATTTCATTGATTCCAGAAAAAGCTATTCCGTTGTTATATAAACTTTTATTAAATAAATCTACAACGTTCAGACCTTTTGGTGCTAAGTTTGAAAAGACTTTATTATCTTTGTTGAATGATGATGAAAATTATGATAAGTTTGATTCCAAGTTAACTCGATACATTTTAAAATCGTTGGCTTTGCTTTCATTTTCGTTAACCAGATCAAACTCTCAAGAAACATGGAGACAAAAAGTAAATGGATTGATCTTAGAAATTAAGTCTGTTCTTTCTATTTACTCACACTTCTTAAACATGTCTGAAGATCAGGATATCTGTAATTATTTTGATCAATTGCCAAATTTACCTGAAGATCTATCGACTTTTAAAACAATTTTCAAACCATTATCTATTGATGTCAATGAATCTACATTAGAACTTTTGAAAGTTAACAGAAGGTTAAATTTATTAATTAACTTGCTAACTGAATACATGAAGACATCTACTACTCTAACTGTTAAAATTCCTCTTGGTAACCTTGTTTTGATCGGGGAAGTTCTTGTTGGTTTGAATTTAAGATTCAGTACTATTAAGAGAGAAATTAGAGATATTTCAATCAGAAATTCTATTGTTTATTCTGTTAGTCAATCGAACCAATTAGGTGCTAGTTTATTGGGTGATTTACCAAAATTGTTTGGGGGTGACGTTTTACCACATTTACATTCTATTTTGTCGTCATTAGAAGCTGTCATCCCAGTTGAGAGAGTCAATGGTAAAATTATGGTTGATCCAAAAGCAGTTATTGAAAACGAGGAATTAACGTTTGAAGTTTTGAATGCTGCTCATAACTACTTCAATTTAGTGGAAATGTTTACTGAAATGGGTAATGTAAACAAGATTATTGACGCTTCTTTGATATTGACTAAAACAAGGCAACCTAAACTTTCAGATAATAATAATAATAATAATAATAACAGCGCTAAGAATATGCTCAAAAGTAAGAAAGCTAAAGGATCTAATACTTTATTCTCCGATTTATTATCCCATCAGCATTTATTTGTTATCAAGCCAACTGAAAAGAAACTATCAATATTAAGAAAATTCTTTAAATCACTACTCTCTAAGTGCTATTTGTCTTCCTCTAAGCAATCTGATATTTTGAGATTTGCTATAATTGATGCTGTTTCAGAATCTACCCCACTAAGGAATGATGTAATCAATAATTCAAATAAAGATATTATTGAACTATTACAAACTGCTTTATTATATCCAGGTTCTAATGCGTCTAGTATTAGTGTTCTACCTATTATTTCTAACTTAATTGGAGACAATGATACTTTAACTAGTGTCCTAACTAACCCCAGATTCCCATTACTATCTAAAAAATTCAAGTATTCCGTTACAAATCACACACCTATGCATGATAATGAAGAAGATGAATTAGAGGAAAAGGAGCAAAATAATGTTGAAATTAACGAAAATGTCAAAAGAGTGTTTGATCAAGTTAGTAAAAATGAAGAAATTAGGGAAAATGAAGCCGAAACCAAAACAAAGAGAAGAAGATCTGAGGAAAGTAAAGGTGAAGAAGAGCATCAACAAATGTTTAAGTCTATCTCAATCACCCAAAATGCCCCTGTTCCAGTTGCTATTGAAACCACTAAAGTTCAAGATCAGGATCATCAAATTAAAGTGGATGATGTTATAATTCCACAAGAGTCGAATTCCGCTGATATTCCTGTTATATCTAATGATGTTAATGATGATTCGGATATTGGCTCTGATTTCGAAATTCCAGAAATTGACGCTGGTGATGAATCTGACGAGGATGAAGGTATGGAGGAATAGATCCTGATTATAGATATCTTTGAATATATCATTACTTAACTCAAAATTCATAGCCCCTAGTGTAATGTTTGTTGATGGCAGCATTGTAATCAAAATTAAAAAAAGTGAAGACTGCTAAATCGTACGAAACATCGGTTATTAGAAAGTCAAAAGGCCTCAACGCTCGTAGTTTCAACAGTAACAAGTTGATCTAGCATGGCTCATACAGATCACAGAGTCGGGTTAAGAGGTATCATCAATTATTGAATCAATTGAAGATGCTCAATGTAATCTACCTTTAAGTGCCTGCAAATAGAGAATAAGATAAAAAATACTACAAAACAGAACTGCTTGTGAAAATTGCAGTCATCTGACTATCAAGAGATCCACAACCATTGATATTATAAAATGGTAGGCCTTCCAAGAATCCCTATAAATTATTATAGAGAGGGGATCAGAATGTACTTTAAAGCGTCCTTTGTAATGTAACAAGAAGTTTGCGTCAAACGCCCTCATTCATATAATCCCACCCAGGACTCACTTAAGAGCCACTAGAATTTCTCCACAAGGGAGAGGGAAACCGAATGTGTTAAAAAACAACGCCTAGTCTTCATCATATGTTGTAAAAACTTGGAAGGTACTACAAAGAAAGTAAAACTCTCAAGAAAAGTAAGTAAATACACCCTCTGAATCCAAGTCTCGTTTCTTGAACAATTCACAAAAATTTTCAGATTCACGGCTGTGCTTTTTGTGTAGCACACTTCCGCATTTTTTTTTGAAAAGATTTATACTGGGTTTTGTATCTTTCCAGAAAGTGATAAATAGCCATAGAATTAAGCAAATAAATCAAAATACTATCAAGTATGACTACTAAAAAGAGATCTTTAAAGACTGAATCTGTCACGCCAACAAAGAAGCAAAAGAAGCAATCTCTACCTATTTCAGAAGATCTTATATCCATAGATAAAATTAAATCACTTCATGCTCAGTTCAACGAATCTTCCAAAAATCTAAATAACATTGCAGAATTAGTGAAACAATATGATATAATTATTTCCAAATACTCTTCAGGCTCAAAATCTGAAGATTTAGATTTGATTTCGAGATTTCTTTCTTCAACAATGTACAAAATATTTGAAAGATTAATTTCAAGCAATGAATTTAAATTAACCAAAAAAGCTACAGATCAAAAGAAAACTGTTGTTAAATGGCTTAAATCTAAATATGACCAATTCAGGTCCAAGTTATTTGAAATTTGGAGAATTAATTTGGACCATGAAGGCCTTTACTCTTTGAAAATGGATGCTTTAGATGTTTTGATGAAATTGATCAGAGTTGAAAGTGACTACCTAGGTCCTAATGTTAGAGAGCCTTTCTTTGCCAATACATCGTTTAGAGAAATACTTACAAATCTACTATTAACTGGCTCATTGAAGGATATTCAGACAATTGATGCGACTATTGATAATTTTTTAATACTAGAATTTCAAGAGACATACTACAACAACTATTGGGATATTAGATATTTCTTCTTCAGTGAGCTAAAAGTTATATTTGAAACTTTACATTCAAAAAATACAGAAAAGCTTTTTTTTTCCAATGTGTTCACTTTGTTGAAACCATCGATTCCTTATGATAATAAAAATTTTGAGGAATCAACTTCTAAAACATTCACCAATAACCCTCCATTAAAAACTATTTCCAATATGACTACATTTAGAGCCAATTTTGAGAAGTGCTGGTTACAACTAATGAACTTGTCACTTAATACAGCACAATATAAAGCAATATTACTTATCCTTCATAAGAGGATCATCCTATTTTGTAACAACCCAACTAAATTAATGGATTTCTTAACTGACTCGTATGACTTAGGATTCTATTCAAAAGATATCAGTATATCCATTTTGGCATTGAATGGTCTTTGGGGTTTAATGAAAAACTTCAACTTAGAATATCCAGACTTCTATACCAAATTATATGCTATTTTAACTCCTGAACTACTACATCTAAGTTACAAGTCGAGATTCTTCAGATTACTAGATATTTTCATGTCTTCAACACATTTATCTGCCTCTATTGTTGCGTCGTTCATTAAAAGACTAGCCAGATTATCTTTAACAGCTCCACCTTCAGGTATTGTTTGTATTATCCCATTCATATATAACTTGCTCAAAAGGCATCCTACATGTATGCTATTAATTCATTCTACAACTACAGCTGAACAGGATAAAGATTTTGGTGATCTATTCAATGAGAAAGAAACAGATCCAGCTAAAACTGAAGCTATCCATTCCTCTGTCTGGGAATTGGAAACCATGACTCAGCATTATCATCCTAATGTCGCTTCATTAGCAAAAATATTTACTCAACAGTTTAACAAGTATAATTATAACATTGAGGATTTTCTAGATTGGAGTTACCCAAAATTGTTAGACAGTGAACTAACTAAGAAGTTCAAAGGTGAACTAAGTATTGAATTTGAACAATGGGATGGTTTACTTGGTGAAAACGGATACTTGAAAGATTATTCATTTTAAAAGGCAAATCCTTTTTTTGTATAATTAAACTCATATGTATAGAACACTCATTATTTTATTAACTATTAAAACAGACATAAAAATACAAAATGTAGTTATTAAGATCCAAATAGATCCACATCAAACTAAATAGCAACTGAACGATTCTCTGGAAAAAATTATGCAACAAATGTATTTGATGTGGCAGCAGTCAACCATTTTACACCCAATTCATAGAAATAGAAGCTGACTGCAGTAGTTGGTGCAGCTTTAAGCAATGCTGGGGTTAATCCATGATACAGCCCTCTAATACCTTCCTTTCCAAGAATCTCTTTAAGTAAGTCTGTAGAACTCACTATTGCAGACATCTGCCTTCGACGTCTTATTAAATCTACCGGATAAACAATAGCTTTACTACAGACACCAGCCATCAGTCCTGCAAAACTATCAAGTGGTGTGTCCTTAGTAGTATCTTTAAAGTGGGTATAGAAACCAAACTGAAAGCCTGTATAAATCGCAATATAATTGACAGATAACCAACCTCCACCATAAAAACCTTTCAATCCATCCTTGCTATAGGTTTTCAATAATTCCTTGGTAAAAGAATCGAAATTCTCCGTATCGTTGGAAGCCAGTCTTGTTCTCATGACATCAAAGGGGTATGACACAATGGTTGAAGCACAACCAGCAACTGAACCAAGTATCCAAGCATGTAAGCTAGCAGAAACTTTCATCCCATTGTCAACTTCTAATTGTGAGAAAAATGAATTTAAAACTGAATAAGTTGTAAATTGAGTACCACCATATATCACATACATTATTTCAGCTGGTAAGTTTCCCTTCCACAAAGCAGTAATACCTTCATACTTAATTATGGATGCTAGCGTTTTGAATGAGCTTGTATATCTTTGTGCATGTGTTCCTCTCAATTGCATTCTGATTTTGACAATATCTACTGGGGAGGTGACAAAACGGGCCATCAAACCAGAAAACGAGCCAGCTAATACAGAGACATAAGGAAGAACTTCTTGTCCCTGATGTATGCTACTACTTCCCATCAGTATATAGTAGAATTATTGATATTTTCAAAAAAGGAGTGGATTTTGTCGTTGTTAAATCAGATCTGGTAACACAAAATCTTCCTTCATAAAGGTTTTCCAAATTTTTCGTTTCTTTATCTTGTCGGGCTCGGTGTTTTGTTCTCCGCTCGGACTTTGGCAATAAAAACAATTGG
The DNA here is from genome assembly GCA_003705185.2 of Ambrosiozyma ambrosiae. NCBI lineage: Eukaryota > Fungi > Ascomycota > Pichiomycetes > Pichiales > Pichiaceae > Ambrosiozyma > Ambrosiozyma ambrosiae. Next base: position 166,881 of record PPHU02000001.1, read on the forward strand.
TCGATCAAGGAGAATACAATTAATCATTATAGTATACACAAACATATATATAGATGAGAATAAGAGATAGATATTATAAGAAATAGTTTGAAATTGGCGGTGGATTTAAGAGTGCTTTTAATATCTAATACTCCTCGAACTGTGTCTCTAACTGTTGTTGTTCCAAGATAGCCGCCTTAGTTTCTTCATCAACCAATCCATCAAACACTTCTAACGGAACGTCTTTTAGTCCAGTTTTAATAAATGGATTATCATCAAGTCTGGTTTCAACTGTTAGTTTCTTCTTAAGCTTATGATCATCGACTTCTGCTACTCTCACTATCTTATGGCATGTTGGTTGTGTTATACTTGGAACAAAGTTTATTCCCGTATAAACATCTCTAACCGGTTTTCCTTTTAAAATTTCTTTCCTGTCATATAGTAGCATTTCTTCGAATTGCCTGACTTTTAAAGCGTGGTCGTAAATCCAGGTTGTTTCTGCGACAAATGCACCACCTGGAGCAGAAGCTAAAGCTGAGGCTAACTTGAATCTCTCATTATAAACACCTAATGATGTACTTGGATATTGTTCTGTTACTATTGCCGGAGCTCCTTCAACTGCTCCTCTTTGCCTAGCTCGATCTTCATAGTAATCATCAATAACTTGTCTACCGTTAGCAATTGTTCTAGCTCCAAATTCTTTGAAGATTGATCTAGCTGTCACTAAATATACCGATCTCGTCTTATATGTAGATTTCAATATTCCTGATTCAATGAGGCCAGGTTTGTCTTCTTCTGGTAGAATGTATCTAAACAAATTTTTGTGTTTTTGGAATAAAAAGTATGAATCACGGTACCCAACGTTTCTAGCAGCATCGGTAGACACCATATACAACCTTTCACCTTTATTAGGAATAGTAAATGTTCTAACCATAAACATTCTTCCACCTTTTAAATATCCAAGTTCATCAATCTTTTCATTACCTTTTGGATCTTCTGTGGTAACAACTTCATCATTTATCACTTCAATTGGTTTACCGTAATCATTTAATCCATCATTTTGTCTTCTTTTTCTGGCATCATCATGAGATTTCTTCTTACGTTTCTTGGCTGGTCTTCCTTTTTTAGGATCAGCTTGAACTGGTTTCACTTCAACATCTGAATGAATTTTACTTTCATCTTCCTCCTCTTTTATATCAGTATGTTGTTCTTCATTTTCATCTTCCTCTTCATGTATCTCTTCTTCTTCTTCTTCTTCATGGAAATCATCGTTATCAACTTCTTCGTTGACTGGTTCCTCGTGGTAATCATCATCATCTTTATCATCGTCAATATCAGCAGGAGGAAATGCTTCTTCGCCTTGAAAGTTGGCATCTTCTTCCATCTGTGACTGATCTATTTTCTCTTCTTGTAATTGATCTGACGTCATCCTCCGTACTTTCTATTAAACGAATGACAGTAGAATTTTAATCGTATTTCCAGTATTAGAATTAAACTGAATAACCCTTTATACCCCTACTTAAGCGTGTTTTCCTCTCTCTCTACAACAAAAATTCGAGCACAGCTAAACTAAGGCCGGGTAAAATACCTTACTTGATTATGAATTTGTTTACGTCATCTAGAAAAAAAATTTCGCTCCCTCTCTCTGCCTGAAAACTAAAGCAAATAAATAAACCCAATACACGTCTTCTTTCCCTTATCATTGAAATTTCTCCTTTCTTCAATTTGTTTACCATAAACAGGAAATACATCATGTCATTGTGTTGGTCTTATTGGAAACATTATGCCTTTGATAAGTATCTTTGAAAGTGAAGTTGTTAGACTGAAGTTCTAAATTCTTTTGAATTTGTTGGTTTTCAACTTATTTAGTTAGATATTTGTTCTTTAATTTAATTTCTTCGTTTTACACGCTTTTCTAGATTACTCATCATTGTGCGTTTCAAATGAGATTGGTGCTTTTTTTTGATTTTTCTAATTCATGATGTATATTGTGAAAAGTATACCATTTTTAAAGTTCTTTAAATGGTGTTATATCATTTGTTGTTTCTTTGCATGGCATAATATTATGATGAATTGTCTTAGTGGTGTATCGTCCAAGATTAATGACCCCGGTTTTTTATCGCATTTGAATGTAATTCATTGATACAAGTGCTTCATGCCCGGGGTACAATTTTAATTTATTTGAAAAGAAAAATTTAATAGTGGCTAGCAAGGAACCGCTATAATTATTAGAAACGTAAGAAAAAAAAGATTGAAGCAAAAGCTGGACAAGATAGAAAGAGAAGAATTGTCCAACTCAGCCTTGGGTAATAAAGCCAGTTTATCAAAAGCGAATAGCTTAGTAAAAGTAAAAGGATAAATTACATTGAGTAATCTCCTAGAACTCAAAGTCCTACGTTAGAAGCCTTATTTCTTGCTTGTTTGATATCTTTTTCACTTTATAACATTATTCTACATTCAACATAAGAGAAACAAAATATCCAGTCATGATTACCTGACAGTCAACTTCAATTCTTTAACCACTACCACAAACAAGTCTACATAACTATATCCCTTAATGTTAGAGTTCTTCTTTTGAACCACAATCTCAAATTAATAGCCTTCTTCAGGAAATATTTTAAAAAGCGGAATTGTTGAAATTAAAATTGAAATCCATATGCATACTGGTATCAACAGTAGTAAAGTTAGTCTCAAACTTGTGTAAAGACAATGAGATTCAGTAGAGCCTATAGATTTTAAGAATTTAAAATCGCTTTCACTTCCTAATATACCAAAATTTATTACTTTAAATACCAGAACAATAATTGTTTTTTCTGTTCTTAAAATTTTAGTTATTCTGTAATTGTCAAATTTTATACAAAAGAGTTCATGCTCACCTTTCCCACAAAGAACCAGTTTGACCAAGTAATGAAAAAATCAACTCGTTCATTGGACTTCTTGTTGCCTGTTTTAAACAATAAGATTATCTCATCCAAGGTGAACTTTGTCGTTAAGTTATATTTCCAGATTAAAGTCAATTCATTGGATAGACACTATGTTATTATTTTAAAACTAACATTGACTTGTTTAATTAGAGAAAAACTTATTCCTGAATTGTTGTTTGTCTCTACTTTTCATTCAATATTCAACATATATTGTTTACGATATTTAACTAGATAATTAGTTCACGAAGAATAGTATTATGCGTGTAATTTTTGAAAATAGTAAATAAAATATAAATATATATATGTATATGTATATATAAAAGGGAAGTGAGTAATTAAAAATAATAGAGATGATTTCAAACAATGAAAAAAATTCTTTGAAGAATTAAACAACACCGTAACAATAATGCACAAAAAAAAATTAAACTAGAATAAAGATATGGAAAAAGGAGGCCGAAGAAAGAATCAAACAAAAAAAGTAGTATTAAAAAATATAAAAAGCCCAAGGGACACAGAAAAAGAACAGAAAGTAAATAAAAAACAACAAACAATTCAAAAAGACGATACACAAGAGCATAATAAGAAATATTTTTTAAAAGATTAGATCAGCAAAACAATTGAAGAAAAAGCGATTAATCGACATATAACATAACAGAAGTTATATCATCTTTTTTACCCCCAACGTAATATTGACCAGTCAATTCAACCATCTTTTGAGAAAATACAGAATTAAAGCCAGGATCCATTGATAAAAGAACGGTCTTACGCACTAAATCTTTATCAATTTCAGCCAATTCATCTTCATGAATAGGGCCCATTATGGCGCCATTCAGATATAACTCCATATCTTCAATCATTACGTTATCCGTCAACCCATCACTGGCGAAAATAACAACATCTTGAGACTCTAAATTGAAAGTATAATCATCTGACTCTTCAGGCTCATTTCTTAAATACTGTGCACCGCGTTTTTCTGCACTGTCTAGGAATTCTTGAGGTATGATTGATAATTGGTAAGGAGCATTGAAATAGTAGCATTGCTCTTTGGATTGATAAACACATTTATATTGATCGTGAACTTTTCTGAATATACCAAACCATGAATCACCTAAATTGACAGCATCAAATTGGCCAGTTTTTCCATCAACAACACCAAAACAAGCTGTTGTTGAACCAACTTTAACTTTAGCCTCCTTTTTCAGAAGTCTAAAAGCTTGGATTAACAATTGTTTGGCGGATAATGTTGGATCAGTTAAATATAATTTGGTGATATTATTTGATAGCTCTCTTGAAATGGCACTTGAATCGAACCCACGTTCGGCCCAACCCCCAACACCGTCAAACACACCAAAAACTATGCCAATATCAGAATGCGCCATTATGTAATTATCTTCACCAGTTGGTGATTCAAATACTGATTTTGGTTGAATAAATTCATTCGCTAGGTTCAGATTTTTTTTGTAGTTTTTGATGAATTCTCCTTCTTCATCATCTTCAATGTATGAATCGAAGTTGTTCTTCAATCTATCTTTAGGATAGAAAGCAGTGGATAATGAATAAGACATCGAATCATTAAAAGACTTATGTATATGATCGCCAGATCTAAATGATCTAAATTTCCGAAAAGCTTCTTCTGAATATTTATGTGATACTGAAAAGGAGGAAAATTTTCTTGTTATTGATGAATTTGATATTGAGTGGTAATGATTAGCAAAAAGTAGGGAATTTATGATGTGATTTTTTCTTGATCTTATCAGAGCAGCAGACTCAGTAGAGGGGAAGAGCAATCTGAAACTCGAGTTCGAGCTGCCAGACACCTGCGAAAGACGTGAGAATGACAACATTTGGATGTTTCTTTTACTTTGAAGATAAGAAAACAAGAAGGGATAAAGAAGATAAAATCAAAAGTGGTTGTCTATATAGGAGTCAGGCAAAAGAAAAGAAAATTTTCCGATGTGCCGCTTTTTTTCGGGTTTTTCTCTCGCTTACTTCAATCTATTTACTCTATTTACTACTGCGATTTATTACTACAGAAGTTTCATGATTTCAGTTAAGTAATCTAATTTTCCATTTTTATATTCAAGTGGAATGTGTAGAAGAAACCAAAACAAAAAAGATAGTAAACAAAAGACACGAATATGCTGAACTGCTGGTGAGTGCTTTCTTATAAATTAAATTTATTTCTAGTTTAACAATTTTCTATTAACCAATAATTATGCTTCCAACTTTTCAATTGAACCTAAGATGAACTTGCCAAAATCAAATTCTGGATCATCTAAGTTGGCAGATTCTGTAGAAGTGGCAGCAACCTTAGGAGGATTTAATTTTTTGTACTCAGCTTTAGCTTCATTAATCAATTTCACTCTTTCGTTGTATTCAAACTGTTCTTGTTTCTTAGCACCTTCAGCCTTCAAGGTTTCAGTGTGGGTGTAACCGTAAGCAACACCCAAAACTAAAGCAGAGTATCTTAAAACCTATTGTAGAATCAGAAGTTTGTTAATATTAGTATCAAAGTTGTCAAAGGTGGAGAAATTTAAGTTATTCAGTAAGCTCGGGTGAACGCCCCAGAGACAACATGTTCCTAGATACTACTTGAGGATTAATATTCTGTGTATTAAAACATACATTTAAAGTAGACATTGTTGATAAATTGTGTGAGAGTGTAGTGTTAAAGAAACAGAGTTAGTCGTCCAACTATACTATACTAATCTACCAATTACTCAAAGTCGCTTCTCAGCCAATGAAAAACTGTATTAAAAACTACACACCCGTGCACGAGAGATACAAATTATAAATTAACGCGTGGAACAGTAACGGTAGCGCTAAAAAAGTTCAGCTGCTGTGTTTGAAGTCTTCCTTTATTTTTGCTTCTCTTCTTCTGACATAGGAACAGCCCTTAAGGCTTCATTGTTTATATTGGAAATAACAGCCAGTTTTTGTCGTTCTATATCCCTAGCCTCCAACTGGATTTGCTTCTCAACAGAGTTCAAAACTAGAGACTTGATTGTGGCTTTCTCTTTCTTTTGCCGTTCAGCTTCTTTGATAAAATTACTTGTAAATTTCACATTTTCTGGTAAATTCAGCTCTCTGACACTAGTCTTTCTACCTTCTCTACTTAAAAAGCTAAATGCAGGCTTTGTTACAGGTTTTAAATTGGATTTAGTTTCAGTAGCACGAATGATCCCATTTCTTTGCTTGTTTATTAAAGGTTGTTGCTCTTGTTGAATTGAAGCCAAACTGTCGTCAGCTTGTTGTTCAGCTTGTAATCTTGATAAAATCAGTGTTGGATTCTCTAATCTAGAATTCTTTTGAATGCTACCATTCATCTTATATTGCATACTGGCTCTAGTTAATTTGATGAATTCAGCTTCTAGTGCTTGATTAAATCTTTCGGCAACTTCCTTTTCAAATAATTCATCATTCCTACCAGACTTTAATTTTTCAGCATCTTCGTATTCTTCATCACTTTCGTCGTCATCTTCACTATCTTCGCTATCATCTTCATCTGATTCTTCATCACTCTCCTCTTCATCATCACTTTCATTTTCTGAGGACAAAGAATCGTTTGTGTCAGCTTCGATTTCTTTTTCCAATAGGTCATCATCCACTTCAACCTCATCATCATCATCTTCTTCTTCTTCCTCCTCCTCCTCCTCCTCCTCCTCCTCTTCTTCCTCTTCTTCTTCACTCCCTTCTTTTTTCTTGGCCTTTTGTGCTGCTGCAAAGCCTTGCTTACTTAATGCTTCTTGCAACTTACTAACGGCATCTTTATAATTAGTTGGCCCTTCATGTGATTCATCAATCTTTAAGTACATACTATGAACCTTATAATTGGTTTCATATGGCAATGGTTGATCTTTTGTGAAAACATAATAGTCAAAAAATTTATAAAACATATTCAATTGATTTAAAACTTTCTTGCTAATCAATTTCAAATCTATGCTCATTAAAAACTCACAAACTAGTTGGACTCTAAAATAATTATTCGTTGGATCTAGATCACAATATTCTTCATTAATTGATGGATTGTTATTCGTATGACCGAAACAAACAACCTTATACAATATATTTATCGTAACATCACTTTTAATGATTTTTAAATTAATCAACTCGGCCAAATATTTAATTTGTGTCAGTCTAATTCTATTGAATTTGTAATCATTTTGTTCTAATCCTATTATAACTCTTTCAATCAACTCATCAACAATCTCAATCTTGAGTTTTCTATAAGTCGAACTAAACAAATGGTGGAACATTAAAGCCAAATTTGAAACATTATCAAACTTAATCTGATCAGGTTCAACAAAAATATTTTTAATCTTTTCAATGACTATAGGATTTTCCCAATCCATCTCTTTTAATAACATTGCAATTTCCTTCCAATTTTTGGATTTTAATTCTGTGCTAACTAAATGATCCATAAACTTTTCTTCCACTGTTAATTCTCTGTAGATTGAGTTTAATTTTCTAATAGACGGTGGATTTAAAGTAGCTAAGAATAGATTAATTGCATTCCTATCTTCTCTGTTAATCTTATTCTCATTTCTTTTTTCCTTTAGTAATTCAATCATGGTTTTAGTATTTTCAGCATATTCAGGATCATGAATCAACAATTTTCCACACTCTTCAAAAATCAAACTCAAAATATCAATATTGTTAGGCGTACTAATATTAGTAATCAATGTTCTGATCTTATGAAACAATATATAGATAGGAACGAGTTTAAACTTAACCAATTCACAAAAGAATCCAATATTAACAAAATCTAAACGATCAGTATGAATCTGAAATCTGAATCTCTTATCTAAATGAGTAATCAAATCTTCTCTATAAGAATCAAAATCAGTTGAATCATTAATAGCCAAAAATCTTGCAAAATTCTTCAATTTGCTAGATTCTTTAGCTTCAATAAAATGTCTATAAATTCTACCTCTTGAAGCTTTATTATTCAATCCAGAAGTCCAATATAAAGCAACAACTTCATCTACTTCTTTACCATTTGCAGCTTGGTCTAATTTAACTAACAATTCGGTCATTTTAGATCCACTATCTTCTTCTGTAGTCTCTTTAGTATCACCAGCTAACGTTTCCAATGAAACAATGGCATCAATCTTCGGGACATCGGTGTAAAACTTTCGAATATCTTCACTTTCCCAGATTAAGTCTGTTATCGATTGGGTATTAGTAACCAATGAAACTTTAATTTGTTGATCTTCGCTTTCTTCAAGTTGTAAATTTGGCTTATCAATTTGTAACAGATCGCATGCATAATCACAATAACTATTAAATTTTTCAAATTGAGTTTGTAATTGATCGATTCTTTCCTTAATGTCTTCAATCAACCTACCTGTTCTCAACGAAGCTTGTATTTGTTTGTCCTTTTGCTTGCCTAGTTGTTTATAATAATTCTCAGTAACTTGAACTGCTCGTGTAGAATAGGTAATGAACAAATCCTCAATGTTCTTTCTTATGTCATCATACAATATACTTGAATTACCCTCTTTTTCGACTACAGAAGTAAAAATAATTGAACCTGAAAATCTCTTCAAGAAACTAGAAGCAACAGATAACGTCGTACCTTGAGCAAACTCAAAACTTAAAACCTCTTTCAACATAGAAATAATAATTGGCTCAATTATACCCTTATTAACTTTCTTTAACAAATAAGGGGGTAATTCTGCCTTAGGCATATCATTAACGGATCTAAACAAACCCACCAAATAGAATTCCATAAAAATCTTAACCAAATTTCTCTGTCTAACCAATTTCTCTTTCTCTTCTTTTTCAGAAGCTTCAGAGCTAGTCTGGGTCGAATTGGCTAAACTCCAAACAAAACTCAACTGTAGAAAAGGTGTGAACTGCTGGTTAAACCTTTGATGCAATGCAGACACGACTTCCACAGCAGCAGGTAAGTCCTGATTCTTAGTGATTTTGGTCAATCCTTCAAACGTAGCAGGTAGCAATTCATTCAAATATTTTTCTAATGAAATTGTAGCTAAGCTGTCAATCAATGATTTGGATGAATCAGTTGAGATTGACGTTCTGATTTTTTTTATGTATGCTGTGTTTTTCTTCAAACTTGAATCAAGTTTTTTCGTGGAAAATACAGAGAGACCTGACCATGCTTGTTCATTTAGCTCTAATAGCTGTTTTCTTCTTGTGTTAAAATCCGAATTCATTGTGTTATGTGTATTGTATATTACTTATTGTAAGTGATTAATTGATGTTGGTCGTCATGTATGTATTAATAGTAGATAAACACTCAGAAGATTAAGCTCGATTATTATCTTGAAACCTAAAAAATAACCAACAATTACAAGTATCAAATATGGATATTGAAGCAGTTTTTGTGTCACCGGAAGATCCTATTTGATTAAAGAAAATTACCACCATCCAATTTTGATGTGTTTTCTAATCAGAAGCTCGATTAAAAGAATTTTCGACGTGTACTGAGCGGCGCTTTTTCAATTATAATAAGCGTTTACCTCAACAGGTGGTACATTTTACAAACAAATCAATAAGTGTAGTATATGCTTATATATATGACATTTCCATTAATACTATATACAACTATATATCAAGAAACAATAAAGAAAATCTCCCTACTCACCAGATCTAAATCTGGAGAATATTCTACCCTTAGGAAATCCATACAAACTTCTGACATTCTCAGTGTTTCTATCCCAAACTGATCTCCAAACATGGGCACCAATGGGAACCAATTCATTCTTTTGGACAAACGCTCTGATATTGAAATTATCTCTGTTGATCCCAGAAACATTGAGGGTCATGCTTTGTCTGAAAATCCACACTGCTAATCTATGTTTTCCTGTGTTTTTTTCAGGAAAAGGTGGTAAGTAATCCATAAACTCATATTCTGGGTGTTTGGTTAGCTTTTTTGCATCAATTATACAGTCTTCATTAGACAATTTGACATTTTGAAGACCCCATTGTAATGTTGTTTTAAAAGAGTCATGCTCTAAGTCAGGTTGATCTAAATCAATGACTAACACGGTATACAAGTCATCTTTGGATTCTTTGAATTCGATAACTTCTAACGCAGGTGGTTTAGAAGTGACGTTGGATGACAAGAGGGTACCTGGTTCAATAAATGTTTCCACATTGTTATGTGTGAATTTTAATTTAACGTCAACTTGAGGATCCAAGGTTGGTAATGAGTCAGGTATGATTGATAAAGTTTCAAGTCTTTGCATGATTAACATCCTAGAATATGACTTCCATTTTTCTTCTAGGAAGTGTCTATACACTGGTTGCGTTCTATCTATTGAATTTGTGGTATAGTTAGCATTATATATCACTTCAGGATTGTTGATTTCAGCAGCAACTAACAAATCATTTTCTTTTTTCTTTAGTTCTGATTTCTCCTCTTCGTTTAAAGTTTCCTCGATTTGTTTTTTGATCGAATCAATTTCTTTATATATAGATTCACTCTTAGTTTCTAAGTAATTATAAGCTAACGGATAGATATCTTCTAAACCTACAGGAGAAGTATACTTCACCTTACTTGATCGTTTCTTTAATGAAGCTGGACCATAAGGTAAAGTAGGGGACAACAAAGCATCTTTAAGACCTTTGTTCTTGATAGCTAAAGATTGAGATCTTCTAGAAAAGTTCGACCATATTCCCTTGGACACAGATGAAGCCATTTTTTATGTTTTTAGTAGGTAAAAGGTGTCAAAGGATAAATACAGTTCTCCATTATTAAAGCCACCACCATCTTTAACAGATTTATCTTTTACTCTGGTGAGCGAATCTGAAAATTTTTGAGCATAAGTTGCATGTGCACTACTGATGGTGTTTATTACAGTACATGGCAATTATGCCGCTGTGTATAATATATAATATGTAGAAGTTTATTAGAGTGCAGCAAGTATATAGAAGAAAATAACAGAAATAACAGAATGATTATGTAGCAATAATTATGTAGCAAATAAAGTAAAATATTAAGTCAAAAAAAGACAGAAAACTCCAACACCTCAAAAAGATCAATAAAAAAACCCCCAAAAACCCAAAAATTCAAAATCTGTATTCTCTATAACTTCAATTGATGCATCATTAAAGGAGAAGAAGTATTGTTTAGAGCAGCTGGAATGTTCTGCGAGGAGTAAATAGCCAACGGAATATATTCGGTACTTCTAGGATTGAATTGATCACAATTGATTTTTGGAAATAAGTCAAAGTCGACCGACGAAGAGACAGATGCAGATGTTTTGAATAAATTATCATCTTTGTTACTGTTGTAATGAGATTGAGAATCTTCTTCAGTGTCATTAAGATCGCTCATTGAACATGCTGAAACTTTGTAGTTTTTAGAAAACAAAGATTCTGATAAGTTTCTTAAAGTATCAAGTTTAATGGCTATTTGATTATTTAAAACACTGGAATTTGAAATCGAATGTAAGTGTAAATGAGGATGAGATTTGTTAGGTGTTACAGAAACGGGAATCGAAATATTTTGTTTATTTTTTTTACTCAAAGAGTTTAATTTCTTAGGATTATTGTTTTTCAATATGGTCTGATGAATAGATGAGCTGGAAGAACCTGGACTGGGGTGAAATAGACGCTTGATGAAATCTACTAGCTGGTGGATGTAATTAGTTAGCATTTGCCGAAGGGTGAAACACATATGAGAAATTTTGGTTTTAATAAATATAGGAAGTGAATTTAGAGTATATATATATATATATATGTATGTATGTATATGTATATGTATACGGTGGTGGTTACAAGACTATCTTAATTTCACTGAATGCAATTAAGGTCGACGTAAACTCCAAGTAAAGCCGATTCAAGGCTCCTCACAAAAACCAGTTGACTAGATAATTGATGTATTATAAGCCAAATCATCGGTTAGTGGAGGTTGTGGCTTTAGCAAACAAATGGTTCTTTAATCCTAAATAATTTGATTCACTTATCAATAGAAAAATCAAAGTGCATAAATTGCCGAACGAGATTCCCAACACTAGCCTATTACATAACCACGTTGATTAAAGATCATTTTTTTATCTGAAATATGTATAATATATTTAGAAAATCATGCACACAGTAATATATACATATATATATGAATTAAGTTCTAATTTAGTAGGAACTGTGGTTCGAATAAATTGCAGATAAAGATGGCATTATCAAGAGATTGTCTTTGAATATTCTTTTAATCCTTTTCCAAAAATTGCAATTTAATTATTTACATTGTGAAACACATTCCTTTCTTAAAACGTATATGTGACATAAACTACAAATATATTTAAATATATATGTATATTTATATAGATCAAACAGTCTGTATAAATTGAAGACTCTAAATTGTAGTAAGCGTAGTACAAAAACAATATGCAGTTTGAAGATTGGTCGTTATTAGTGAACCGGCGTATTGATTTGGAGCCGTCTAACAATTTACAATGCCGATATCAGGATCAAAAATTCACAATTCTCTAGCTACACTGTTTTTCTTTTTTGCAAAATTTCCTTTCAATATAACCTCCATATAAAGCTGATTGTCAAATGATACTTAAAAATTAACTTATATATAACTCTCTATTGCTCCTTTAAGGTGTTCAGTCGAACTTTTCTCTCTGAAATTTTCCTTACCAGAAATTTGTTCTTATGTAGCGTACACGAAACTATGGCTCGGATTTGATAGTCCAAGATTTCATCCATAATTACTTATTGATTTTATATTTATTTGCTTTTTTTATAGATACATTAGTGTACCCTAAAATTTAACGAAGTCTAAAATTCTTTAAAAGCTCAATTTTATCTTTTGTGTTCCTTTGTATCAAGTCTTGCTCTCTAGGTCATCATTATGCTCACCAGAACAGGCAGCCAAGACTGTAAACCTATTTATATGCATAAAAACTTTTAAAAATGTTTCATCATTCTAGATATGTCTAAATATGTTTGAGAAATTTGTTGAATAATATTTCTATAGAAGTTACAATCACTCAGTAACAATAATGACAATTAATGGTAACATATATATATATAAGATTAAAATAGGATTAGTTTAATAAACGAATTATTTACTTGTCATCTTACTTGTTAAAAAATAGCCTTTGTTTTAATGGAATGCTGATAATTGCATCATTTGCTTTTAATTAGATTTAACTTTATTTCGCTTCAATATTCAAATGAATCTAATGTGAACAGTATATATGGTCAGAAAGTAATTTTTATTTTGCAAGGTATTATCACATGTTCTTCCTATGCTCATAATCATTTTTATTGGTATATTAGTGCCACAAATGCGCTGATATGAAAAATCCATTTTCTTACTTTTCTGGAGGGCTTTCACAACATTTTTTTTTTGATAATCTCCTAATATCGGAATTGAGATTTACAAAAAATGAGGTATGGATGTTTTAAAGGGCCTGAAACGCGTTTGCATTTGATCACCAAACTCTTTAAGACTCCAAGTGATATACTAATATTTACTTTAGTAATATCATATAATAGGTTTAAAGTATTGAATTGAAATATCAGAGCTTTATTTAACCATTTGTATAATGCAAAAGGAGTTTGCTACAACAAATAATCCAGTGACACCAACAACAAATCACGTTTACCATAGTTCAACTACGTTTGAGAAACTCCGTGAAATGCATATCCAACAGATTACTAAATTAATGGATGAGACGATAATTGAACTAGGACAACTCAATAAAAAGATTTCGGAAGTAAATTTACTTTCAACTAATGATGGATTTTTGAAAACAGATAAGATATGGAAATCATTTTACGATCCTGAGTTTATTGAACAACTTAAACTACAGCAGCAGCAACAACAGAGGCGAACTCCACTTCAACGGGGATCTGAGAATGGCTCTCAAGTTAGCCAAAATACTGATAATGCGTATATAGAGACAGGCGAAGATGGTATTCAAGATGATGAAAACCAAGATAACGATGGAAATGTGACTATGGACAACGGTGTGATTGATGATATCGATGATTTACAAGATATTAGCAATCAAACAAGTTTCAAATTTGATGGTAGAATAAGTTGAAATACTTGATTAGTAGTTTGATTTGGAGAATGTTTTTCTTTATGTATAGTAGTGCTATTATCTTAATTTATTCTTATTTCATAAAGGTAGGTAAACTACTTTGGAAAAACACAATGTAACTAATTACAGATTAACGTAGTATATAAAAAGAGCGATGGCTATAAAAAGGTATAAATTAAATTAAATTAAATTAAATAATTTTGTTGGTTTAGTATTGATCTTTTCCACTGATAATGACATCGTTAATCTTTAAAATCATTCTAGTTAATTGCGTAGCCAACAGTAACTGTTGTCTCTTACCAATCAAAGTCTCTATAACAAATAGTTGCTTCATATCATTATTATCGTTACCTAAACAATCAACACCAATATTTGCGTTCTCTTCATTAACCTGTTGTGACTTTAAATGTGTTAATGTTTCAATTGGATCTAAACCTGAATTTTCAGCTAATGACATTGGAATGACATCTAAAGCTTGAGAGAAGGCTCTGAAAGCATATTGATCTATACCCTTTTGCTTATCAGCTTCTTCGCTGATTTTTAAAGAACATGAAATTTCAGAAGCACCACCACCATACACAACTCTATTATCTTTAATTAAGTTTCTAACAACACACAAGGAATCATGTAATGATCTAATAGATTCATCAACAATCATTTTATTTGAACCTCTGATTAAAACTGTGACCGTTTTGGTATTTGCACATTCTTCAAGAACTAACATTCTATCTCTTGTTGTACCTAGTTCCAACTCATGGATCTTACCAGCATGGCCCAATTTTTCATTAGTTAAATCTTCAAATCTTGGAACAATACGACCGTTTGTGGCAATAGCAATTCTTTCTAAATCAGAGCCTCCGACCCATCTAACAGCAGGTAGATCATTAGTTAATAATAAATGATTAGCTTCATCATCAAAACCCCATTGGCAAATAACTAAGTTAGCACCTGATTCTTTAACCTTGTCGATCATTTCTTTAAATTTCGATTGCTCATAATCTTGTAGATTCTTGAATTCTTTAATGGATGAAATTTCTAGCTTGTGTTTAGTTTTTGGTTTTGGTGGCTCGAACGGACATGTTAATATAGCAATATTAAGATCATCTAATGACTTAGGCATTTGTGGGTGGGAGAAGTCCTTATCTATAATTATACCATGAATCAATTTGGAGTCATCAATCGATCCTCCTAATTTGCCATCCACCTTAATTAATTCGAAATCAACATCTTTTCTATTTAGATCGGCAACATTTAGAACAGACTCAACTGCCATCTTAGCAAATTTGTCGTGACTTTTTGACACAATTTTAGAGCCTAACGAGGTTTTAGCAGCTTTAAATAAATCAGAAGAAGTTGATAAATTTTCATTGACATCTTCATAAATCTTAACTTCATCAGAAATTTCATCTAAATGAGAAACTGCAATTCTACAAGCCTTTTCAAAACCATTTGCAATCTTAATTGGATGAATGCCCTTTTCAATTAATTCCAGAGATTGATCCAACAATGCACCAGTCAAAACAACAACACCAGTGGTACCATCTCCAATCTCATCATCTTGAGATTGAGATAATTCAACCAATAATTTGGCAATTTCATTGCTCAATTCCATTTGTGATAAAATAGTGGCACCATCGTTAGTAATATTGATTTCACCATCCGGAGAAATCAAAATTTTATCTAGACCTCTTGGACCTAATGATGTTTTCAAAATAGAAGCAACCTGTCTAGCTGCTAAGATATGTGATTTGATGGCTTCAATACCATGGGATCTTTGTTTTGTACCTTGATCTTTAACAATAATGAATGGTCTACCATTTTCGTCCTGCGCAACGATGGCGTTGGACATATCTGGTATTTCCATAGACTGCTGTTGCATTGTGATTAATTTATATAACGAAGACTATAGTTCTTACGTTTTACTTTCACTCGATTACACAATCACCTCCTCCAAACAGCTGGAGTTGTTCATTTAATTCAACGCCAACGCGTCCACTGAAAATTTATGGTCGTGTACAGTACATATATTTAATCAACACAGCCTGAAAAATGAGGTGCTACTGGCTGAGAGAATTACTAGTTAAGAATTGTTATAATTGAATTAATTATAAGGAGGAAAAATAAAAACAAAAATATAACATGGAAAACAAAAACAGAAAATACAAAAATATAAGAAGCAAAAACCATAAACGTAAAATTAAGAAGTATAGGCTTGATAAACAACTTAAAACTTCATGGAAATTAGCTACAATCAGTTAACCTCAACACTTGGTGTCTCCTTTTGTACAGAAGATGATATCTTATCAACAATAGAAGTTAGGGATTCTCTGCCATATAACTCAACTCCTTTCCATTCGTAAGCATCTTGTTGATTGAAGAAATTACTCTTTGCTCTATCCCAGTCACCAAAAGTAACCTTTTCTTCATTTGGTTTTAGCTTATATCCTAATCTATCTAATTTTTTTGAATTGACTGTTTCAGGATCAATATATATATATCTGAATGTGTTTGACAAAAATAAATAGCAGATGCTCTACTATATTGTCTTTGATCCTCAGGAGCTGTGGTAACTCTATGAATAGAAGATCTGAACTAACCACCAGTCAAATGTTGAAAAGCATCACCAATATTAACAACTAAGGCATTAGGAGTATGGGTAATATAGTTATACTCTTTCGTTTCGTAATTTTGAATTTGTAGAGATAAGATAGATTGGGAAGCAATGAAGGTTAAAGCTGAACCATCCGTATGTCCTCTCATCCAAGTATTATTAGTCTTGATATGTAATAATCAGTTGATGGATGATACCAAATGAATCTAGAAAACCCGCCACCAGACCTGAATATATAACCAGGAACTTTCTTAAAGTAATTTTCATAGAATGTTCCTTCTGGAATTTCTAATATAAGATCAATCAAGTTTAACACTTTCTTCAATGCTTGCAAATGAAGATATTCATAATAATTTTGAATATCATCTAAATGGACTTGAACAAATTCAGGATATGGTGTAGATTTAAAATTTTCATTATGTAAGAAATGTCTGAAATTTAAAAACTCAATGTTATCTGGAATCCCTTTAACAAATTTCCAATAATCTTTTGGTTTAAAACCACAGCCTGAAATAACACTGGCATTACAATCCTTTTCCTGTTCAATAGGATAAGAGCCTGCCAGATATTTACTCTTTTCTTGTTCAGGTAATTCAAAAGCAGACTGAGAAATTGATTTTAACGTATCAAATTTCTCTTCTTTAATACCGTGACCAATAAGTTTAAAGAAGCCACATTTAGTTAAGGAGCTTTCTAATTGAGCAGCTAACTCTTTTCTAGTTTCTAAACCCGCCGGACCATAGTTAAACTTTGACAACTCAATACTATTCAACTCTAAGATATTATCCACCTTTTTCTTCGTTGGGGAGCGTCTTTAAATGGACGGAATTTATATTCAACACCAATTTGTTCTTTAATGGAAGCCATTAGTATTACTATTGTTAGTTTATTTAAAGACTGATAAAAATCCTGGAGGATAAACAAGATTTAACCACAAATCAGAAAGAGTGCAATTATAGCTACTCACAGACGGTTTTAATGAAAGGAGCCATTGAAAATCAAATGATCAATTCTTCATTTTGCGTAAAACATCAGAATTAGCAGCCACATAACTATGGATAATAAATTTTGATAGTTAATATACTATCAAAAAAAAAACAGTGTTGTAATAGGAAATATATAGTAAAATTGTATGAATGTGGTAAAAATCTGTGGTGGAAAATTGATAACTATATTTAAGCCACCACACTCTAGTTCCATTTCCACTTAGTTCAACTTGTTCTAGTCGATGGTATGCATCCAAATTTTACTTTAATAGATAACATGTTAAATCATATGTTCAACTGTATTTTGAATATATGAAGATTAAATATATATATATCGAAAGTTTAGCTGAATTAAGATAATATTTTAGTTAAGAAGAACAACGAAATGGTAAATAAGAAAAACAAACCATCATAAAATTCCCTACAAAGTAAGTAATATTTTGGTCAACTTTTGCGTGGATACGATAATTGTAGTTTTTTGAGTATACTTAGTTGCTGAAATACATATAATGTTTCGTAATAAAATTAAATAGCTTAGTCTTGCATCTTGGTTAAAAACTTTTAATAAAGACCAACTTAAAGCACCTTTGATTATTCTATCTTCAGTTGCATCCGCAAAGGTCTGCAAATACTTACAACACGAGATCATAATAACATCAGTTTTAGATAAAGTTTCCGTAACGATATTTTCTCAATTAATGGATGAATGTGCTTGAAATCTTTTGAGAACAATGTTATTGGTTAAAACACTGCATTATAGTTCTCAGTA
The DNA here is from genome assembly GCA_003705185.2 of Ambrosiozyma ambrosiae. Classification (NCBI taxonomy): domain Eukaryota; kingdom Fungi; phylum Ascomycota; class Pichiomycetes; order Pichiales; family Pichiaceae; genus Ambrosiozyma; species Ambrosiozyma ambrosiae. The sequence continues at coordinate 185,177 of PPHU02000001.1, forward strand.
GAGTAAACTTTAACAGTATTCAAATTATAATCTTGACTTTCTTTCCATCTATTTTATTCTTTAACACCAACATCCTAAGTTCTATAAGCATATGGAAAATCTAATACAGAACCAGTGACATGAATCAAAAATACAAGACAATTAAACATCCTTAACTATAGTATCATGCATAACATCACCATTAATACAATTACTCAAGCCCTCTATCACCTAAAGAACCTCTTTGAAGTCTACGATTTGGACCAATAATAGCATGATCACCCTTATAGTTGGCTTTTTGCACATGAATAAACAGGATCATATATTTTTAGCCAGAGCAATCAATTATTATACGGGATCAGATAATCCATAAAAGCGTTTTATTCTTTCACTATTCATTTTGGAATAATTATTAATTGGTGATGATGACTATAGACACCTGTTGGTCTCAGTGGAATAGTAACTAAGCTGTAAAAACTTGAGTAGCTGTTCTTCCTCTATTTTATAACTTACATAAGTAGGTGCATTAAATTTTTATCTTAAAAGGATATTCTCAAAGGTAATAACCAATAATTTGCAATCAATGAACTAGTCTTGGTCATATTTTCATGCGGAAATTCAACTATTTCATAACATAGTGTCCTTACAAGACGACGTCTATATAGAGCTAAATATTTATTAAAATCTGGAAATAATATGGCTAAAAGTTTCTTAGACATTCTTTGTTATTCTTTCTTTCATGCATTTGGTATTTTCTTGAATTTTGCAAATTACTATATAGATATCCCCTGCAGAATTGAGTTAGCTCGACCTTTTTGTGTTTACTTTAGGTGTCTTGATTGTACATTTTCAAAAGCTGAGCGTTTTGTATGTATGTGGCTAAAAAATTAAGGTTTGGGTGCGCATGCAAATCGGCTCTACATTCGGATCAAGAAATTGCCATAACCGTAGGACGTAAGGGCAATCGAAAAGGGAACTGCTTTAACTACACATACTACAGTCAGCTAGCATAATTAAGCTGCCTGAATAGTGATAATATGGACTCAACCAGAAAGCCTATTTCCTTGATTCTAAATTCAAGCACCCTGGAAGAGCTCAGATTTGAAACTAGGCATTCTATTTTGGGAACTGCAAACTCTACCTTAAGATCAAGAAGAGACTATGTGAGGACTTCCGGAAGGCCACTGGCCACTCCAAAAACAGCCAGAACAGCACATGCAAATGCTTTGGATAGCTCAGAGCAGCCACTATTAATTTCAATTATTGAATCAAAAAGTGTGTCCCCCAAAGTTGGAGTCTGTATTGTTGATCCAAATACCAGTCAATTAACCATCACCGAAATAGTTGATTCACAAACTTATGTCAGAACAATTCATAAAATTACTCTCCATTGTCAGTATAAAGTTAATGTTATAGTTCCTGTTTCGTTTACAATCCCCAATAAAACAAATCTAATGAAGATTCTAGAGCAAAATTTGGATAACAGTGCCCGTATTGAGGTTGTTTCTAAAAACTTATTCAAGTCTAAATCTTGTGAAAAAGATTTATTATTGGGGAATGTTAAAGAGTCTGATAGAGCATTTTTAGAAAATGAATTGGATCAAAAATATTTTGCATTGTGTTCTGCCTGTGCTGCTCTTAATTATATTAGAAATAGCCGAGATAATATGTTTGCTCGTGAAAAGTTCAATGTGAAGTATGAAGCTTCTGAAAGTACAGTATTTATTGATTCAAATACAATTAAAAGTTTAGAATTAGTTGAAAATAAAATTGAAGCCAAGAAAGGCATGTCGTTGTTTAAGTTCTTAGATCAAACTGTTACAAACATGGGGCAAAGATTATTAAGAAATAATATATTACAGCCTCTAACTAATGAAGCTTCACTCAATTCCAGATATGATGCTGTTGAGGAATTGATTGATAAAGAAGGAATTTTGTTAGATATCGTTACACATTTGAAAGATATTCCTGATTTAGATAGATTATTCTCATTTCTCACTAAAAAGCCAAAAGAATCTCTTGATATTATTTCTGATCAGAAAATAAATACAATTATTCAAATTAAAATAGCTATGAAAGTATGTACCCAATTGTGTTCAGATTTGGACTTATGCAATAGTGCTTTGCTAATTAAAGTTAAAGAAACTTTTGAACACTCTGATATAAGTACAACTTTAGAATGGATTGATGAAAGTATCAATGACGATTGTATGTGGGCTACCAGGCCAGCTGAACTCAGAAATCAGCAATGCTATGCTATTAAAAGTGGATTAAATGGTTTGCTAGATGCAACTAGGCAACTATATAATAGTATTATTGAAGATATTTTAGAAATTGCGGATAACTTAGGAAGTGAAAATGGTCTTAGTATCGAGGCTAAATTTGATACTAATAGAGGATTTTACTTAAAGATTAAAGAAACATCAGCAGACTTAATTAACGAATTGCCTGAAGATTTTATCAATAAAGCCAGAAAACATAAATTTATTGACTGTACAACTTTAGAAATTGCTAAATTAAATGCCAGAATTGAAAATGCTTATTCTGAAATTTTAATGATGAGTGATCAAACCGTCGATGAACTTTTATCCAAATGTAAGAAAAATATTTCAACATACTTCATGATTTCAGAAGCCACAGCTTTACTTGATTTAATCTGTTGTTTTGCTGGACATGCCTTAAAAAGTTCAAAGTATGTTAGACCTGAATTTTCAAGTTCAACTACAATTAATCAAGGAAGACATCCAATTCTTGAGACATTGGTGGATCATAAATTTATTGCAAATAATATCATTTCAATGCCTGAAACATCAAGAGTTCAAATTATAACAGGACCAAATATGAGTGGAAAATCAGTTTATTTATGCCAGATTCCATTAATATCCATTTTAGCTCAAATTGGTTCTTTTGTTCCTGCTAATTATGCCAAACTTAAAATTTACAAATCCATCTACGCCAGAATTTCAAATGATACAAGTAAGCCAAATATGTCTTCGTTCAGCACTGAGATGACCGAAATGGCTTTCATTTTAAATAATTCAGATAAAGATAGTTTAATTATAATTGATGAATTAGGTAGGGCATCATCATACACTGATGGTTTTGCTATTTCATTGGCTTGCTTAGAATATTTATTAGATGCAAAATCAACTTGCTTTATGTGCACTCACTTCACAGATCTTCCTAAAGTGTTACGAAAAAAACAGGGGGTGTTGGAAATGTATATGAAATCAGAGCACTTAGAAGAAAGCAACTCGGGAAAAAAATCTTTAAAAATGACCTATGAGTTAGCTAAAGGTGTGAATTGGGTCACTGGATACGGCATTAGTATGATTTCTTCAATAGGTGTGTTCCCCAAGGAAATTTTAAAGGATGCCAAAGATATTGGTGAATTAATAAAAATTTCGAAGAAGAGAAAGTTTCAAATTGGAGATAAGGAATTAATTAGTATCAAAAAGAGAAATGTGGTTTTGGATATTTATCAAACTTTGAAAGAGTTAGCTGAAAATCCATCAATAAAGGAAGGGGAACTACTAGATGATTTGAAGATAATTGAAAGTGCTACCGTTGATAAATTATCAAGTTTAATTGAAAAAGATCAAAATATACCTTTTGAGGAAGAAGAAAAAGAGGACAATATATTGACTGTTCATAGTACCGCAAATAGCACTAACAATCCATCTATGTGTAGTCAATTAACCGACAAGAAGTCAGATCAAAGAAGAGTTCAGTTAATTGAAGAAGAAGATTACTTGATTGAGATGGGTTTGGCAGATAAGTAGTGCAATTTCGGTATTTATTTAGTTCCCATCGCTCATTAAGTTATAGTGTCCACTAATTTTGCTATAATCAGCCTTTCTATTTTTCCTCTTAGCTAAACGTCATTTTGTATCTCAAGTTATATTTTTTTATTTAACAAGTAATTGTGTGTTTTAATCCTAATGCCTGAAAGGAACCAGTGATATTTAAAAAGTTAGCAATAAAGAGTTATAACCAAACTTTCAAATATCAGCTTGAATTTTTTAGCTATTGAATCACTTAAGTAATAATAAAATTTCAGCACACCATGTTACGTGTGTCTCCAAATTATGCATGTCCAGCTTATGCTGATCTGATTTTCTATTCAACTTCATAAATTCCCGAATCCAAGTTAAGATTCAAAGTTTATCTTTGTTCTGGTTACCTTTTGAAGGACTAAACTGCTTAATTTACTTACTGGAACTGGATGGTGCGGAGTGCAAGTGAAAACATTCTCTCTGAAGGCTATTACTATGTCTTCTGGGTATGGAGTAATAATGCTCTGATTAGATTATCACCAAACATCTAAGTTTCATGAGAAACATTAGTGAGCATTACTATCTTTTGAGGGTTTATTGGAGAGATTAATAGTAACAAACCAGTACGATTATCTAGATATCAGATATTAATACAGCTAGTTAGAATTGAGATGGATAAGCTTATTTGGAAAGTAGCCAGATAGCACCACGAAAACATTTAACTATTTACCAAGATGTCCAGCTATCAGATGAAAAATCTTGGACAGGAAGATGCTTTAACTATGTCAATTAATGGTAGTACATGAATAAATGGTGTTACTAGAAGGACTGTAATCTAACAAACTAAAGAACACAAATACACCAACTTAGAATCTATCAAAGAATCGTAAATGTTTTCACTGTAAGGTACTAGCGGTATGTTTATGATTGATTTTATACGATTATGAAAATCAAGCAATGATTTTTTTCTGCCTTTGAATGCTTTCTCGTTTCTAATTTTTCTTCCGTAGTCTCCTTAATTCCTAATTGATTAATCTAAATGTGAAAACACTTTGTCTTTAAGTAGGTTATATGGCACATTGCAAACTGAAAATCAATATGTTTTAATACAAGAGACTGCCTATGAACTAGTAATAATTTCTAGCTTTACTAAACACACTGATTGCTTTTAGAGAGCTGGTTTGAAGAAAACATTCTTAGTTGGTCTAATTTGATTGGGGTTTTTTTTTATTATTATTCTAAAGTTTATTTTGTGAGCGGCACAAGATTTTCCTTTATTCTGAAGAGTATATCCAGACTCACTACTACGTTTCCAAGTTTTAAATGCTTGAACCATTGAATACAGGTGTGACAAAACACTAAGATAGCTTTATATCATTAACTGGTAATTGTAGGGGATTATACCTTGTTGAAATGAGCAGTAGAAGTAATATGAATCAATTTCTAATTGGCACCTGTTGAAATGTTTTGGATATTAAGATTTGGATTATAATCAAATGATCCCTGATATTGGCGAGCTTTTTTAATATTACTAAAAGTCGGATGAACTGAAATTGGAAGATCATGTAAGTTCAACAATAAGTAGATGCTCAACAGAGAAAAACAATCAATTCAATGTTGTAATTGAAAATTTCATTTACCTAAAAAGATAAATAAATATAATTCTAGTTATATTAATATTTTGGAATTAGTTTACATAAAATGGCATAGACATACTTGAATTATTTATAAAAAAAGTCATTGAAGCTCTGAAACATAATTAATTAAGTAAGTAAGTGAGTTTTGTTTTTATAATTATTGTAATAATTTAAGTTAATTAATTGCAGGTCAAGCGGCTGCATAATTTTAATTTAGCTGCAAAAGCAAGGCACAAAATAATATTATTTATGCATGAACAGTAATTAAATAATTTCCACTGTTGTCATATTTCCATTTTCAGCCATCGCTGTAGGAACGACATTGAGGTCTAGACTTAGCTGAACGTGTCAGGGTTAGCTCTTCATCTATCAAATGATTCAAAATAACCAAATTCAAAAATTTCCATTATAGAATTTAAAGTCAATCTCTATCTGTATTGCAAATCCAGTTAATATTTAAACTATTTATTTACCTATAATTTAGGTGATATCAGCCTAGTTAAAGTACGAATAATTTTTTAGACTGTTCTGATAAAGCTATTTGACAGATTTAGGCTTTGATGTACCGAGCGATCCTTGAAATTGTTGCTATTTTGACCCTCATGTAAATCTATTGATCCACCAGAAGACATGATTTTTAGAATTTCCATTCAGCATTAAATATATGAAAAACAATGAGACAAGAAGCATGTAGTTACAAATCGATGTAGAAGAAATGACGAAGTACAGCTTCTCTTTTGCAGTTTCTCAATCATATTAGCACACCTTTGGTGTACAATTTTGAATATTATTGTTTGATGAAGTAATACGCAACTTAAACGGTTTCTTTATGGGTCGATTTACATTTGAGTGATCATTCAATAAATATCAAATTTATACATCTTTATTCTCTAATAGGAAATTCACGGTGAGATTTATAACAATTATAAAAGGGATTCAAAATCTCAGTTACTGAAGTCAGCGTTGTACTACTACATATAACTTCCAGAAGCCATAATTCTGTTCGGATTTAGCACTTTTAGCCGTAAACACCTCAATTGCTAAAGTTTTAACCAATTCTAAAATGAAACCATCTTCAATAATCACAGTCACAACAGAAACAGAAACAGATACATCATGCTACCAACAGTCGGCTACTTCAACACTGGCTTCGAGCACAATAAACATAGATGCCAATTTTATTCAACAGAAGATGAATGAATTAGAACTACATATGAAACAAGCTGCTGAATCGCCTCCACTTTCTGAGTTTTATAATTTTACAACGATAACTAACCAAAATGTTGAATATCCATTTACTCAATTGCTTGGGAAAGTAGTACTGATTGTGAACACGGCAACTAAATGTGGATTCAGAAAACAATTTTATGGTTTAGAACTATTATATAAAAAATACAAAGACCAAGGATTTATCATATTAGGGTTTCCGTGCAATCAATTTTTAAGGCAGGAACCAAGATCGGAGGATGAAATTAGAGATTATTGTTCATTCACTTATAATGTTACCTTTCCCTTGATGAAGAAAATCAAAGTGAATGGGAAGACGGATGATGAATCAGTTGAACCTTTATACCAATGGTTGAAATCAGAAAAAAAAGGGTTGCTGGGGATTAAGTCTGTTAAATGGAATTTTGAAAAATTTTTGATTGATAGAAATGGACACGTTTTCAACAGATACTCCAGTTTTAAAAGACCAGATAGTTTAGAAAAAGATATAGAAGAACTTTTCAGTTAAGAACAAGAGGTCCTGCATTTTTCTTAGAGCAATTTTGCTCATTCGCCTTTTTTTAATCGTACTCGCTTTTGTCAGAAAGGGTTTTTTTTGTAATCATCGATTCTTCAGTTCTCTTTTGTCTTGTTTTTGTCTTGTTTTTGGTTTGTTATAATTATTTCTCTTTTTTTGATATTGATTTTTAAAACGTTATTTCCATTTTGCACCATTTTGCACCATATATTTTAATTTGTGATTCTAGCTCAATATTATTTAAATACTTTACACACTTTACCTTATACATTCTTAATACCAATTTTTTTGAATTAAAAGTTCTAATGTAAAATTGTAATGGAACAGAAAAAGTATGTAAATAGTAAATGTACAATTAACAGCTAAATAAAAAAAAACATAATTTAAAATTAACAATATCGAGAACACCAACAAAATGTCACATAAACAAAAAATGGATGGGTAGAAATAAATTCGATAAACAAATCGATACACAATAGCTTCAAACTTTTCTTTCAAAGCCATTTAATAAAAATGAAATGGATTAATGCGCTAACATTTTACCAGTACTTATTTCAAAAGCCATTCTTCTCCTTAAATCCAACATGTCATCCTGTCCATACTCCAGTTGCTGTTCTCTAGCCAAATAATCAACGCAAGTACAAGTAAAGACACCACAATCAGAGCCATTATACTGTCTTGGAGAATCTTTCATTGTACAATCAATACTATAAGAATCGTAATCAACAACCAATTTGCCATGCTGTTTTTTGGTTTCTTCAACCATATATGTTTTTAAATTGTCCAAGATATCGGCACCACCACCAAATAATGAGTCATAATACTGGAATCTTTTGTGTTTATTGTCAATCAGAGCCAATGCCCAATGCGCACCGTGAATGTTAACTGGAACGAAAATGTAGTCCATTTGAACCACATCGACTTTTGCTCTCTTGGCCCATTTTTTAACACTGCTATAACCTTTAGTTGATAAATTTGTGTAGAAATGGGTTGAAAATGCATGGATTTCGGGTAATTTCAAAGAATTATCTTTTGATCTTTGAATTATCAATTTCATGTAAAAATCGATAATGTTATCATTCAACCATTTACCATTTGATAGCGTTTTTAAATCTCGGATTGTGATTGGAATGTTGAATTCATTTATGATCTGTTGGTGTAGTGACTCTGACATCCAATAATTTTCAACTTTGCGTAGTTGATCTGAAGTTAATTTTTTGATTTTATGAACTGAAGGTTGTTCTTTTGAGAGTTTTAATAATTCTCTCATATGAAGCCTCTCCTTCATTATTTTTTGATATTCTTTAAACAGCTTGGATGATTCTAAGTTTTCAACATAATCAATATTATCATCTTTTAGCCATTCCAAGTCTTTGAATCTTGTACTTGATCTAGAAAAGTTCACATTAGCACTACCAATCCCATCGTCATCAGGTGGTAAAATTAGCATATTTTTAATTGTGTTTGTAATTTCTTCAGCCTTATTTCTTTGTTCATTATCTAAATTAGGTGGATGGTATACTTTTGGAGCAGATGGGGTGGAATTAAAGGAAACAAAATTTGACGGCTTTTTAGTTAACTCAGCAGACGAATTATTAGCCTCAAAGTTAAAGAAAAAAGTACCATACTGCTTATCACCTTTCTTAATCTTGTTTGCATCATTAGATAAAACATTTGATCTTTTCACGATTACAGAGTAATCATCATTATTTATTTCAGTATTTTGATTTTCATGAAGTTTTGAAGCATTTAATTTGGTAGCCAATTCAGAAATCTTACTTCTTGAAGTAGCACCACTATTGTTGTTAACACTACCACCTCCAATCAACCTTTGCTTAAGACTAATACCAATTCCATTAAGTGTGCCTAACGATCCTTTGTGTTTAAGATACTTGCCCTTAGCAGGCGAAGGAGTATCATTAAAACCAGAACTAGGAATTGAACTTTGAGAATCAGGAGGAGATATTAACGACATGGCTAGATTTGTGGGAACTAGTTTATTCAAAACTGAGGAAATTCTTTGATCTGCTGGGTGTTTCTCTTGACTAAATCTAGAAGTAGAATTTAACTGTGGGGTACTTTCAGCCAACCCTGGTAGTAGTCCACTATCATTTATTTTCTCATTTAGGTCTGTTATTCTTGGATTTGGAATTTCATCTATAAGTTTCACTAAATATGAACAAATATAAGTCAAAATAAAGATGAACCAAACAAATACTTTTTTGCCTAACCTGTATGCAATTATAGCTAAATATTTCAGGAAGTTCATGAATTCAGTTTCTGGATCCAATTGATCCTCCGTTTGTTTGGATGAAGATTGTGAAGCATGTGATATTTGGTGCTGTTGTTTTTGGGGTTGAGACGGCTGGACTATTGTACTAAACAGAGCGCTAGGTGTATAATTTCTAAATAAACTATTCGTGCCACCATAATTGGAAGCAATTGGAAAAGCATTCGTGTTGATGTTTGGGAACAATCCTTTATCAACTAATTTATCTCTAGAGACAAATGGTAAGTTTTCGGCATTGGAAGAAGAAGCAGAACTTGAAGAGGTCATTCTACTTGACTTTTTGTTGAATGTAGAAGATGAGGTATTCAAAAATGTGGGTAAGTTATTATAATTGAAATTAGTTTGATTTGTATGAACTGCCGTGGCAGATGAAACGTTGGATGAGCTTGATGAGAATCGAAGGCCAAAGTTCATCGGAAAAGTTGAGCCTGCAGAACTAAGTCTGGAATTGCTTGATGTTGCTGAAAAGTTCCTAGTTTTTAGTAAGCTGGAATTCAAAGCTGGAGCATTCTTGCTTCTTTGCGTTAGATATTGATCATTCAGAGAGATCATGATGAGTTGTGTGTATTTAGAGATTGAACAGTTTTGTTGTTGGATTGGTGTTTCAGAGGATCAAATAGATATAAAAAGAAGACAACTTCAAGGAAAACCTTAAACAGGTAGGAAAACAGCAGAATACGACCTGTCTGTTGTTGTTGAGTTTCAAAGAAGACAAAAGAGTGATGTATCAACAATTTATTAATTGGGAAATGAAAATAGAAATCAGTTTGTTGAGCCCGCGATGATGGCTCAAAAGGCGCATGGGTTTGGAGTGGCGCACCAACGAGCTTTCCAATTTTCAGCAAAAAGTCCAGAGAATCAACAGGAGATGTCTGTTAATTTCAATTTTCAATTGCAACATAGTACCAGTCACAAACCTTAAAATCACCGAAACAAGTCCGCAGATATGAATGACACTACTCTATTACAAGACCAAATACGACACCAACTATTAACGGGTGTGGTTCCTTCCCAGAGCTTACCTCCCTTTGCCAACGGAGCATCAGGGGACGATCAGTACCCTGCTTCACCCCCTACCTCTTTCAGTTCTGGCTCTTACAAGACTTCTACCACTGCATACAAGGATTTAGTTAAACTTTTAGTCTATGAAAGAGACCCTAGTGATAACGAACTTTCTTTGGACTTGTCAAGTCAGGATTCCAGTGATTTGGTCTATTATGCTTACTTACAAGGCGATTACAATTTGATTACTTCTTCTAAAATTGATTCTGAGTTTAAGTATCTTATTTTTTTAAAATCCATTTATGAATCATTAGTTAATCCAAATCAAGTTGAGTTTCAATCTGACCTTTTTCAAAAGTGGAGTAAATTAAATAAGTTTCCGAAATTAACATCATTAGAATCATGGAGATACGTTGGATTGATATGTTCTTCGCTTTTTTCTTCTTCAAAGAAAACCGATACCTTTGCCTTATTTGGTGAAAAGTTAGATAAACTAATCAATTCCAATTCCGTGTTTTCGGAATTATTAAAATATATTATTTCATATAATTCATTGTCATCATTTGACGATTCAATTCAATCAAAACTTGCAATTTTACAATCTTTCACTAAATTTTCATTAAAGACTTTATCCACTTTAAAGTTTCCAAAGGCATCCCAAAAAAATTTAGAAGTTTCATTAATCTCCAAAACTGCATTATATTTATCAACACATACTTCATTTTCTGAATTACCTCAAGACTTATCAGACGAACCTAAAATGTTCGATATAGGCAAAATCGTTCAAAGTTCATTGCAGAAATCATATCAGGACATTCCAACTATGAGGTTATGGATTATTGAGGCAGTACAAGATGGCCCTAAAAATTTGCAAAAGGCTATAGCTTCATTCAAAGTGTATTTAGAGTATGTTCACGACGACAAAATTCAACATCAGAACCAATATGACGATATACTGGACGTTGTTGAAACTTATAGAATTATCCTACGTTTTATGAGCAGTAAGTCTATGCCCACTTTAGACCTGGAATTGTTTAATCAATATCAGGTGTGGCTATCTGAATTAATCGAATTAGTTGACTTGTTTTTAACAGGTATAAGAGTAGATAAATTAACCAGTGATGAATATTCCCCTGGATTGTGTATATTTTTGATTGATTTATGGTATGATGTTGCTCAATTTTCCAGATTTACTTGCTTATCTCGTACAGTTTCAAAAGACGTTTTGATGGATAGACTAGTTTCAACTAATCTATTTTTCCAGAATGCTTATGAATTAATTGAATATTTACCTTCAAGTGTTTTGGAAACTAAAAAATATGGTCCATTTTATTATGATTATGCTGTTTCTTTAATTAAATTAGGGAAGAACCCGGAAGCTCTGAAATCAGTTAGAAAAGCACTGAAAATTGAACCTGATAGTATTCAATATTTGAATTTAGTTTGTCTATTATACTCAACATTTGAAGGAACTAAATCTAAGGCATACAATATTGCCGATCAAATTGTTAGTGGAATTCATCAAGAATTAGATGACATGACTAATCCGGTAGTTGAATTGAACACTGATAAAAAATATGATAGGCTGCAAATGTTCATGACCTATCTTGCATTAGTCGAATTACAATCTGGACTTCCTGAAGCTCTGAGAAATATAGATGAACTATTTAGTTTAGTTTATCGTTTAATGGGTAGTGGTGATACCCCTGGTCAACTTTCTGATAACCAAAGTTTGTCAAATAGTAGTGACGTTCTAAGTAATTCAGTTTTCAGACCTTCCATCATTGTTTCTAGAGATGGTAAAGAGAATGTGCCAATTGCAGGAGTCATTTCTACTAACGGGCATAAAAGAAGTGAAAGTAAGACTGGATCTGGACTTAAGAAAACTTTCACCAATACTGTGAGTACGGTTAAAAAAACTGTTGGGCATAGGCCTTCAAAATCAACTGCTTCATTGAATGCTCGTAAACGTTTAGAATTGTCTGGAGATGAATGCAAGATTATGCAAGAAGTCTGGTTATTTGCTTCTAAAATGTACGAAAGAGACGGAAATTTAGTTGATGCTGAACAATGTATCAAAGATTCAGAAACAGTTTACAAACCGACATATTTAAGCCATGCCAGAATGGGTCAATTAGCTTTAACGTTTGGTAATTATAAATTGGCATTGAAAGAATTAGAATTATCATTAGACTTAAATGATAGTGTTTCTAACTACGAAGGAATGATTGGCTTTTCCAACTTGATACTTACACCACAGGCTGACGTTTTCATCAGTTCCAAAGATAAAGAAAGTGCTCTTGCAAGAGCGAAGAATTATCTTGAGTTATTAGTTTCCAGTTATGAGTGGTTCCAACAATCCGAGCTTTACCTACAGTTGGGCCTGCTTTGGGAGCAAACCGGTAATCAGTCGCAAATGGAACAGCTGTTGTGGATGTGCGTGGCGTTGGAACAAAACAAGGCTGTGCGCGCATTCATCACGTGACATTTTTTTTAAATTTTGTACTTTTTGTATCTTCACCAATTCAAGTCTCATTTTTGTCGATTTTAAAGTAGACACATTGCTGTAATAGTTGGCACGAAGCATACGCAAACTACCAAGTATTAAACGGTAATCAACTTACCACAACTAATTAGAGTCAACTTGCAATTCGTCAATTGCTGCTCTTTTTTACATACTCTAACTGCCGATCTGTCCAATTGACATCTGACTCCTTTAGTTCTACTTTCACCGACTTTTACTTTAGCTCTAATTCAATTGATTAATGTCCACAGAGAATAATCTAATAACAGATTTGCTTAGACAAGCAGCAGCAAAAGCTGAGATGGAGAGACAGACCTCTGAGTCCACAGCTGCTACTGAAACTGATGAAATAATTATAATTTCAGAAGAGCAACAAGTAAAACCCTCTGAAGAGATAGTTATTGAACAAGATCCTAAAGTCACTAAGGTTTACAAATACTCTCCTCAATTTCTTATTGAATTGAAAAACTCTCCTCTGGTTGATGCTTCTCATTTGAGTTTACCTGATGAAGAATTTTATAGATTGCATTTAAAACAGCAACGCCTGAATAATTCTACTACAACTGCAACACATAATAGAACTAAAAACTTTAAAGATGGAACCACACCAAAGAGTAGAAGAAGGTCATCTACTAAAGAAAAGAAGGATAAAACTGCTTTGAGAAAGCAGTTAGGTAAAGAGCATACTTACCACCAAGGAGTTATGCAGGAAGAGCAAGAAGAGCCGGAATGGATGAAAGAGAATGATATGCCCATGGGAAATTCAATTCAGGATTTTGAAAAATGGAGATTGAAAATGAGAATTGAAACTGCTAAGAGAAATGGAGAGCCTGTACATGAAGATGATATCAAGCAGTTTGAATATTTATGTGGTTTAGATGATTCATCTAACAAAGCTAAAAAGAAAGATGAATATACCAAGGAAGTAGCTTCTGCCCAAAAGCCTCAATCTGATATGCTCAAGACAAATGCTACTTCAGTTGAGGATTTTGTCTTACCTACCTTAGTTTCTCCTACTACTGCTGAAAATCACTTAGAACATTTGGATGGAAATGGTTCGTCAAGGTTTTCCTCATTTTTTATTGCTCCTGTTCCTGAAGAATCAAATACAGCTTCTGCAAATACAGGTGCTGCTAAAGCTTCAAGACTAATGTCTTTAATGGGAACCAATTCATCCACTTCCGGGAATACTGTTACCACTGAACCAGCTATAAAAGATGAACCAGTTGCATCCAAAAACATTAATAATAAAAATACAAACAATTTGTTTTTTAAATCATTATTGACAAAATCAAGTACCTCTCAATCATCCCCCTCTCCTGCCAGTAATAATTTAGTTTCCCTTTTCAATAAATCTGCTTCAAACACTCCACAATCTCAAACTGCTAAGGCTTCACCATCTGTTGCTCAACCACTACTTTCTGAACAGCAACAACAACAGCAACAACAACGACCATCTCCATCACGGCAACAACAAGCACAACAACAGCCACCTTCATCACAGCAACAGCAAGTACAACAAGCTAGCCAACATAAACCGATGGATCCAAGTGCTTTCATAAAGCAATTACAAGCTCAATCTCAATGCCAACCGAATTCAAATCCAAATTCGAATTCAAACCAACAACAAAACTTGCCTCCTTTCAACCCATTTCAATTTTTACCTCCAGGAATGGCTCCTCCTCCAGGAATACAATTTCCAATGCCTCCTCCAGGAATGCAACAACAAACAGGTAAGCCGAGCCAAAGTCAAATTCAGTCACAACAATTTCCAGCTGGTTTTCCAATGCCTCAATTTCAGCATCCTCCTCAATTGCAACAACGTAGTTCTTCAAATAGTATTAACCAACAACAGCAAAAGATTTCTGGTATATCAGCTCCACCTGCTGGTCAAAGTAAGCAACATCCAACTGGTCAGCAGCAGCCACAACAACCACCAGCACCACAATTCCCATTTCCATTTCCTCCACCAGGTTATCAAGGTCAATTTCCACCAGGTATGCAACCACCACCAATGCAAATGGGTCCAAATGGTCAACTTATGCCTCTTGCTCCAATTAATGGAGGTAATGGTCCTATGAATAATCATCAAATAGGTGGTAATGGCCAATTTGGATTGCACCCAGGGATGCCATTGCCTGGTATGATGGGTAATGGCTTGCCTCCTCCAGGTGCTGTACCCCCTGGATTTATGCTACAACAAGGACAACAACAACAGCAACTACCAAATCAACAAGGGAGAAGAATCATCAGCAGTGGTCAAGGCCAAGGTCAAGGTCAAGTTCAAGAAAAGAGATAATTTATACTATAATTCTTTGTAATTGGATTTTTACTTTCTGAGTTTGTTGTTTCAAATGTGAGTTTTGGCTTATCGATGATAAAGTTACTATCGATTATATTATTGTAATTTTTTCCTTTTTTACATTTGCCATTTATCATCCATTGTTTTTGTTTTTTGTTTTTGTTATTTTGTTATATATTGGACTCAACTGTTTTAGTTCAATTAACATTTTCTGTCATTGCTTGCTTTTTTTTTCTTTATTTTCCACTTTTTAGTTTTTATGTGTTGTACATATCCATTTTCTCTATTTTTTTTCTTAATTTCTGATACCTCTCTTGTTTTGTACTTATCAATTTTGTTTCAGTATTTTAATCTTTCTAATTTAATGACAAAAGATTCAGTATATACATATTTTGGTTATTTGACTGAAGATAGTGTCTTGATACATTTCGAAAATTAAAATAAGTAAATCATTTCACTACAATAGTTATAAAACTTTAGAAAAACTATAATTAGAGAACCTGAGAAATTTGAACAGCACAATTCAACACCTGTATTGTTTCATCAGCACCATTGGATAATTTACAATCAGTATCGAATAAAATTTTTGAAATTTGATTCTTAGAAGCGTTGTCCAAACTTAGACTTAAATCAATTGCATTATCTGATTCATCTTCATTTAATCCTAATAACAATTTATCATGTAAACTGTTAATTATAATCGATGCGCTGTAACCCTGTTTGAAGATTTTGTCTTGTAATAAGGACATTATATCATTTAGTTTTTTAGACTGTAAAACTTCAATCAGCTTATTTATTTCAGTAGTTGGAATAAATCCAAATAAATCTCTAATTAATTGCGTCTGATTTTGACCCGTAGATTCAGATTCCATAGTTGAATCATTATTCATATCAATATCACCATCTTTATCGGTTTTAGTCGAAGTCAATAATTTATTTAAGCTCTGTAGATAATTAACAGCCCTTCTCAAATCTCCTTCACTTATTTTTAAAATCTCCTTCAAAACAGTGTCATCAACACTAATGTCTTCTTTTTGACATATAAACTGCAGTCTGGCTAATGAGTTTGATTCATCTAAACTTTTAAATCTAAATTTCGAACAACGAGAAGCTAAAGGATCAATGATTCTAGTAACGTAATTACAAATCAAGCAAAAACGTGTGATTCCGGAATAAGTCTCCATAGTTCTTCTTAAAGCACTTTGAGCATCACCAGTCATACTATCTGCTTCATCTAAAATAATCAATTTAAATGGAGGACAAGGGTAATTCAATTGATCCTCTTTAGTCGGATTAGAAATGGACAATCTAGCAAATGTCTTAACTTTGTCTCTGATAATTGAAATTCCTCTTTCGTCTGAAGCATTTAATTCTAATACTCTAGATTTTATTAAATTAGGTCCATATAATTGCTTGGCCATTGCTAAAATAGTTGAGGTTTTACCAGTACCTGGTGGGCCATAAAATAACATATGTGGTAAATTTGCAGATTCTAGATTTTTCTTCAATATTTGAACAGTTGTGGATTGCGATGAAACTTCATCTAAATTTTTAGGACGACTGTGTTAAATTACTTGGTTAGTACTTAATAAGTGAATGACTTTTTAAATATATTAAAGAATGCATACTATTTTTCAACCCATGGCATTCTTTCTTGTTTTTCTTGAATTGATTGAATGGCCACCTTGGGTGGATCTTGCTTTGACTTCATTAGAATGTCCATTGTATATTGAAAGTTAGCTACTTGTGTTCTGACAGTATTTTATTAAGAGAAACCGTGCTTTAGGTACAAAAACTAATTTTGCAAAACGGTGTGAACGCGTTTTCGTTTTCGTTTCGTGTTTTATCAATTCGAGGGTTTAAGTGTAGTTCATTCACTTGAACTCCCAGAACGGATGCATTACAAATTCACTATATCAAAAATAAACAGGCAATGTCATCTAAGTTAGCAAAAGAAAGAGAACACAGTAATGCCTCAACAGAAATGGCAGATAATGTCAACGTGGACGAAGAGGCTGCTGACCCCAGCACAGGTTTAACATTACCAATTGCTAGAATTAAAAAAATCATCAAATTGGATCCAGAACATGTTTCATCTACCGAAGCTGCTAATTACATGTTAGGACTGTCTGCAGAGTTATTTGTGATGAATTTAACCGAGAAGGCAAGTTTGGTAACTAAGTCCAATAAAAGAAAAAAAATTATGTATGATGACTTTTACAAAGTGGTTAACCATGATGATAAATTGTTGTTTCTGAAAGATTTAGTTCCAAAAACTAGAAAATTAGGTGATTTAGTGGATAGGGGAGTTGTGAATTTAAGTGATAAAGACATGGCCAGATTTAATATTCAACAAAAGAAAGTTGTTGATGATGAAACTATAACCGAAGAACCTACGTCAGCTACTGCTGGTACAACTTCTGCTAATACCAACGGTGTCGTTGACAAAGGAGCTGATGATGGCAATGACACTATTGATTTGGATAAAGAAGAAGAAGAATTGGCTTCAACTTCCCATTCTACGATAGCAGCTGAAGGTATTGATTCACATAAAGAGAAAAGAGGAAGAAAGAAGAAGGCACCGGTTATGCCAGCTGCTTTAGCCAAAGGTCAAAAAACCCTTAATTTTTTTTCTGGTGCTATACCTAAAAATGATGAACTTAAAAAGATTAAGGTTAACGATATTGTTGAAGTTGTAACCGAAGAAGAGGGCGACGCTATTATGGTTGATCCATAGATAAACTTATACCAGTTTCTTTTATGTTCTTTTTTGTTTCTCATTTTACTTTCATGTATAGTAATATATACAAAAGAAATGTTAATATTATAAAAACAATTCACGAATAAAGTGATGTAGATCTATATATACAAGAAGAAATTAATTAAATAAGTAAGAAGTAAAGTATTGCCTATTTAGCTTCAGGATCAAAAGATTCTTTATAGTTATCATTTCTCGTATATTCAACTTTACCTAATTCAATAAATTGTTTAACTTGATCAAACATAAGTCTTCCATCGGTAATACCATAATAACCCTTGAAACCATTCTTAGGTATTGGTGTTTTTGAACTAACTAATGGCTTTAAAATACATTCATCTAAATTGGCTGGTTTAACGAAAGTTCTAACTTTTTCATAATTAATATGGTACTTACCATGCATATCTATTTTACCAATACCTGAAGATCTTGTACCTTTGTAATAATTCTTGTTACCTTGCTTTGTTGATAATGGTAATCTCTTGTTACCTGATTTACTTTGCCCATAAAATAATGTTCCGTCTCTATATGTTTTCCATGGTCTTCTTAGACTTGCTTTAAATGTTTCCTGAAATTGCACTATTTGAGTTGCTCTCATTCTATGTTTGCCGTTTTGTTTGATTGTTATAGGATTAAAGGAAACTTTAAAATCCTTATTTGTTAAATGTCCAATTTGAATTTTGACCAAATGAAAAATTAAGAACTAAAACCCGTGCACATATCACGCATGTAATGTGATCACGTGCACAAAACCATTTTGTAGCTACCTCGATGCGATCAAACTGTCTTTGTAGTACAACATAGTTCAACTACTGTTTGTTTTCTGTCAATTAAAAAGCACTTTTAGTAATTAAATTATACATGTAAGAATTAATTCTAGACAATCACAACTGCACGTGAGAATCACGTATAAATGCCATACTCCATTCCAAGAGGAATATCTCTTGAACCATACAGTCTCAGCCATGATTTAGGTTTGTTTAATTCTTTTTTTAATTCGATTTTCAATTTAAGTATTTTAACAATATGTCTAGTAAATAATTCAGCATCTACAGAATTATCACCTTCATAAACATAAACGTTAAATAAAACAAATTCAATATTGCCAGTGCCATCACTAGTATCGGCCTTATTGGCCTTTTCTAACATTGTAATCGAACTAACTGATCTACTCATGCAACTAGCACTATCCAAATCAGAAATTGAATGATTTGTCTTATCAGCTAATTCGTTAGCATCATCTGCCATCATTTTAATCAAAGCATTACCAATGATCGAAACTTTAGCTGAGTCATTAAATTGTTTGATTCTTCCTTCTTGAATACCCGTTGAATTTTCATTTTCTAAATTCATTGATTCCAAGCCAGTTTCTAAGCTCGACCAAATCGAAAATAACTCTCCAGATAATTCATGAATTCCTTGAGTTTCCAGTTCAGACAATTCAATCATTCCTTTATCTTGAGATTGTAGTATAACAACTTTCAAAAATTCAGCAGTTTGTATGAACGGTTTGATTAATTCCCTTAAAAATTTATTTAACAATCCTGGAATAACGGGTGATCTTTGCTGGACTAAGGTTATGTTGAATTTTTCACAGTAATAAATTTCCAATGCGGTACTAATACCAATATCATGGCCATCAACAGTTTTAGCATTTGATTTTGAATTATATGTATCTATAGGAGACGAGAATGGATATAGATATGTGTCATTTAGTCTTCCTACTAGTTGAACCTCAGGTAAGTTTGATATCAAAAGATCAATGGTAAGTTGAGGTATATTACCGATTGCAACTATTGGAAAGATTAAAGTAGATCCCGAGATTTTGGATAATACATCTAGTGGATTTAGAGATGGGATTGAGTGAAATGACATTGATTTTCGTATGGATTTGCGTTATTTTCTAACAAGATGAAGAAAAAGTAGTTAGAGTGGCAACAACGATATTTGTTTGAAGTCCGCTCATCATATTTTTGATGTTAACCCTCACTGTTTTTGTTTTTGATTTGGCATTTCTTGAACTGGAATTTAAACATTTTCATTACACCATACAGTAGAACAACCCCATGGATTATTATTCAGCAGATATTATTCCAGAAAATACGGAGGTGGAGGTATTTGAATCAAAAGTGATTCCTAAACACCCAAACAAAAAGACAGTGCAAAACACCAACACCGACGAGATCAAAGACGATAGAATATCTAAACTAGAAGAAGTTACTTTTCTAAACTCGAGATCACTATTTGAGGAGAAACTAATAGAATCCAAGGAAATATTAGCACTTAGAAAGAAAGTTACTGTGGAAGAAACTAGAAGAGAAAAACTTTTTAGAATCAGAAATGAATTGCTAGATTTAAAAAATGATGATGTTGTTGATGGTGATGAGCAAGAAATTAACGGTTTATTAACCCTACTTCATGAATTAAATGCCAAAGATACGATCAAAATAACTGAATGGAAAGAAAGCTTGAGTGTGAAATTACCCGAAAAGGTAACTAATGAACATTCAATATCTATAACAAGCTGCTCTTCAAAGACAAATACTTCAGTTCAACTGTCAGACTTGAAAATTCTAGAACTGGACAATAGATTAAAAAATATAGAGTCACAATTGGGTTCATTATCAGTAGATACAACTACTAACATGACATTAGAATCAATAGTAAATGATATTTACAGAAGATTAAATATATTAGCTAATCCATATCATTCGACGGAAGAAATCAAAAAACAGTTAGATGATCTGGTACAAAATTCTACAATTTATTTAAAGAATTTAAATAGAATCAAGCAAATAGAGCCTACATTTGACCAATCTCATATAACTTCATTAACAGATACGAAGATTAATTTCGTTTACGAAAAACTGATACATTTACCTGATTTTATGGAGTTATTACCATTAATTTTAAATAGACTAAAAACAATAGAAGGCATAGTGATCAGATTAAATGAAAGTGCAAATAGTATTGAAGGTCTAAATCACGAGCTAAATAAAATGGATTTAAAAATTGATGAATGGTCCAATAAATTGGATGTGTTAGATAAGAAATGGGAGTTCAGCGATAATAGTTTCAAAAGTTATAAAAATTGCATTGACGAAAAGCTGAATAAACTAAGTAACAGTGTTCAAAATCCAGCTGATTGAGTAGCTAGTCTTGTAAATCAATTGGCATTCTGTTATAATGGGTGTTGAATATATAACTGTACTATTTGTTTCTGAGTAGGTTATCTAACTTTATTGATAATTTCACTTAAGAATCTAATTTCCCGTGAATTTGTATAATCTTTAGTTATACATATTTTTACTTAGGCTAATCGATTTTATGTATTTTGATAAATGTGGGTCTTGTGTACGGGTCTAAACAGAACTTGCAAAAAAAAAATGTTTCAGTTAAACCTTACAAGATTTTCTAACATTCTCCCTTTTTGACTCTTCTTCTCTTTTTCTTCTAGTCAATAGATGCATTGTAAATCGTAATACCGGTATCCCCAGTTAGTTTGTGTCAATGACTCTGGCGGAGTAAAAATTTACTAACGAAATTAAGTCCGAAAAGCGCAGAAATTTTTTTTTTTTGCACATCGAAAAATCAACAGTCGATATTTCAGATTTGAAAAACGAATGATTTCTTCGTTTACTCAACTGACCCATTTTGACCCTTTCAACGTTAAATTAAACCATCTGATACTCAAATAATGACAGAAGAAGTTGAAGTTGAATCCACTTACTCTCTAGAACAATTAAGAGATGCTCTTTGCAACAAGTCTGGAAACTCTAAGTTAACAGATAGATTTAGAGCATTATTCTACTTGAAGTCCATAGGTGCTGAATTCAAGGAAGATCCAAAAAGAGCTCAAACAGCCATTAATTACATTGAAGAATGCTTTACTGATCCTTCAGAACTATTGAAACACGAAGTTGCCTATGTTTTAGGTCAAACGAAAAATCTACAAGCTATTCCTGTTTTACAGAAAGTGCTTTCAGATATGAATCAGCAAGTTATGGTTAGACATGAAGCTGCTGAAGCTCTAGGAGCTATTGGTGATCCAATTTCATTGCCTGTTTTGGAACAATTTTACAACGACCCTGAAGAAGTTGTTCCAATTAAAGAAACTTGTGAATTAGCTATTGAAAGAATTAAATGGGAAAACTCCAAATTATCCAAAACTGAGAAAATAGAGCCTTCATTATACGAATCTATTGATCCTGCACCACCAATGCCAACATCAGCTGATGATAAAGTTGAAAAACTTAAATGTTCCCTAAACGACACTTCAAAATCATTATTTGAAAGATATAGAGCAATGTTTAGATTGCGTGATATCGGTACAGATGAAGCTGTCTTAGCCTTGGCTAGCGGATTTAATGATGATTCTGCTTTGTTTAAACATGAAATTGCCTATATCTTTGGTCAAATGTGTAGTCCGGCAAGTGTTCCTGCATTAATTGATATTCTTGCCAAAACTACTGAAGAGCCAATGGTTAGACATGAAGCTGCAGAAGCATTAGGTGCTATTGCTACTGATGACGTTTTACCTGTTTTAAGAAGTTATTTAAACGATAAGGATCTGGTTGTTAAGCAAAGTGCAATTGTTGCTTTAGATATGTACGAGTATGAAAACAGTAATGAACTTGATTATGCTGGTAATATCTAGATTCTAGACTATTTCTCAAAATTATTTAAATGAGGCTTATTTTTCTTTTGTATTTTGTTTCATTATATGGTATTGTTTATTTTCTTTTTTTCCCTTTCTTTTATAATTCGTGTTTACTAAATCAAGTTACTAAATAAATTATTCATAACCTTAAAAATTTTATTGAAGGGAGTGATCAACTTTTAAACAGAAAAAATAAGCGGTTTATATATATATATTACAAATGAAGAAAAACAGAAATGCTAATTATTGGTTCTGAATCTGTAACCACATGAAGTACAAGTATAGAAAACGGTTGCACCTTCATCAGCAGATCTAAGCTGTAAAGTATGATATTGCATTTCATCATTACCACACTTAGGACATTTTTCTTTAATGGTGGCACCTTCTTCTAGTTCACTGGTCTTCAATGTAGTCTTGACTGCAGAATTCTTTAATTTCAAAGCTGATGGAAATGCATTATGTGCTGTGTGTGTTATAACTTTCAAATTGGAAAAGTTTGATGAATCGTATTTCTTATGACATAGTTTGCAATCTATGAGTGAACCACTAACATTTGAGTCTAATAAGTTACCACAGTCTGTGCAAAATATTAAGGAACCAACAATGGACATTATGTGTTATTTTCGAAGTATTTGGGTTATAATTATGATTTGAAAGTTCTTACCGAAAACACAGTTTATGATAAAAAAAATTAGATAAAATAAAATAAAAATCTTGAAAAATGCGTGCGCGACTCAAAGTTGGAGTATCTGGATAAAACGGAGCTGGGAGTTTGAGTTGAAATTCAGCATCAAGCAATCAATTAGCAATGATTTCATCAGATTATTAGTTTACTTAAAATGAAGCAATTATAAGGAGTACTCAATATGGGGATTATATGTGTGTTTTTTTTTCTAGTATTCTTTTTGTAAAACAATGAATGTATGGACTTAGCTTTGTTTGGAAGCAGTTACCATCCATTAAATGAAGTTGAGAATATTTGCATACACTATATAATTTATATGAAAAAGAAAAAAGAATACTAGTTTTGATTCTGTAATACAAATACATTTGTAACATGGATTTATAGAATGATAAGATTATATGCGAAGTTAATCAAATGGTGAATAATTACACTAAATAATTAACGAATAAATATATCGAACATTAAAAGAGAACTAAAAACAATAATTGAAATAAATATTGAAAAACTAAAATCAAGAAAAAAAATAAAAAATAAAAATCATAATTCATAAGGTGGAGGAGGGACATCATTCTCAATAGAACCGTTAAATTCATCCAAATAAACAGATAGTGGGCTGTCACAACCAATAACACCCTTTCTATAACCACAAACAGAGCAATCCACATCCACATCCTGCTCAATTTTGAACTTATAGTGTTTCTGATCACATGACTGAGAATTACTAACTAATATCTCAATGGATAACTTATTCTTCACTGAGAAATAATCGCCCATTATCACATTATTCATGATTGGTTTCTTTAGCTTGGATTTGATATGAACATCATTTGTTAGTTCACCTAGAGTGGTTTTCCAAGCATGTGTTTTATGAGTTGAATCATATTGAAAATTAACAATGTCAAATGATTGTATGAGGTGTGAGTGATGAGATTTGTACAATGGGGTGATTACAGTTGTGTGGTATTTATCACCATTGCATTTTAATTTCATTGATTGATTTAGTGACACGCTAACTTTTTCAATTTTAAAAAGGCCTAGTTTTGTGGATGCTCCATTTGATCTGAATTCAGACTCATTATTAACGACACTAGGAGAATCGATTGTGACTGGTAATGATGATAGTGATGAGTTGATATTAAATGACTTTGGGATAGTGACAGAAATATTCAGTTGAACGTTTTTTGTAACTTTGTCCAAATTTGATTTCTTATAGCTGTCGTTCCATAATGAACGGACTAATCTTGTGCGACGATGGGGGCTTTGTATTTGGTTTTCAATTAATGTCTGTGTTGCTTCGTCAACTATTAGTTGTTTCAGTTTATCTTTAAAAATATGAGATGATTTTATTTGCTTGACATTTTCGTAGTATTGCGGAAGGGCATCGAATGAGAATGAGCCACCTTGGTAATAGATCTGATGAGTTATTTTAGTGGATTGTTCATTATTTTCATAATTTGAGCCTCGTTGAATAATTTTGGCAAAGATAAAATAAGCAACTGAAACATCTCCAGTTTTTAAAGTATTAGCTCCAAAAGACTGACAAGATGAAGGTAATGGACGGACATCAAATGAAGATAATTCAATCACAAAAGGATACTGTAGTGATTGGCCACTAGATAACGTGACTAGTCTAGATGACTTATTGGATGGAAACACTTTTGATTCTTTGAGCATAAATGTATGATTTTCATTATGATCAATGACTGAATTCACTGTATCATCAGGATGTAGTTTTTGAGCATAGTGTGTGTGACAGATACCAATAATACCTATATTGATTTCAGAAACATTGGATACATCATGGATAATATTTAAAGTGAAAGTACCTTTAACCTTATTGTATTGCGCAGTAAACTGCTTTTTAGGATTTGGATACTCGATTTGAAATTTGGGATTTATTTTTCTTTTAATACTATCACGAGGCATCTTAAACTTGCTGTGTTTTATGATTGTTTTAATAAGATAAGGAAATAATTCTTTCTTTTGTATAAAAAAATCAGATATTTAATCTGACTCTAACAGTTCCATAAAATACAAAAAACAAAAAACATGGATATTTGTCTAATAATATATATATATGCGAGACATTTGAGTTATTCGGACTCTGGCCCGTTGTTAAATCGGTTTGGAATCATTTGAGCTATTTCGAGAGGTAAAAGGGCGCACGGCTGTTCTTCCGATCACAATTAGCCACGCGGTCTTACTAAACTACTACCATAACCAGTGTACGGGTTTGTCTAAGCTAAGATGGATCAAAGCGTGTCTTACTCAATTAGTAAATAGCTCGGGCTCAGGTTCGGGTATTCTTTAAGAGTTTTTAAGAATATATTATAGAAAAAGTGAGCTATACCTTGAATATTGAGTAGATAATTATAGATATGAGAATAATATTGCAAAATTCATAGAATGTGAATCAATTAACATTAATAAAAAAGCTGACTATATTTCTAATACATAGAGAGAATCTATATTTAGGTCGGACTGGCTTGCTGTATAAAGAAAGATATGCCAGATTTTAGCCATACCCCTTTATATCACACACAGATAGATATAGCTACTTAACCGGGTCAATTTAATATATAATATATCAGAAAAAATATTGCCCCTATATTTTAATTGGTAAAAGAATGATTCTAGTTTAGTTCAGTATGTATAATATTAAGCGTCTTGAAAATTTACCGCTACACGGGTTTGAGAAATATAGTGAGCGGTTTTTTAGTTGGGTTCAGAGAAAAATCTAGAGAGATCTTACCAGGCGGATTCTTTTTACTGTTTTCCGTCTTCCGCTTTTTTGGTTAGTGGTCAGTTTCATGCTTTCTTAAGACTTCAGGTTGATTTGAATTTGATTTAAATATTTAAGGTGTAACGAAACGAATAAGGGTAAAAAAAGCCCTTTGAAGCTATAGTTTATAGTTTATAGGTAAACTCAAGCGCTTATCTATAACTTGTACTCCGAATTTTTAGCATTAAAATTGTCTAGCTCTTTTGTCAGTTTGAAAACATCTGTAATAATTTCTAATAATATCAACTTCAGATTATTGTACCACAATTGAAAATGACTTTTCTAGATTTTGACTGTCTAACGTCCCATGTCATTAATGTAATTTACCTACATACTTAGAGTGGCGCATAATAAGGCGGTGCACATGTCATCACAGTAATCAAACACAGTGGAAAGATAACTTTTTAAGCGATTAATATACTAAAATTCAATATAATTTCCAAAACATTAGGGGCCTCTTGGATTTATAAAATCAAAAAAGTTTAAGCTGATGAAATTTCAAGTACTTTCTCCTTTTTTTTTTTGAAATAGAACTTCAACTTTTCTCAATAAAAAGTTCCTATTTATACCTAATCAATTGAAAAGAAAATAGTGTTTGCTGAGAACTATATTTTTCTCAAATTCCATAGTTATTCCAGCTATTTATTTCTTATAATAAATAACATAAATTAAATTGTATATGGTGAAGTCCATACAATCTACGAGATGTGGAATTATGAAGTAAATTCCAATGAAAGAAAATGCCTCTAATAGTGATCATTGGTAAGCCATATAAATAATTAAATAAACGAATATTTGAGCTGGATTTTAACTAATCAATAAAGATGGTGATTTGTGTTTTTATATTACATTTATCAAGGGAGAGTGGTTATGTCTAATGCGGAATCAACAGATTGACAAATCGTCAAATACAAAAACAAAAAACTAGAAAAGATTTAGACGTCTTAAAAGGAGCACATAAATTCGATATTTTTGATTACACAATACATCAATATGTATAGATGGTGCATAAAATGCAAAATAGGTTGAAAACAAAAATTAAATGGAAATTTACTTCAGCAATTGTAAATAACTGTGGTAAAGAACCAAAAACCAAAATAAGATTCACATATGATCAAATGAATCCATGTTATCTGCCATCACACAAAGACCAACTGAAAAAAAAAAGTACAAAACTGTCTCTAATATGAAATTACTGTAATAAAGTGTATTATTATGGCTTCCATGGTTCAGAAAATTAAATTGTTATGAGATTTTTAAATATCAACGATTAGAAAGAGTTAGTTGATTTAGTGTTCGATCATTTACTTGCTAGGTAAAGTGCGATTATTATATGCTACCAGAGGCATTTCCTCCAAAAGGAAAAAGTCTAACACTGATATATTTCAAAAAACGTTTGTTGATATAAAAGGTATTAATTACCTATCTATTGCTAGTTTATTTTAGCTGTATTTTGTTTCTCTATACTACATACTCTCTCTCTAATATATTTCGATTACCATACGTTTTGCTTTTCTTACTTTTCTTTTCCAATTTTATGAAAGCTTTCTCTTTAAATTTAAATAGACAAATGTTGTGGCCTTATATTAAGTTGAACTAAAATTATTTTCTAGTGACCTCATACAGAAGAAAACCTAATAATTAGATATGAAGTCAGGCTTTAATCCTCACTTCAATCGTGTCTCACTCTTCAAAATTAAAGTTCCACCATTGTGTCCATCGTCAAACCAGAATTCATATAAATTTGTAATCATTGTTCACACCATAAAAATTATAACCAAACTGTCCAACAAGAGTATGGTGTTTATCATCATTCTCACAAGGAATCTGGCCAATAGGCGCGTGTATACGCCGATCCCCCACAAAGAGCCGTAAGTGCCCCTTGAAGTTCTTCCGGAGTCATCAACAGCGATTCGTATTTCCCCAGTTTTTCTGCTACAGGCATATAAAAGAGGCACCAATTCCACTTCTTTTCATACTAGATTGTCACTTATTCTTCTTTTCATATTCAACAATATACATAAAATTACATTTGTTATTATGACGAGTGCAGATACATTTGATATCGATGATAAATTAGCACAATTGACTTTAAAAGAGAAGGTTGCATTACTATCATTAAAGGACTTTTGGCACATTGCTCCAATTGAACGACTAGGTATTCCAGCTATCAGATTATCCGATGGTCCAAATGGTGTAAGAGGTACCAAATTTTTTAAATCAATTCCTTCTGCCTGTTTTACTTGTGGTACTGGTTTAGGTTCAACCTGGAATACCGAATTATTGACTGAGGCTGGTCATCTTATGTCCGAAGAAGCTAGACACAAGGGTGCTCATGCTATTCTTGGCCCAACTTGTAACATTCAAAGAGGGCCTCTAGGTGGTAGAGGATTTGAATCTTTTTCTGAAGATCCAATTTTATCTGGTTTATCTTCTGCTGCTATTGTTAACGGTATTCAAAAAGGTGGTGTTTTAGCTACTATTAAACATTTTGTTTGTAATGATTTAGAAGATGAAAGAAACTCAGTTAATTCGATCTTATCTGAAAGAGCTTTAAGAGAAATCTATTTGATGCCTTTCCAATTGGCTACTAAATATGCCAACCCAAGATCTTTTATGACTGCTTACAACAAAGTTAATGGCGAACACGTCTCTCAATCTAAAAAGCTTTTGACTGATATCTTAAGAAAAGAATGGGGTTGGGATGGTATGATTATGAGTGATTGGTTTGGTGCTTACTCCATTGAACAATCAATGGATGCTGGCTTAGACTTAGAATGTCCTGGTCCAGGTTTGATAAGAAAGAGTGATTCTATGTTACATCAAATTTTAGCTAGAGAAATTTCACAATCTGTTGTTGATGATAGAGTTAAGAACATTTTAAGATTCATCAAAGAAGCTCTTCAATCAGGTATTCCAGGTGATGCTCCAGAAGATGTTTTGAACAACACTCCTGAAACTTCCGCCTTCTTGAGAAAATTGGCTAACGAAGCAATTGTGTTATTGAAAAATGATGGAGGATTATTGCCTTTAAAGAAAGAAGAAAAGATTGCTGTTATTGGTCCTGGTGCTAATGCAGCCAGAACATTTGGTGGTGGATCTGCTTCTTTGAACCCATATTACCAAACTAATGTTTATGATGCAATTAAAGAAAAATTAAGTGATGCTCCAGCTTATGCTTTAGGAAGTGACATTGAGAAGAACTTCTTTGATCTAGGTAAATATGTTACTAACCCAAAGGGTAAAGGCTTCAGCATTAAAGTTTACAAAGAGCCAGTCGGAACTCCAAACAGAACTTTATTAGAGGAATTGACTTTGGACAGTTCCAAGTTTAACTTATTTGATTATATTCCAAAAGGTTGGGAAAACGGTGTTTTCTATATGGACTTGGAAGGTGACTTTGTTCCTGATTACACTGGTCAAGCTGCTTTTATTGAAACTTGTTTAGGTACTACTTTGTTTTACATTAATGATGAAATATTTATTAATGATAAGGATAACCAAAAGTTAGGATCAGGTACTTTAGGTACTTCCTCATTAGGCGAAACTAAAATCTTGAATGTTGAGGCTGGTAAGACTTACAAACTTAGAATTGAATTCGGTTCATCAAAGACGTTCACTGTTCAAACTGGTGACTTAACTGGTTCCAATGGTGGTGGTGCTTTATTAATAGGTTATCAACAACACAAAGAAGGTGATGTTCTATTGAAGGAAGCTATTGAGACTGCTAAATCTGTTGATAAGGTTGTTTTATGTATTGGTACATCTTACGATTACGAATCTGAGGGTTTCGATAGAAAAAATATGGACCTTCCTGGTAATCAAGATGAATTGGTTAGAGAAGTTTTGAAGGTTAATAAAAATGTTATCTTAGTAAATCAATCAGGTACTCCAGTTACATTACCATGGATTGATGACATCCCAGCGTTAGTTCAAGCCTGGTTCAATGGTATTGAAAGTGGTAATTCTATTGCCGACATTTTATACGGTGACGAAAACCCATCTGGTAAACTGTCATTAACATATCCAAAGAGACTTGAAGATAATCCAGCTTACTTAACTTTCAAGTCTAACAATGGACATGTCGTTTATGGTGAGGATGTGTTTGTTGGTTGGAGATACTATGAGAAAAAGAAGATCGCACCATTATTCCCATTTGGTTTTGGTTTATCTTACACTACTTTCGAATTATCAGACTTGTCTGTGAAGTTGGTTAAAGATAAATTGGTTTCCACAGTTAAGGTTACTAACACTGGTTCAGTTTCTGGTAAGGAAGTTGCCCAGTTATATGTTGTTCCTCCAGCCACTACTACGGCAGTTGAAAGACCATTAAAAGAATTGAAAGGGTTTGCTAAGGTTTCTTTGGAACCAAAAGAATCCAAGACTGTTACTATCGAGGTTCCTTATAACTATGCTGCTTCATATTATGATTGTGATGCTGGTAAATGGCACGCAGAAGCTGGTGACTATGGCGTTTTAGTTGGTAATAGATCTGATTCGGATAAATTCTTGTCTGGTAAGTTTACTTTATCCAAAGATGAATTTTGGACTGGTTTGTAATCTTTTAGTCTCTCATAAGTTCTCCTCCAAATATCTTTTACTTTTCTTTGTTTCTTTTGTTCCTTTTTTTATAGGTTATTTTCTGCATTAACTAATATAATAATGATTAAAAATGTTTTTATTTTTAGTTGATAGTGTATGTGCAATACCAGAATATCTTGTTCTTCGAA
Organism: Ambrosiozyma ambrosiae; assembly: GCA_003705185.2. Taxonomy (NCBI): domain Eukaryota; kingdom Fungi; phylum Ascomycota; class Pichiomycetes; order Pichiales; family Pichiaceae; genus Ambrosiozyma; species Ambrosiozyma ambrosiae. The sequence continues at coordinate 216,046 of PPHU02000001.1, forward strand.
ATATGGATCAACGAGGTATGAACATATTCAAAGCAAGGAGTGCTGTATGATAATGTAGATTTTCAATTGACTTGGATATTTCTGCTTCATGAAAGCCCACGAGTATATTAATCTGCATGAATTAGAAGTGAAATTATTAACATGGTCAGTTTTATTTTCCGTGGTTGTATCGACGTATCAGTTCGTTTTATGGCCGTGAAAGTATTATTCCAGCTTTTATTTTGAGATTCAAACACTAAGAATTTAGTCTCGAACTTTAATTTTGTAACTCATTCACTGATATCTAACTCCTTAGAAATGATCCCAACTTCATCATCAGTAGCTATAATCCTTCTGATATATTTTATGAACTTCTCAGATTCATGGACTTTAAAACATGGGAACTTTTCTAACTGTACAATATTCACAAGGGAATATATAATCACAGTTTATTTTCTTTAGTTAGCAGACCCTCATAAACAATTAATTTACCTTTCTTTTGTAAGTTGATTTGAGATTTTCATTAATATATTATGAGTTAATAAATATTTATAATAAAACAAAAAAGTACATCAGATAATGTAACATAAAAATATATTTAGAGTTCGGGTCAGGTTATTTATCTTATCTCCGGTTTTTTGAACAGAATCTGGTCTCAAGAAAAGGCAGATGTATCTTGGATTGACATTTCCAGGCAATAACATCCTGGCTAGAACACTAAAGTTTCCCGTCGTATCATCTCCAACTTAGAAAACATGTAATTTTATGGGAATCTAATATACCAATCTAAGAAAGGCTGAAAACTATAGGTATACTAAAATTTTCTTATTTTTCGACAATTAGGAGATGCCAAAATAGGATACCAGCTATGAGGTTTTGAATTATACCTGTGGGATTAAGTTTACATTACTAAACAAGAGTTATAATAACCGGAAAAGTTTTATTAGATATATAAACATGAAATAGAATCTTTCAATGATGAGCTTTCAATATTAAAGTATCTGGAATAAAGTGCACTCTCAATGCAACAGTCTCATTATTCAAACCTACTACCAAAAGTGTCAAATCCTCATCTAACTAATCACTTATGAGAACTAGCATAATTTGATTTGGAGTCAGTATTGTATGTTTGAAAAGACATACTTGGAGAAGGGAATTCTGTAAGTTTACTGATAGTTAATACCCTTCACAACAATATTAATTGAAATCTTAGACTGGTAAATAGCTATGGAATTGAGAACTGTTATAGGACAACTCATTCTGAAAATTTTGGTTTCTGGAATGGACTGAAAGCAATATTTTGTCAGACTAACTGTTTTTAAATCCGTCAAATTTTGAAAATTAACATCGATTTCTGTGTTTGGATATATAACAGTTTGCAATTTACAATCTGAGTTTGTTCTTAAGATTCTTTATTGGTTTATAAATGTGTCGCACCTATATAGAGTCATATAGCAAGTTGTAAGCCAGTTGTGTGTGTTTTGAACCATTATGACCAGGGCTATCTTCCTGAACCCTGAGCCCTATAGATTGAAGCCAACATAAAGCTAGAAGAAAATGCAAAAAAAAGATACTTACAGCTCAAGAAAAATGTGACAAACATCTCTTAACAGTTTCAATGTTTTTTTTCAAATAAACGATATAAGTCAAAGTAAGGTGTTTGGAAAAGAAATAGTTTACAGACTAACCAGATCAAATGAGTGATCTGTAACAGAATGAACAGCTATTATTTCTACATGAATTTAGTGATCCTTATTACTTCATATATACCTATTTAGAAAAAAGACACATGGATGTACTGAATTTCACCAGTGTTTTACGGTCACTATGTGCTTATCAGTCATTTCTCCACACATCTTCTTGAACTCTTGTCTAGAAACACCCTCTTTCTCCAAAAATAACTCAGATGGATATCGACCATTCATATATTTCAACAATTTATAAAAGACTCGAGTTGTATCTTCTGACTTACCTTCGACACACTTGTTAATCCACCTCTTCTCTAAAGTACTTGCAGTTCCAGGATCAACTATAATACTTGCTTCTTCTTCCTCTTCTTCAAATTGTACATCGTCCTCCACCGCTTCAGCATTTTCAGCTTTTGATGTGTTCTGTTCAGTAGACTTAGATGAACCATCTAAATGAAGAGAGGTTTGATTGGAAACTACTGCTGGTGTACTTTCTATTCGATTATTTCCATCACCAGATCCATTAGAAGAGACACCAATACCATTAGTAGAGACACCAACACCATTATCAGTGTCACCCCCCTCATTATTTAATTCATCATCATCGTTGTTACTACTATCACTGTTATTATGGTGATGATGATCATGTTTCTTTTTAGCTTGTTTTCTTTTGTCTTCCATTTCTTTTTCTTCAGCAACCTTGATTTTAATTTCCTTAGTAATTCTCAAATAGAGAAAGGTGAAAACTTGGATAACATAACCTGATTTCAATAGCCACCCAATTGCCTCTATATATATTTCTGTATGATCTTTACTTGGAATAATAGCTCTACCTTCCTTTCTATTCAATGCTGCTAAAAAATGAGGCAACGAAGGTAACACATTGAATTGTTGAGCAAATCTAACTCTATCTAAATAAATGTTCATCAGAGGAGCTAAGGGAGAAACAATATAGTAATTTCTAGGTATGACTGGTAAAACAGCCTTGGCTCTTCTCCAATAAAGTAAATGTTCAGCAAAACCAATAACTGTTCCTAAACTCAAACTACACTCGATTGATAACTTTTTCAAGCTTAAATTAGGTCTGATTTGTAAAATTAATTTAGCAAAAGGAGAACTGATCTCTATCCCAATATCTTTAATAATAGTCAACGGTTCATCTAAAAGTAAAATGGCATACTGAGGTTTAGACTGCATTATAAAACCTTCTGGGTTTTGATCCGTAAATGGATTAAATGGAGAAACAGAAGATAAAGCCGATCCAGGAGAAACTTGAATTTGTCTAGGAGGTAAAGAAGCGAACTCAGTATATAGTGGAATTTGAAAGTTTCTATCCTTCTTATTTAATTGAAAATTAACAATCTTAGAATTTAAAACTGAATCATATGTGATCTTTATCATTCTAGCTAACGATGATTTTTCCAAAATTTTGTCCCATTGCTGCTCAATTGGCAGATTGGACAATTCATCTTTCAAACTTAGTATTAACTGAGATTCTTTCCAAACAAGACCATTACGTTGTTGCTCAAATCTTAACAAAGTTGTGACTTTCGACACTATATTTTCATACATTTCATCTATTCTGGCATTATATTCAACGACAGGAGGATTCATGACGACAGTAAAATTAAACAAATACATTGGGCATTGCTCCTCCTCATTATTTTCTACATTTGTATCCTTTAAATCTCCATCATCTGCTGTGATGTCAATTCCACTAGTATTAGCCGTAGCCCCTGAACTATGGTGATTTGATTTTTGAGACACACTTTTCTTTCGTGATCTTGTCTGTTTCTTTCTATCAGAATGAGTCGACTCTCTCCAATTACCATTTTTGTTGATATGAACTGGATGACCCAAAAAAGCCATATCATCCACCGTGAATTCAAATCTTTCATTACATAATGCTTCTGGTGGCGTTACTATTTCACTAACGAAATCTGGATCAAATCCAAATAATTTATCAGGTTGATTATTCTCAATTGAGTGTTCAGTAATGGTTTGAGTAAGACCAGGTAAACCTGCCGAAGAGTTAGGGACTAATCCAGGACATTGATTATGTAATGAAACACTAGTCTTAATACTTGAATTTGTCTCACTCGATCCACCAGCCTGTAAAGGAGCTTTTTGAGAAGGGTTAGCTGTTTGCTGCAATTCTTGCTCTTGCTCACCCATAATAATCTTCTTCAGTAAAATTTGTCGTTGTTGCTCTTTTCTCTTTTGTTTTCTCTCCTGTGAATCCAGAAATTCTAACATAGCTTTACCTTCTGATTGCTGATTTGTACTATTACCAGCTAACAGGTAATAATTACTAGCAGTACTACTACCAAAACTGTTTCCTCGTGAGCCCAAATCATCTGTAGAATAGCCATCAATATCAATCGAACTTGAATCATCAAATACACCATTAAATTCATCATCAGTTGAATAATAAAACTCTTCCTGGTTCCTGTGGTTCTTGTAGTTTTTATAATTCTTATAGTTCTTGCTGCTCTTGATATTCTTGTTATTGGATGAGATGAGTTTCTTTTGAACCTTTTTATTTATTTTGTGTTCTTGTTCCTCAGTATCATCTTCGTCTGATGAACTGGATAAGTCATCTAGTGCACCTGATTCTAAAGATTTATTCAATGGAGTTGGTTTATAACCGTATTCTTTTGGTCTGGATGGATAATGGAACACTAAATGGCTTCCATCATGGGTGCAGATTGAGAGTACTACACCCAATATACATGGATTGGGCAAAAATATGGAGCTCATTGATGTGCTTTCTAAAGTTTCATTTATTGGAAAGTAAGTACTCTTGATAAGTCTACTAATCAACAAATTTAGACCATTTCGAAAAATGGAGAAAGGGCCTTGCGCGACCTATAAATACAACAATTACTCTGTCATATCTTTTCAAGTCAGTATGATATACGAAAATAAGTAATATCAGTCTGACACTAAAGTAACCAAATAACCACAATTCTTGAGAAGATAACTATTCTGCTTCTATTAGGTCTCATAAAGGTTTTTCAGAAACGAACAGCTAATATAATTCGTTCCACTCAAGTTTTAGCGTAATTTGATTGATCAAGGATACTATGTGCATATGTTGCCAAGGTTATTTGGTCAAATTTAGATAGAATTTTTACCAGTTTTATGAAGGGTGCAAAATAATTATTATATATGATTTTTTTCATCGAATTATTGTCAGATAATATTAATATATGCAAATGCTCAAATATAGCAGAGAGAAAACTTATTGTCAATAAACACATCTTCTAAATCATGAACGATATGATACCTTCATCATCAGAAACTAAAAATTGGTCATAGACCTAATAGGTATATACTAATTTCTAATACTTATTATCCCCCAACAATAAATATGATATCATATAAGGTTTCAGTATTTTACCTTGTCTTGCTTTTTTGTGTTTTTTAAGTAGTTTTAATCAAACTGAATAGCCGAGATTGTATGTTGAAAAGGTTAATTAAAGTTCTAAGCTCTTAAGCCGCCAAATATTCCGCTATAAAATAAATTATTTGTGGCTTGATGGCTAAAAAAATAGATTTGTTCTCTACATGCTACATATTCAATTAGTAAATCATACTTCAAAAATGTTCAATATCTTGTTTTTAGTATAAATATATTAGAGTTAACTATATGCGTAAGTAGGGGAGACATAAACATATCAAGTATCTCAGACTGTAAGTAGTTTTAAGTAATTATCAGTAACCTTAAGTAAGCAGAAGTGTAAAATTTCACAAGTCCCTTATGTAATCTCTCGGCAAAAGATTCCTCCCTTACGTGAAGCAGGACTTGGTACTCTTGCTACTAAAAGAGGGAAGGACTTAATTTCAAAGTGATCGAAGAAATAAATGATCAGATTAGATAACTTAAAATCAGAATTAGAATTTATGGAGTCACTAGTGAATCAAAAGTTCAAATATGTCTCCTATTTAGGTTATCCAACTCGATCTAGACATTCAAAATTTAGGTCGCTACTTTTTTGTCTTGCCGGATATTTAGCTTTTTTTCTGCCCACTTTATCAATAATCAGTTAATTTATAATTCAACAGTGCAATATTGTTACTTTATTCAGCAGCGACATGTTGGTCTGCCAATACAAGGTTATTCTGTGTGTACACCGATATTCCCTTTATTTCCTCCACTATGATGCATCTCTCCGAAGAGCGCCTCTCTTGAATCGGAAGCGATCTAAAATATTTTTTTTCAAATTTAATTTTTCCAGAGTTATATAGTTTGTGGATTTCCTGATTTGTAGGTATTGTCTCTGATTGGAGATACAAAACCAAATTTTGTTTCCGTTTTACACAAAAAGATCAAATATATACTTTTCCTGTTTGTACCATTTAGTTATTCTCACTGTTTTTTCACAGACTTAGCTTCTCTAATCACTATGAGCTCTCTTCCTGATTATCAGATGCTCCAGCAAAGTCATGATGTCTGTGCCAAATGCAAAATCAAGAGACGGATTTATATTACTGATGAAAACCCTCTAACTTTGACCAAGTATAAGACTTGTGATACTTGTAGAAAGAAAAACAAACAATACAAGAAAAATCAAAAAATGAAGTTGATGAAAAAATTGGAAACAATGGATATACCCAGACATGCTATACAAATGAACTTCCATCAATCTGGAAGAAGAAACACACTTAGTGTTTACGACTCAACAGAAACTTTATCTGGTAGAAGTAACTCATTGCCGTCGATACCCCAACATGTTAAAGTTCAATCCGATTGCAACTCTTATAATTTGCAGGACCAAATACAAGACCAAACTACCTACCTTGAAAATAATTTGATTCAACAAGAACAGGAACAACATCAACGGCAACATCAACTTTCCGAAATTCTGAGTTCACCAACATCTCATCAGAATCAACAACTACAACAGCAACAAAAGGAACTACGGCAGCAGCAACAGTTTCAACTCTCTCAGAATCTTTCTCCAAATGACCTAACTTTTGAAAATGTTCTGTTAGAGTTATCCCATAATTGTGAAAAGGATATTTACACTTTGAAATTTTCAATTAACATTCCATCTTTTATAATCCCTAGATTCGGCGATAAGCCAAATGAATTGGATCCTAACGTAGTCATGTCTATTTCTTCAAAAGCAAAAAGATTGCAACGATATAAAGAAGAAGTTAAATCAAAATTGAAAACACATTATTTAAATAGAATGTTTGATGTTTTATCTAAGGTAGGCTATGTTTTCAAAACAAGATCAACAAACTGGAAAAATGGTAAGTTTTATTCTCAAATGTTGTGTCATGAAGATGTGGGGAACAAAAAAAAAGATATTTCATTATTAGTGGAAGATGATGAATCCGATGATCAGCAACAGCAGAATCAGCAACAGCAGCAGCAGCAGCAGCAGCAACAACAGCAGCAAACTACTGACAAAAGCAAAAGCAAAACTAACTTAGCAACAACTTCATCAAACGTAAAAGCCTCCAACAATAACGCTACCAATACAACAAAGTTGAAATATCAACTATTGTTCCCATGTCAATCTAGACTTAACTACTCATTCGATTCAAATACAGGCCAATTCAACTTAGACTTTAATCATTTAAACCATAAAGGTCTACCATCAACAAATCCGAATGATCCAAAATCAATAGCACACCCAAAATCCTCGAATTTGTCATTAGCACAAAAATGGCTGCGTTCAATCAATCCCAGTGCATCAACCAGTGCATCTCGAGAATCCCTAAAGGAACAAGAACAGTCCATTCCATCTCAACAACAACCATTAGTGTTAAAAAACCAATTATCCTTGGCTAGAGAAGAGTCACCTCAGACTGCAGTGTCTGGAGGTGGTGATACACCAAACACAATGTTAATGATGTTGGACTCATCTGTACAGCCTACCACTTCTGCAGCAAATATCATAATTGATGAAGATGATCAATTGCAAAGACAACAGGAACAGCAATTAAGAGTTCAGCAATTGATGATAGATCATAAAATGCATCCTGCCAATTCCCCAGACTACCCTTCCTTTTCTGAAAATGATAATGACATAGAAGATGAAGAAGATGATTCAATGATGTTGGAGCGACAACAACAAGAACAGCAGAAACGGCACCAGCAGCAACAGCTTCGGCAACAACAACAACAACAACAACAACCTATCTACACGAAGACCTCCCACAATTCTTATAGTCACCAGAATCACAAACTATCTAACATTTCGGTTATTTCTGAAGATGAATATTCTTCTGATGATAGAGATGATGATCTATCCGAACTAGACGAAAATTCTGAAAACGCAGAGAGTAGTTATGACGAAGAAGAAGATACCGAAGACAATCTCCATTTGATCAATCGACTCAAACATGAAAACAGAGCATTGAGAAGAGTATTGATCAAGCAAAATACAAATTTGGGATCATCTCCTGTTGAGGGTATTGGTATCAGTGTTGCTGCGACTAATGGTTCAGAGACTTCTGCTGCTGGTTCAGGTCATAAGAAAGGATTGACTGCATTTGCTAATGCCTTGAATGATTTGCATATGAAGATAAGCACCCATGATTCTTGAACCTACTTTTACTTCTATTTTTCTATATACAGATTACTCTCTTTGTGCTTATTTTATTTTATTTTATTTTTGCTTTCCTTTTAATTAATGCTTTACTTAGTACTGCTTTGTTTGCTTGGCTTTATTTGCATCTTCCTTTTCTTAATTTACTAGAGAATTAGTTTTATCTCTGTCTTTATTTCTATATTCATTTCTCCATATATTCATAATTGTCTTTAGTGCTTTTCAAATATTTGAATTTGTGTTTAAAACTCCGATGCTGCAGATCATTTTCTACAATTCAAAAAAAAATCCGAGCACTAGAAACCTGCAGAGCATGCTATTCCTGGACCCGGTGGATCCGGTGGACCCGTTGGACCCTGCATATGACTAGAAACAAAAGGAGCGGATCCCTAATCAAACATTTATGCAACAGATGTTTTCTAACTCTCGAGTGATCTGATTGAACCAATCGATTTATGTATGTACATATACCATATTTATCCTTCCTAAGTAGTTCAGGCTTGTAAATGATATGGTTGAAAAACAAATACAATAGTTAAACCTACTCAAGGGAAACCAGCCAATGATTAGTTGTTAAATGGACTAATCATTTCTCATGATCATGAACCAAGAGAGTAAAACTTGTAAGGCTGGCTTATATGAAACAATATATTATATATGAAAAATAGTGATAAAATGTGATAATTAACAATGAACTAATAGTAATAAGATTTTCAAAAAAAGTCAGCATATATGTATATAAATGAAAGTAATTTTTTGTTTGCTTTTTTAAAAAGAAAACAGAAAAAGGGTATAAAAGTCAAACATATAAATTGTCAAGGGAAAATTAGAACTAACAAAAAACAAAGAAACGAGAAAAAGCATTGGAACGAGATTGAAGCAAGCTTTCGACTGTAGTTAAAAAGTTAAAATTAAGAACATTAAATAAAAACGTAGGGGATAAAACAGATTCAAATGGAAACTTAAGTTTAAAGAGTATAAAATAAGGTTGAATAATTAAAATTAAAATTGTAAACAAAACATTATTAAAAAAAAGCAGACTGCCAGATTTGAAACAGCAAAAAATAAAATGATGAGATAACAAAAAGGGTATATGATATTAAAAAAACCGAAAAATAAAATGAATACAAAGAAAATCGGTTTTATGGATAATAATAATTTAAAATAAAAATGCAGACGTAGTAGCTTTTATGATATAGAAGCAACAAATGAAAAAAAAAAACACAAAACGAAACGAAAGACCCCTTACAATCATAACGAGTATGTTGGTGAAAGTCGTTTAAGATATTCACTAGTAAGAACAAATGAATAAAAAGGTATGTTTCTAATATAAAATACATTGGAATATTTCAAATGATATTTTTCTTTCTGTAATGACAACAATGAATGAATGTGGAAGTGATCAAACAAATAAATGACAGTAAATGAAAATGTCAAATAACAGAGAAAAGAACTCATAGAAATGGCATCTTTTAAATTAATCATTAATTAAGTGAACACAATGATGATTGAAAAAACTTCTATCAATCAGTCCGACAACAAAAATAACAATTTTAACAAAAGAAATTAAAAAAAGAAGGATATCACATAAAAAGTAATAACGAGACATCTAAGCCAAAACAAACAAAGGGAGTTAATAATTTTGCAATTGCTAAAGTAAAAGAACTACCATTAATGGAAAATGCGCAATCGAATCAAAAAGTATTAATTCAATTAAACTATTGCCAATAAGAATTAGTGGATGTACTAGAATTAGGAGCACCTAGTCCAAATCCACCAAATCCGTTTTCAACTTTATTAGTTCCAACATTGATGGCAGCATTCCCACTAGGCAAGGATTGTTGCATACCAGCATGAGGTTGCTGTTGTTGCAATTGTTGTTGCAACTGTTGTTGTTGGTATAAATTCAATTGTAATGCTTGCTGTTGGTTTTGCTGGATGTTTAATGTTTGTTGCTGTTGATAAATCTGTGATGGTTGAAACTGAGAACTTGGACTTGATTGGTGAATGAAATTAAATGGTGATTGTAATGAGAATGATGATTGGGGAGGAGGTAAGGTGTTTGTAGGTGATGGGGACTGAGTGGATTTCATGAATGACTGATTGCTTGTGGTATTAATTAAATGAGTCTTAAACGTATCATAGTTCTCTTTTTCGAGTTTGCTAATCGAATGTTCTTTGGAAAGGGTTATGAACGAGCATGTTTTGATTTGTTTTGAAATAATCTCTAGTTTATTATCTTTCAAAAATTGAGAGATTGTTAGAATGATAGTTTGAAACTTATCTGAGTTGATTATTTTCAATTGTTCTGATTCAGATAATCTATCTGAGGTCACTTTAAATTCATGTTCAAATGAAGAAGGAAAATAATGTAAGATGATTGAATCATTAGTTGGAGAATTATGTTTCAAATGGATTTCAATATTAAATAATAACTTCATTGGAACCATAACTGTAGATAAGAATTTCTCTTGAATATCAGTCATCGAATTTGTTTCGTTTGAGCCAGCATTAATAATTGAAGATAGTTGTTGGAACAAATTAGATTTCTTCAAAGAAAACTCATATTCATAAGGCATATATTTATTTAATTCAGAACAACAAGTTTTTGAATTATTATCAACACCGTAGATTTCCAAAACAACTAAATTTTGACGATTTTCAACTTCATCTAATCTTGGAAACTTAATATAAGTATTAGTCATCTTCTCCAATTCAGTAATGAAGTTGGTTGGCTTTCTTCTGTTCAAGTTGAAAAATTGATTTAATTGCCAAGATGTCAATAGTTTCCATTGAGCTAGGTTCAAATTGATTAATATACAATTATAACTGCTCGAAGTCACTTTCTCAACTAATTTTTCTAATTCTAACTTAGCAATTGGAATTTGTGATTTATTTTTGGCAGGGCATTTAATAACCACGTTATTTTTTCTAATAAAAGATTGTTGATAATTTGTAGATTGATTTGAATGCAACTCATCCAATTGCTTATCACTCATTTCAAAAGAATTTGAGAATTTAATGAAAACATTAAACTTTCTCATAATAGTTTGAACAGTTTGACCACCAACACCAATAATTTGTCTATGGAATGATTCAGGAACGTTAAAGGTCAGATGAGTTGGCAATTCATCTTCAAATAAACCTAAACCCAAAACAGAATCAATTAAATCGTTACAAGTGATTTCAACAATAAAATCATAATCTGTAAAAGGTAACAATTTAATTGAAGCAGAAGACATATTCATTATTTTGATAATCTTACCATTTTTCTTACCTGTAATAAAATCTTTTTCTTTAATTGGTAATTCAATCTGATATTGACAAGCACAGTTAATTAATTCAGATTCGATAAATTGCGAGAATTGAGTTAGAGAGTTGGCACAAGCTTTAACCGAATCAGATTTACCTAAAACTTGAAAAATATATTCAGAATGCTTTAATTTAGTTAATGAAACAATTGAATTTGATGAAAATGATAACGAATCTGAAAAATTTAGTAATTTATTCACTAGTGAATGAGAACCACCATTTAACTTCAAACTGAACTTAGCAGAATAAATTGAAGATATATTTTCCATAAACTTTTCGATCGAATAATCAACCTCTTCAACAGAATTACCTTGAAATGAAACGATATCGCCAGAAGTAGCTTTGCTTGGATAACCAAGAGCAGGAATTGAAATGAAACAACCGGTTGAGTACATTATGTTTTCCAAAAATTCGCTATCTTGATTTTGCAAGATTAATAGTTCTCTCTTAATTGGCATCATTGAAATTTGCTTAATAAAAGGGATCTTTGAGATTTTGTTAATAATATCTGAAATTTGATGTTTAGCTAATAAAACCATTGGTCTTAAACCTGTAATAAATATTTTCGGTTTCCCAGTTTCAGTTTCCAACGAATTATTATAATACAATTCAGGCGTTAAATTTGGTAAATACAAATGACAATTAGTCTGTCTAATGACTCTTTTTAAATTTGAAAACTCGGTACCACCAATTAAAGGTAAAATAGACAAAGTATCTAACTCTAAATAATCGGAATATGACTCTTGACTTGAATCGTCTAAATATAATTTGATTTTATTCTCAGCAACTATAACTTGATCTCTGTGACCGACAATAAACAGATCCAGTTTACTTTTGTCATTTGAACCAGTTAAATAAATTGAACATTTATTATAATTTGAAATATCACTCAAAAACTTTAAGAAAGAGTTAGAAATGTAAGTCATATTATTAAATATGGCCCTGTATTTTAAACTATCTAAACCAATTTTCTTTCTAATAAGTTGAGAATACGATTTTAAAATTAATAATCTGATATCATTCATTTCTTGTTGAACAGAATAATTCCCTATAATAGAAACAATTATTTTCAAATCAATCAATCGAAACTCATTTAGGATAGTCATAATACCGAAAGAAGCATAAGTCTCGTTAACTTTATTAACTATTTTACGTAACTCAGGTAGATTGTCAAAAATCTTTGAACCTGGAGGTAATTGTTGAAACAGATTATTATTTGGATTAGTTTGATAATCTTCAGTTCTCCAGTCATTATCAATTAAAGATTCATGGATCGTAACAGTTGGCTTGACGAAGTAGATGTAGTTAAGTGGAAAAGACACGATCACTTTGTCGTCATTGCCTTGTTGGGATTGAGTCGACTGCAATTGGGCGTTTTGAGAGGTTGCGGCGTGTGAAGAGTAGGTGTTACTGTTCATCGTCATAGTATTTAACTGAATGATTAAGAAGATAAAGGGTATAAGATATCAAATAAGGATATGATAATAGGGTTCAGTGTAGTTTGAGGATAAATGGACAAATTCAATCAAATGTATGGAAACGAGTTCAAAAGGGCAAAATGGGCAAAAACGAGTGAAAATTAGTAAAATCTGAGGAAAAGAGGGAATCAAGAGAAGTGGGTTAAGAGGGTATAAGAATAAATGAGAGGACACCCGTGACAGGCTAGATGAAGTAAATAAGGTAAAACAGATGACTGCTTCAATAAAAAAAATGGAACTTTAATGAAGAGTTTTTCCTGTTGGAATGCCTCTTTTTTTAGTTTGGTTTTACTGAGATGTTTTTTATTTTCTGTTTAATGTCAACAGCGCTTTTTGTTTACGTTTCAAATGAGGCGTGGTGCACGGGCGCATTAAATCGTCGCGCCGACAGCTGGTATGAGAACCTGGCTTTTAATGCTTAGGTTTCAAGTATATAAATATGAGGTTCTGATTAGCTTGAATCATTTCACTATTTAGAAGCTTGATAGTGAAATCTGAAGCTTAAATAATTTACAGTGAAGTTCACCAAAGAGAAATGTACAAGTTTGCAAAGTAGTAGTTACCTGTTGTCGTATGACATGAATTACAAGGTAGGTTAATGAAAGAATTTGCTTTACACATTTATTGTTCAAACTTTTATTATTGAATTTTTTTTTGCTCTCAAACGATACTAGTATAAAAAAACATATTTTAAGATGTCTTACAAATCGTTAGAATTAATGTATTGTCTCTCATCTTTCTTAGAAGATATTAAAAAAGAAGGTAACAGAGCCGCTGGAAGTTTAGGCCTAGACTTCTAAAATATTGACAGCGAGGTTTATCTCTTTCCCAAGTAATACTCAATTCATATAAATATGCCTAGAGGATTTAAAGAAACGGTTATTGAGTTCGAGGAATAGGGTGGTGTTAAAGATTCAGGATGAAACTGAAAATGTTGATAGTAAAAACTAATAACCATGCTTTAGCGTTTACATATCACTATCAATGCCTCCCTAAAGTATATCAAACTTAATGATTATGTAAGCTTTGGTGTTGGATACTCATCTTCAAATCTCTTATCAGTAATTTAATAAAGGATTTCAGAATAAAAACTACATTTGAAGTTGGACCAGCTCAATAGTGCTCAAACGACAGAAGCCTATCTAATTATAAATGGATCATTTCTGTACGAAGGAGTAAATTTGAATAACCCTCAATAAAGACTCGAATTACACTATTCGAAAATCTACTTTTACTTAAGTTGAACAAATGTTTATCTACCAGCGTTTCGTGGCTTCAATCCCAGGGGCCATCCAACCAAAAAAAAAGAACAGAGTTCTAAGGCTTTGACTAGAATCATAGTGATTAGATCAAAACACATGATTCGAACCAGTATTTATATGAGATGTATTAGTCTCTGGATTGCTATTGGCCAATTGTTAAGGAAAAAACTAGCATCAGTTATTGTTACCTCCTAGTTTCAAACGGCTTATCCATGAAGTTATCACTCAAATAAACAACAACTAATCAACGGCATACATTTTCTGTTCAGTTTCCAGTTGTAGTTTCCCTGTTTCAATTGAGTCTTGAGACCATAAATTAAGCTAATAAAATAAACCAAAAGTACAGAGATATAAATCAAACTTCTGTCTGTAGAGTTTCACCGAACTATCCCAACAACATCATACTAAGGCTGTACCGAGCGTCGATTCTCAAGCGCCGCATGGGATTTGTCCATGTGAAAGTGAGATATTCCCTTAGTTCATCTTTCAAATTGTTGGTTTGCAAACAACATTGTATACAAAAATTCGTTTTTAGCCCCTTTTCACAATTTTTTTGTCTGACAATCATTTTTTTTCGTCACTAGCATCCAACTATGGAAAGACCAAAACTATATAGAATCTCTTCATCCTCTTCCAACAGGAGAAGATCCACTTCTAGAAAATATAGAAGAAGATTGTCTTCATCCTCAGGCCAGAGACCAATATCCACAGATTATTCGTCTGCTGCATCAAATGAAGAAGCAATTGACCCCTCAGCTGATGTCTTTTTATTGAATGAGGTTAAGGCAACATTGGATAATACATTACCAGTGGATTATTTCAAACAGGATATTCTTTCTGTTATCCAATCTTTAAGAATTCCCAAATGGAGAAAAATTCAGCCTATAGCTGAAAATATTTCTTTGATTGAGTTAAGAAGAATCAGTGGTGCCTTAACAAATTCTGTCTATAAACTTACTTTTAAAAACTATTATCCATTATTGCTGAGATTATATGGTGATAATTTAGATCAAATCATCGATAGAGCTAAAGAGTTGTCAGTTTTACAAAGGTTATCACAGAAAAACATTGGCCCTAAGTTACTAGGTTGCTTCACAAACGGTAGATTTGAGGAATTCTTGAATAATTCAATCACATTAAATAAAGAGCAGATTAGAGAGCCGAAGATTTCCAGAATGATAGCGAGAAGAATGAAAGAACTGCATTTTGGTATACCATTATTAAGCGAAGAAAAAATCAAAGGTCCTAAGGTATGGAATCTGATTGAAAAATGGGTTCAGATCGTTGATAAATTTGCGGAAGAGGCCACCCTTGAAGAACAGATTAATGCTTGTTTGGTAGATTGGAACACTTTTAAATCTTTAATTTTCAAGTATCGAGAATGGCTTCATGGTAAATATGGTGGTAGAATCAACATTGATGAGCATATGAAATTCTGTCACAATGATACTCAATATGGTAATTTGTTGTTTTATTCTAAGCATGATCAATTACCAATGAATGAAGATGATGAGAATGAGGAAGATGAATTGACTGAACAGACTAGAAAAATGTCATTGACTTCCTCTAATCAAGGTGTTTTGCCATTAGTCACAGATTTGAATTATCAACATGATAAGAAATTAGTTGTGATTGATTTCGAATACGCAGGTCCAAATATCGCAGCTTATGATATTACAAACCATTTCTGTGAATGGATGTATGATTATCATCATCCAACCTTATCACATATGATCCATGACACTAAATATCCCTCAAGGGAAGAAAGATTGAATTTATTGAACTCATATGTAAATTATGTTCCAGGTTCTCAAACACCTTATCTACAGCCCACTAAACCTTCTACTAGTTCCGCCTCTACTATGCCAATTCCAACTTTATCATTAGGTAAATCTTCATCAATTGTCAACATTAAAGAAACAGAGCTACCTTCAAAAGTTGTTGAATTGTACAATGAAACAATTATGTGGAGAGCAACTAATTCAATTTTCTGGGCACTATGGGGTTTTATTACCGTTGGTACTCTGCATCAAAAACCTGTCGAACCAATCTTACAAAACGATACGCTTATAGAAGTTGGTCCAAATGGTGAAACCTATAGAATTACAGTGGAAGAAGATGTTGACATGGGCGAAGGAGAAGATTGTAATGATGTGGAAGAATTCAGCGATGACAATGATGATAATTTTGATTATTTAGAATACAGTTCTCAAAGAATCAGTATTGTTTTAGGGGATTTACTACAATTAGGCTTGATTAATAAAAATGACCTAAATGAGAATGCTTTCTCCAGGGTCAGATACTTAGATTCCGAATTTTTAAAATTGAATTAATTTTTGTTTTATATAGTTGTATATATGTTGCTTTTGTATTCTGTCCTTTCTCTGTTGTACGGTTTAGTTCATTTACTTTAGTATCCTGAAATCTTTTTTTCCTCTTTGATCACATATATCACAATACAACCACTTTAGTCTTTACGCAAAGTAAAAAAAACACATCAAAAAACATATGCAACTAATTTATCTTAACTTTTATAACTTGTGTATTACTTAATGCGTATTATTGACAATTGCTACTCATTTACTGAACAAAACAGTATTTACTCAAAAAAATCATCTTCCGCATCAATATGGCCACCTACAAAAACATCTTTATCATCAATACGTTTTTGATTACCATTATTAAACCTAAGTGTTTTCTTTTTGCCGTGTCCTCCATTGCCGTTCGCAATCTTCAATGCATCTTCAATTGAAACTTCCAATGTACCATTATCTAATTTTTCAGAAATCTGTTTCTTCAATTCTTTTCTTCTCAATTCTGTCCTTTTATTTCCTTTCTTCTCCTTGTAATTTAAGTCATCACCATTAACGTTTACTTCTCTGTACAACGAGATATATTTTTCTGTTGGTGGGTAATTAAAAATATACGCCAACTCAACTTCAGCATGTCTCAGCACCTTCTTGTGCTTCTTCAATTCCTTCTTTAATTCCTTTAAATCATCTCCTGTACTTTCTTGCTGTTGTTTAGCTTTTTCCAACTCACATTGTTTCTTAACAGCTTGGTTATACTTTCTTAACGCTTTAGTTCTTTCAAAAAATTTCACTTTTTGATATCTTGAAGATAGTTTTTTTGCTTTTTGATCTAATTTAACACTATCCAATTCAAATTTCAAGGTTGCTAATGCTCTTTCATTCTCAACTCTCATGTCTGATGGTAATGTCTCTTTCTTCAATAATCTTTCAATGTCTCTTATCTTTTTCTTGATCTTGGAACTCCCATGATTTAATGCATCCGTTATATTCACTGAATATCCTCCAAGTTGTTCTCTTGGTACTTTTGGCATGATGTGTATGAATAGGTTCTGAATGAATTTCGATGTAAATCAAAAATCGTTAATACTCTACCAAAACTCTCTATAAAATTAACTAACAGTACACATACAATTTAAGAAATTAAAAAAAAAATAAAAAATAAATGAGCCGAAATTTTTTCTCATTGTGTGGCTAATATGTGTTTCGGATCCGATAACCATTCAACCTCTTTTACTCTATGATTGGATTTTTTAACTTCTCTTGTATCTCTTCAATCTTAGCTTTTTTCTTCAAATTAACTTTACCATCAACGATATCGACCTCGAATCCTGCATTTTCGAGAATTTTCTCATTGGATTTATCAATGTCCGTACCTTGAGCTTCTAACTTTTCAATGAATCTTTGATTTTCTTGATTGTTCTCTAATAAGAATTTCAAACATAGTATTGCTCGCTCTTTGATGAACGGTTCATCGGTATTCAAATTACAATTATTTAAAATAAGTTCAAGGATATTTTCTGTTCTAATGAGTTCCTGATTATCAAAATTTTTGTAGACCAATGCAGTTATGATTTCAATTATAATTGATTTGGCTCCCGGGAAATCTTTCTTCAATGTATATTCAGTCGTAGAAGCGATATTTGAATTTTTTTGGTTTTTATCTCTTAGTTTTCTTTTATGTGTGTTGAATTCAATGACTCTGAAAAAAGATCCTAATGTGATTAAAAATTTATAAGCATTTAGCATTTCTCGAACATGATCGAACTTTGTTAATATTGAGTAACAGTCCAAGGTAGATATAACTAGCCCATGTAACTTATCCAATCTGTCTTTTTCATTATCTGTCAATCTGTCTTGTTTAGCTAATATAGGAACAGCTTTGGAAGAAATAAATTGAAAGTAATCTAAGAGCCAGGCAGTAATATTAGTTAATTCTAACTTATCCCAGTCATCTCTACCACTCAACAATATTTGAGTCACCCTTAATAATTCTTCGATTGATTCTCTGCTTGAACCAGTTGGATTCTTTGACAAATAAAGCATATATGTTCCAAAAGCTTGATGAATCAAAATATTTGGAAATATAGATAAATAAACAATCTCAAGTTGGTCTTTTTCACTTTCGGATAACCCATTCGATGGGTCATTTATTGTATCTCGTATTGGGATGAAATATGTTATGAATGAGTTGCAAAATTTAGTACTTTCTGATTTAAGACATATATTTATAAAATTCTCGTCATTGCTTATATTAGTGGTGAATCTTAAAACAGGTAGTAGTAGATCAAACAGTTGAGATGGAAAATCCCTAGTTGATTCTAGACAGTCTGGGAAGAAATTGAGTAAATCAAATATCAGTCTTGAGTTGGAAACTTTCGCCCTGACTGCTGTCAAGTTACTTAAAAACTGAAAATTGGAAATGATTGCTTTGAGAAGTATATCTTGGAGGTTGGAATTTGCTTTTTGTTCTTTTAGCATATTGATATATTGAACAGTTAATTTTATTATCTCGGATTGATCTGACAAGCTAGAAATTTTAATGTCAACTATTTTCAAAATATTTAAAGAATTATCTTGAATAAAATTATCCTGCTCTTTGTCAGATAATTCCATTAATTCATTATATCCAACAACTAGATTTCTAGCAAAGAGAATAACTCCTCGAATCAATCTGATTTTGTAAATTGCTCGCTCTAAGTCAACAATAGAACCACTAATATAATCCAAATGATGATCTATAATGTTATCTAGAAGAGTCCATATACTTTGTTGTGTGCTTAATATCTGTCTAGATTTGTTATCTGCCGAGGTAAGTGAAAGAAAATAAGATGTTTGAGAAAGGCACTGTTTGAATTCAATATCTGTTGAATCGTTTGCTAATAAAACAGCAAGGCTAGTTTGGAGAGATACTGAAACTTGAACAAGATCCATATTGTTAGTAAGTGTATTTATGTATGCTGTTCAACCTACCAAACATGTTGTGACTTTCTGTATTTCCTTTAAAAAAAATGTGCTATAAGCGATTCTCGAGCCCTGCTCTCTCATTACATAACTTTACTCAACTTTAGTATGTCGATCAATCAACCTTTTCAAAATCTAGAATTGTTCAACATGAAATTCTTGCATTTCCTTTTATCTGGAAATACAAAGTTGTAGGTGAACATAAAACAATATTTTTGGCATATACTCGTAGTCAATTCATTTTATATATAAACATAAATGCCATTCACTACTGCTTAAGGCTAAACTAATATACTAACCCAAACTCTAAATTATGTTTTAAAAAGAGACATTATCTTCCTACCAATGTCAGAAGCTAGACTACAAAGCTAACCATTTATGTCTTTATATAATATTTCCAATTGAATTTTCATGGATTTCCCTTCTAGATAATAATATTGATGTGTAGTCAAAAGTATATATAAATATATATCCGTCCACAAATAACTCCAAATCTTAATTCTTTGAAGGGTTTTCGATCTGCATTACATCCATACAGTTCCAGGGCTATCAACGGCAGGATTACTATTGATTTTTGGAAAACTTGTATGCAACTGGAAATTAAACATTACTGGGGTTATACTGTAAACCAAATTTAAATCATTGTTCGGGGTTATATATAAATATATTATATGATTAATTCGTTTGATCAGAAACATTAGATAGCTTATTTACAACAGGTGTATTTATCTCATTCTTCACACTACTAGCAGAAGAATTAAATGCAACAGATTCAAGAGGAGCTTCTGGAACTTCAATATCACTGTTATAAACATAAATACCATTCAATATTGCTTCTTTTTTCTCATCTCTCTTATACAACATATAGGCACCAATCACGAGAACATTGAAACCCATTGCAAAGCCAGCACAAGATCCAAAACCTTTTGGGTATTTAGGACTATCAACAGTAGGCCAAACTAATCTATTAATCCAAACTGCCGATTGTGTTCCAAAAAGATAAACAATAGTCCAGGCAATGGGCTTGATATCACTATCTCTTCTAAACATATCATTAGTAGCACAATAAAATACGCTTGCTTGCGACCAGGACCAGAAACTAGAACAGAATGCAAACCATTTAGCTCCATATGGAACATCCCAAATTGCTAGGATAACATTACCAATAAAAGTCATAATGAATGATAATATACACATGCCAAATCTTTTCCTTGTGAAATCTGCTCCAAAACAAATGATGAAAATGTAAGCAATACCCAAAGCTGGAGGGATAGCACTTAGTTTATTAATTTTACCGATAGAATATTTACCCAAAGATTTCAACCAAATCGTGAAACTACCAGATGATGAATTGTTGGTGTTGAAAATGCAAACACTTAAAATAGACAAATAATACACCTTCCAGTCACTTGCAACTTTCTTCCATATACCTTTATCAAGGAAAGATTTATTTGTACGACACATTTGAGTTCCATTTTCATGCATTCTTTTTCTGGATAAAACAATCTCTTCATCAGTTAACCATAATGAGTAACAATCTAAAGGTGTTCCAGGAACCATAATCAAAGCCAACAAAGCAACACCAATTGAAGCACAAAAATCGAAAATATACATATATCTCCATCCAGCCAAACCTCCAACACCATCAAGGTTATCAAATGTTGCACTAGCAATCAAACCAGCTGTTAAAATCCCAAGAAACTGTCCCATATAGAAAAATCCACCCCTTCTACTAATTTCAGCTGGTTTATACCAACTTGCAAGTAAATAATTAACTGTTGGAAAGAAAAGACCCTCAAAACAAGCGACAAACCATCTCAGGGCTTGTAATTGAGTGACTGTGTTAACTTTGTAAAGACCCAATGTAAATAATGACCATCCTAATTCTAAACCAAACATTAAATAAGTCAAAGGAACTCTAGGCATTAAGTACATAGATGGTAAAGTGAATACTGCTGCTGCTGCACTAAACAAAACTTGTGTGTTAATAAGATCATTTCCTTTCATATTTAAATCTTCTTTCATATTGGAAACATATGCATTGTTTAAATTTTGACTATCGATATATTTGATCCAGTAACCAACAAAAGCATAGAATGTTATAAGAATATCTAACTTAGTGACCAATTTCTTCTCTGCTCTAGACATACCTGGTTCGAACCAATAAAATGATTTATGATTCTTAGATTCTTCAGTTGTTTCTCTATATTCAAATTCATCAAAAAACTTCCACCAAGGTCTCTTAGACTCATCTCTATATTCTCTTATTTCAACATAAGAACCATCATCTAATTGATGATATTTTGGATTCCTTTCAAGAGTTTCTTCATTTAATTTAATGGATGGATCATTAAATGGTCTGCTGTAATCAGTGGTATCTTCAATCTCTCTTCTGTGCGGTATGAAGCTCCAAACACTGACCATTTTCTTAAAAGAGAATTTGATAATTTTTCAAGAGCATTCATTAAAAGTATATATCGGTGCTCTAATTTTAGAGGAAATGTCGGTTATATTTATTTATCTTGCATATCAGTCATATTCAAAAAAGGCCACCATAAAATTTTCGAAATTATAGTACTCTTTAGTTTTGACTTTTCGGTCTATAATTGTTTTTTTTTTGCAAATCGAAGTGGTCAATACTATTGTTCTGAAAATTTCTTGATTGGTTATAGATAAAATTTTACCTCGGCCAGATTATATATGTGCTTAACTTGATTGTTTAGAAGATATGTTAGGTATTTCTAATATATACAAAATATTTTATCTTTAAATATATAATGAAATATATTCATCTATATTATAAAATACTTAACATTAAATTAATGGAAAATTGAAGTCTTACATTAAGATTATTTAAAAAATAGCGATTAACCCCTTAGTTAGTTTTTAAATCGCGAAAAATTGAGGGCGCTCTATTGCTGTAAATAATTTTACTCAATCCAGAATTTTTCAAGTGTGGCTAATTTGGGCTGTTTCTAATGACGAAAAATTATGTGATCACATGGCTGTAATTGAATATTGAAGATTGATATTGATGAAATTCTTTATTTCATTATTAATGTTTTTGTCTTGAGTTATTGGAGATGTAGTACTAGATTACGTTAATTTTGTTGATGTCTGAGAATTAACTCCATTCGAACAAGTATTCATATCCTTATCAGAATTGAGTTTGTGGAGTCGGCAGGAGAAGTTCATTAACTCAAGAAAAATTTGTTCCAGTAATCTATTTATTGAACTTGAAAGAAAGATAGTTGTTAGTAGTAGACTTCATGATAGTATTGTTAAAGTAATCTGGTATGTCTTAATGGAATTCATGTCTCTTTAAAGTTGACATTGGTAGGTTAATCGCATTCATGCTGTCTTTCCTCTCATTTTGTAGACTTTGATACCAACTAAAGTGTTGTCTTAAGAGGAGGATGCTATCGCAAAATGACAGAAACAAGAACATCAGTTTGTTAATCCTATTAAGTTATAGCCACTATCTTATGAATAATAATTGATAACTACAGTATATCTGGCATAATTTAACTTATCATCCCTGAAAATATAATACTCTCTTATTAACGTATAACAGAATCTATAATGCAATGCAATTTATCTAAGTTTACGTGAAAATACAAATTAAGTCCTGTTTGATCTTGGCTTATTCCTCCATCTCAATGTCACTATCACTATCTTCTCTGAAATTATCAACAAACTTTTTAGCATCATCCGGACCAAACCAACCACCAGCTTCATTATCACTATTATCCTCTTCTTCTTCTTCTTCTTCTTCTTCTTCTTCTTCTTCTTTGCTGCTCTCTTCAGGAACATCTTCAATTACCACATCTTCTTCATCTTTCTCTTCTGGTTCAATCATTAATGCTTTAGTATTAGAAGTAACTTTCAAAAATTCATATAAATGTTCATTCTTAATACTAGATTTTACTATATCTTTAGCAATTCTATTAATAAACCTTTGTAGATATCGCAAAGAGCTTGCAAACATAGCCTTATTCTTCGTGATGAATTTACCATGACTGGTTAATAAGCTAGATATCCATAATAAATTGAATTCAATATGCTGGCTCTCCATAGTTATAGATCCAATGAAATTGAGTAATTTTTCTACATAGATGATAGGTAAATCTTTTGAAATTAATGGAATATCAGTGAATGGAATAGACTCATAAACTCTATGAATTAAGTATTTCTCATTTAATCTGAAAGCCATAACTAAAGCATTTAAGTATTCACCATCTTTCAAAATAGCCAATGTTGCTTCAGGAGTAACGTCAACGTCTAAATCAAAAGGATCAAAAATAAAGGATGAATCAACACTGTACACGAGCAATCCTTCAGTTGAAGCGCATGAAAATGCATTCGCAGTTGGGGAGAATTTTATACTAGTAACTCTAATTTCAGGTCTTGTAGATCTAGCTGAAATGTCTCCTCTATTTGAACCAGGTAATTCAGTGTCCCTTCTTCTTCTATCTTCTAAATCTGATAAATCACCATCTTCATCAATTAAATCAATAGCTCCTGCATCAGTCATATTCTTGGAGTTTAACATTTGTAAAGTACCATTTAATTGTATATTATTGGAAACTGTGAATCTTCTTAGTAAAACTTCATTAGGCAAATCGTATAAACAAATTGAATTGTTATTACCTGCAGCAACTAGAGATAGACCATCGAAACTGTAACAAATAGTAGAAAAATGTTTGCCTCTTTGAGAATTTTCAGCAGTAAACCTATCTTCTAAATATCTACCTCTTATTATATCTCTTTTACCATCAATCTGTCTGATTTGTTTAGCATTCTCAATGTCCCAAAATAAAATTTGGCCGTCCAAAGTGGATGCTGCAACTTCCTTGCAATCTGGTCTCATGGCCAAGCATAAGCATTCAGAAATAACATCAAAAGGCTCACTTGTTTGTGATCTACCAAATATATCCCATATTCTAATGGTTTTATCCCAAGATGCACTGGCTAATGAAGAAGAAGCTTCAGAACCAAAACTTAAACAGGAAACAGGACCTTCATGGCCAGCCAACTGATCCAATAATTGAGCAGTTTGAACAGACCAAATCTGGATTTTAAAATCATCCAAAGAGCCGGCACAAACAATTTCACCACTTGGATCAACAGCAAGACAAGAAAATTGTAATCTTTCAGTGGACGTAAAAGTTCTAAAATTTCTGAATCTAATTAAATCCCATGCTCTAACGGTACCATCTAATGAAGATGAAAACATAACTTGACCTCTTTTAGCAAATGCAACAGCTGTAACACTAGATGTATGTTCTTCAAAAGTAGCTAAACAAAAGCCGGATGTTATATCCCAAATTTTAATCTTACCATCATCTGAAGCGCTAACTATTCTTGAGCCATCAGGTGAATAAACCAAATCGTTCATGGAATCAAAATGACCTTGTTGTCTCAAAATATATGATTCTGATTGCCATTCATAGACCAGCAATTGACCTAGTTTCTTGGAACCAAATGCAATCCACTCACCAGTCTCATTTATCGTTATAGTGTTAACAGAACTAGAACCCATAGATAACTGTTGAATTAAAGTGAATGTTGGCAATTCGTATAATCTAAATTCACCATTGGTAAAACCAACTACAAGCAAATTAGAAGCTGCATGGAAAGTTGCACATCTTAATTTTGCCTCACTGTAGAAGAAATTCTTCCCTAATATTCTCCAACTTTCATGCTTTTTATCTTGTTCTAATTCTTCTTCGCCTGGCCTTTCAGAGTATTCCCATCTGAACAATGCACCATCTTTCGAAAGTGTGTATATTATATTTTGAGATTCATCAAAGAATGCCTTAATAACATAATCCCTATGACCAGCAAGTGCCATCTTCATGTGTGCATCTGTATTATCTAATGTGAAAAGTCTCGCAGTTAAATCTTTAGAAGTTGTTAAAATATACTGAGAGTCACCGGACCAAGTCAATGATGTGATATCTGAATAATGGCCAGCATAAACTCTATGACGTACAAAAGGAGCAAATTGCCTATCTTCAGCCATATCTGGAGTTTTCCACACTTGTAAGAATCTTCCTGCTGCCAAAGCAAAGTGTGTTCCATCTGGTGAAAACTGGATATCATGAACTTTTTCTTTGAAATTGAAATGATGCAAAACTGTTCGAGCTTTGAAATTGACTAAAATTGCATGTCCATCTTCATCAACTGATAGTAATAATGTTTGCTGTTTATTTAAGGATATGCAAGCTATGTTCTTTCTATGCTCATAATCTAATGTATAAGATTTATTGTTAACCAAGTCAAAAACAGAGACCCTATTTCCAACTGGTGATAAAAGTGTGGAACCATCATATGTGAATACTAGGTTGCCTTGTCTATACACAGTACCCAAAAGGTTTGAAAACTTGAAATCGGATTTCATTTCTGAAATAATATGTTCAATGAGTTGGAGTACCTCTCTCTACAAGGGTTTGATCAATTTTTCAGATTGATAAAGTAAACCTCACAAAAAAAAATTCAAAAAAATTTCAATTGTGCGGCTTTTTGTTATTGCTTATGTCAGCACTTCTGTTGATTATCACATTTGTTATGTTGTACGTGATTTTGGTTTTGCCCCTTTTTAAGACTAAATACACTTTTTATATTTTTCAAACCTTGAACACATAAGTTCTTTAATAAACAGAAGATAGAAAATATGTTTAATTTATTTTTTGAGCTAGCAACGTGAAGACCAATTTTCACAACAAATTAAAAAAAGGTAAAAACACAACTCAAACTATTAAAGCAGTGTAAACGTCAAAAACCCTTTGTTTGTCCAAGAATAATGGTACAGGTGGTGAGCATACAATAAATATACAATGAATATAGTTTAAGATGATCATATTGATGAACAGGAGTAATCCATCAAAGAAAATAAATAATCTACACTTTATAAATTCCTTCTAAGGATCTTTACAGAATACTACCAAAAAAAATTAATTGTAAATATAAAGAAACCTTCCAACCTCTTTGCAAAGCTACCAGTAAAAAGCTTAGAAATAATATATAAAATCTAGAAATCCATCTTAAAAAGAAAGATCAATTATATGGGT
This sequence comes from Ambrosiozyma ambrosiae, assembly GCA_003705185.2. Classification (NCBI taxonomy): domain Eukaryota; kingdom Fungi; phylum Ascomycota; class Pichiomycetes; order Pichiales; family Pichiaceae; genus Ambrosiozyma; species Ambrosiozyma ambrosiae. The sequence goes on from PPHU02000001.1 coordinate 242,677, forward strand.
AACTTGCTACTGTGTCAGTACTTGAGCCCAAGACCTATGACTTTGACACTATTAAATGTAATGCATGAGTTGTAGCAATCAAGATCTTTTTGTCATCTCCGACATGTAAACTGAGAGAATGGGTGAATATCCAAATAGAAAGCTAAGTCCGATACATCTAACTGAAAGTCATCCCCGGATCTATGCCAGAATAGACTATGGACATGGGGATCTCTAAAATCCTATCGTAGATAACTAACTCAAGGATTTGCATGACAAAATGTATTTGAAAACAGATACATTTGTGATCAGCATCTATCTTAATATAAATAGCTTCCTAAGTATCATATCCGATTCAACTTTTAAGAAAGCCTCTTTACTTTGACATTGAAAGAATGCCAGTTGTTTTCATATCTCATTTCCAGGAAATTATCTTTATCCTGACTCTCACGTTTGCACCTGGTTATGTTACAATGGCAATGGGCGCTTATATTGTCTCAATTACTGATACTATGAAAGAATTTAATGTCAAAGGTAGTTCATCTGCTTTGTTAGTAGGTTCAATCAGTTAGCCAATGGTGCTACTTTGATTTTGATGGGTTATTTGTCTGATGGGTTATTTGTCTGATGGAATAGGTAGAAAGAATTGTATTGTGGTGGGATTTTTTCTTCATGCAGTTTTTTCTTTAATAGGTGGCTTTATGCAATCCTTGGTAAGCTTGTGAATCTTGAGAGCTTTAAGTGGTATTGCTATCAGTTTATCTTTAACATCAAGTTTTGGTCTTGTCGGTTCCACCTATGTAGAAGGATCAAGAAGAAAGGACAGATTTAATGCTATAATTTCTGCAGGTAATCCTCTAGATAGTGTTGTTGGTAACTTTTGTGGAGCTATATGTGTGCAATTTGTTGGGTCCTGGAGAGATACACATTACTTCTTTGCTGTTATATTCCTTACTAACATTGGTGGCTTTATACAGTGTTCTTAATGATAACGGTTTAAATTTGGATAAATTAAAACAGTTACAAAAGAATTGCAAAGTTCCGCTTCCGGTTTACTAACTATGTTGATTATGTTGGCTAATGTGGTTGGCTTAGCTATTTCCTCCGCTATAATCTCTAGTGTGAACGATGATTTGAATAAATTATTCAATAGTTTTAAGAAAGCGTTCTATTTTGCTATTACTACCACTTCATTGGCTTTAATTTGCACCGCTTTCTTAGATGTTGACAAATTTAGTAAGGAGAAAAGAGTTAATGATACTGAAGTTTAAAATACATCTCTTGATATTATTGGTTTACTTAGTATTTTGTACAACATTTTCTAATTTGAAAAACTGTATTTATTAATATAGTATATCAGAATCAACAAGAAAACATTAACAGAAACTTCAGAGTCGTTTGGTCTAGTGGTTACGACGTCCCCTTCACACGGGGAAGGTCGAGAGTTCGAACCTCTCATCGACTACGAAGCCGTTTTTTTTGTATTGTATTATCCTTTTATTTTTAACTTGAAACAATTGATTAATGATTTTTAAGGAGATTGTCACAATTCCAATTAGTTAATAGACAACTCAAAAATGTATTAAAATTTGTAGTGCAATACATCAAAATCTGTGTCCTGGGTAAGTTTTGATTTGTGAACACTTTGATCTTTCGTATTAATAAAAGCATATTTTTAACACGTGACTAGGATTTTTCAAAATTATCAATATTGTGGTAGACGATAACAACACATAGTTTAATGTAAAAAATACATGCTTATCTTGAATTGATTTTTTAGTCACATGTATTTCCTAGAACTTTTGAATAAATATGTGACTACAGGCTCCTATAAAAGAAGGAAAATATTGGCAACAGTTCATAATACAAATCCTGATGGAGATAGACAATTCAGTGATTTCAAACAACTGGTCCAACAGTTACCATTAGAGGTGGTTATAATCTTGTACAAGATTATATTGATTAATAATTTCAGAGTTTGTGATTTATTCCCATTATTTGAACAACACCAAACAGAAAATGAATTATTTGTTTCAATCTTCAAGCAAATAATATCTTTTACAAATATTTGGATAGGTCCAGGTACGTACTTTCTTGAAACATGCTGTTCGAAGGGAAATGAAATTAATCCAATGAATCATCCATCAATTTATGGAAGGACAGTTAAAGCTTATACTGAATTTGATTTTTCAAGTTTTGATTCGCTTTCGTATAACGAGTTTCAAAAAGTACGTTCGTTATCCACTACTGCTTCCATTCAGTTTAACAAATTGATTAAATTTCACTCATCTACAGAAAAGTTCGGATATCATGGGTATAAGCAGGTATATTGCCATGATGATAAGATTAATTTTATGAATTCAGAGAGGTTTATTGGATATACAGACTTCTACACTTTACGAACAATCAATTACGATTCTTTTCGTAGGTTTGCAAACTTGAAATATTTGGTTATTAATACGAACATTATCATAACAAGTACTGTACAAACCATTGAGAAATTGAGATCTTTAGAAAAATTATCAGTATTTACAATTTCATGGCCCTATTTAATGGATGACTTTTTAATACAGTTATTGCAAACAAGACGAGATTTAAATATCGATCTTATTGTTAATATTGGAACTAGAAATTTCGGTACAACTCAAACATCACAGGAATTTTGGTTCAAATTGACAAAGTTTAGGTATCTTGTATCTGAACTAATACTGACAAATTTGAGCAAGCCTAGTTATATTGATTTAAAAGAATTGCCTAATTTAAAAAAATTGCAGATTGAGTGTTCAAAAGGCACTCATATAACTAGTGCATTAATGGAATCAAAATCGGTTATTGAACTATCTATTGTGGGCACTAATACTGATCATTTAATTTTTTCCCACGTTACCTTTGATAATTTTCCCGAATTGCAACGACTAGAATTAAGAAATATTACTTTAAAAATGATTAATCGGTTTCCTGATTCAATTAAAAAGTTGAAATTACAAGATGTAAAGTTTATGTTTGATTTTAATCTTCCTACATCTTTAAACAAACTTGAACTTGAAATATTGGAGGATACTTATAAATCAATTGATAATATTAACTTTCTCATTAGTTTATGCAATGTTAAATTGGTTACATATAATATTTTGGCAGTTAAACCTCTATTAAATAGCTTTCCAAAAAGCATAAGGAAACTAGATTTAAATATATTGGTACCAAAAATTGATGAATCAATGGAAGGTATTAACCTTCAAAAGTTTTATAGGTTACAACAATTGAACTTAACTTCTAAATCATTTCATAAAATTAACATTCCTTTACTTCCAAAATCTATACACAAAGTGTCAATTAAATTAACCAATAACAAACTTAAAGTGATTTCAAAAATTTCAATAGTTTTATATTTTCACTATAGCAGCATCAACGAGACAGCAATTACTAATATCAAAGCAGCAGCAGCATCTAATACCATATTAGGCACGATCAGCTACAACGAAATTATTACTCACTCTGAATCCAAAGTGACCAAAGCAATCATCGACATACGATCTTTGGATTTTGACCTGATTAAATTACTTTATTTTAAACTAGAAAGTGAAAATTCTCTGACGATCAAATGTAATAATATGCCAAGGAAAAGTAATGGAATCGGGGTTTCTAAAATGACTGATAAAAATGTTAAATTTGAGATCCATGATTGTACCGAGGAAGATTTCAAGGACTGTATATTGTATAAAAGGTTTGGACCGGATAGAGTTGTTTGTTCTTTGGAACAATGATTAATTTGATCTACCTATTTTTATACTTTTTTATTTGGAAGTAGCTTTCTTTATTTGATGCTTAGTTTGAATAGATTATTGTTATTTTTATGAACTTGTGTTTTGAATATGATGCATTGAGGTCAGAATAACTCTGATTAAGGTCTACCTATCGACAAGATCAAGTACTATTATTAACAAATAATCGTTTACTTGCAGATTTATAAATTCTTAACTTGGTTAAACGACCTAATACTCAGTATCAATAAAATTAAGTAAACTAGAATTAAAAATCATGCACTAAAGAATGATAACAGGTAAGTATAATCAATAATAAATGAATGAGGCAATAACGAATTGAATTGAAAATATACAAACAGGAAAATTAGATGAAATAATAAACAAATAAAAAAAAATAAAAAAAGCACGTAAACAAGAAAGAAATATAAGTGTAAAAGTAAAAATACACAAACACAAGAAAACAAAAACAGTCAAAAAAGAGAGAATGTAGTATAAAGTAAATAACAAAAGAATTAATTCTTTATTCATCAAGCTTAGTAAATATATAGTTTAAAGTAAAACTATGTGTAAAATAACAGCGGCCTAAAAACACTCAAAACGCAACTTAATCTTCAATATCAACGTCACCTTTATCATAAACAATTGAATTAGTGGAGCTGCCAGGAGAATCATTAAAATTAGTCGAATGAGTTAACTCATATTTCTTCAAAGTCAATTTTCTTCTTCTATTGATAAATGACAACGAACTTGAAGTTTGAAACAATGGACTCAAAGACTCACCATCTGTATCACCCTCCTCAATTAAATTATCATTGCCCATATATAAGATCTTCATAATATTACCGAAGGAAACAACAATTGATTTATGACCAAATTTATGAACAGGACCTAATTTTTTAATTAACAATCCAGAATCAGAACCGTCTGGAATTTCATAGTATCTTATTTGACCATTAGATGACATGGTCCAACCTTCCCAAATGTCGCTTAATTTTGGATGGTGATGAAACTTCTTTCTTTCTTGGTTGGTCGATTGACGGCTTCTTAAAGTACTTTTGTCATTACCACTTAGTTGTTGTAATAATTTAAATGAGGAGGATTGTGATGGTAAATCGCTCATATTGGAAATATCTTCCTTTTCTTTTCTTCTTACACCCATTAACATATTCAAATCAGTGGCACACCAGCCTTCAACATTACTCAACCAATGCTGATGTTCAGTAACGGATGCAAATCCAAGACATCTAGTTTCTCTGACATCTCTTTCGACTCTTAAACAAATATTATTCTTGGCTCTGTTATCAATGGAAAACGTATGCATAATTAAGGTATTTGTTTCTAATTCTGTATATGCAATGGAAAATGAAGCAACAGAGGCACAACCACAAAATCGACAATGAGATGGTTCTGGGTGAAAAACTTGGAATGTTGATGGTTTGAACTGGCCAATTAAGAACTCTTTAATTAAAGTACCTGTTTGAACGTCAATCAACTGGGCTTTGGATCCAAATGCTCTAACTATCATACCCACAAATGCAACTGTTTCCATAATGACATCAGAGAAATCATCTTGAAATACATGATTAGAAGTATGTGGTACAGCTTGCGGCTGTTGTTGTTGCTGGATTTGATGATGAGAATTTTGTGGAGCCGTTTTGTTTATCGAATTTGATCTTAATTTAGCTAATGCATCCAAACTTGATAAACTCATTGAACCAGATCTTGAAATTGCAGCTGGTGTAATTAAAGACTTGCCAGAATTATAACTTTCAGTTTGAATATTAATGTTTCTAGCCTTCCATTTATTGTTAATGACTGTAGCAACAACTAGTGAGCCAGTCTCTGAAATGCAAACTAGTCTATCGTTAACTCTAGGGGATGACAATTTTTTACAACATACAATTGGAAAGTTAGTTAATTCAGAAGTCTCAACTTCACCACTTGTACAATTCACATTAATCATTTTACCATTTTTCAAAAGAATAATAAATTCTTGAAACAAATCGCCACTTAATTTCTTTAAATTCGTACTTCTATTAAATGTTGAATCCATAGACATTGATCTTTGATGTTGTAACATAGGAGATGGAGAAACAGCATGGCTTGCAGCAGGAGCAGCAACTCTAGAGTTTTCAGTCAACACAGCAGCTCTACCTCTTGACTTTAACTTCTTCTTAGTAGTAATTGTGGCAGAATCTTCAGTTGCTGACTTTTCTTTAGCTGCTTTGGATTTTCTTGACATCAGCTTACCTCCTGCTCTTCTTTTATTTGAAACTGAAACAGTTGATCTTTTTCTGAAAAAGGACTCCAATGGGCTTGAATTGGTCAATCCTTCAATTTGAATAGTCCATATCCAAGTCATTTGTAATCTAGACCAACATTTAACCATACCACTTTTAGAAAAAACAGCAATATAAGAACCCGAATTCGAAACGATGACATTAGTAACCGGTAAAAAGCGTCCACTGACAGGTAATTGAGTAGGAGCGGGTAATGGATTAGTTAATGGGGACCAAACTAAAATCTTATGATCCATACCAACAGAAACAACAAAGGGACAAACAGAAGTGGAAATTTTAACGACGTCTAAGAAGTGGCCCTTGACTAACTCTTTTTGATGGAATTGCAAAGAATGGTGACCAGACTGGGAGGTGGTATCGTCAAACATATTTTCATCAGGAGAACTACCAAACTTCAATCCATCTTCATCAATACAACTTTTCAAAATTGCAGATGCACCGAATACCATGAACATTAAAAATGATAAAAATTCTAATATATAAAAAATGTCAAATTTATAAGTAGATTCCAATTTGAAATTAATAATAGGTGTAATGGGTTTTGTGGCAGCATTGTCATTAGAAATTAAAGCCTTCTTTAAGATTGCAATTTTTGGCTCACTCATGATTAAACTAAATATATCCTTTCTTTTGGAACTCTTAGTCAATCCTTGATAAATTAATAATAAATCAGTTGCAAATCCACGTTTGTTTGAAAAAATCTCAAACTTGGGATACCCGAACACATTTAATGGATGATCATCATCCAATTTTAATTCAAATAATGTATTTAATGGTGTTAACAATTTATAATGGACACCATTTGTCCATTTGAAAACTAACACTAATATGAAAAAAGCGGCAACCAAAGTTTGTTTAACTGTAGTAAATAGTGGTAATCTAATTTTTAATAAATATTGACCTAACATTCGTTTATATGTGACATCAGTGGTATTACTCGAAGAATTAAATAATGTGGAAGATAATATAGAACCTGTACCTAATGCTTTTAAGTGTGAAATATTTTCATTTTGTGATAAATCTAATTGGGTTGATCTTTGCAACAAATCTTCCAACTCTAATCTTCTAATATCCACTGCTAAAACGGCAGCAAAGTAAGTGATCTGTAAAACGTGATCAAAAATCAAACACAATGAAGTAAAGAGACAATATTGTTGGGCAGTAGAACAGCAGAAAGGAATACAAAGAATTAAAAATAACGAAACCAAGCAAACAATAGATGTTGAGACTGGACCAGTCTTCGATAAAGCTTGATGCATTCTAGAAGCTAAAGACCAGTCATCTGACATTTTAGAAACTGCGACAGCTAATCTAAACATATTCTCAGTGGCAATGAATAAGACAACAGAAAGGATAACCATGCTTGGAACCTGGAGTAAATCATCATTTCTATATAGATAAGAAGTGATTGTTGAAGAAGAACAGAGAGCTAACGATAATTCGACCACATATGCTAATAACAAACCAGTTCTGGATTTAACCATATGAACATTAGTCAATGCAATAATCATGTAAATCACGGCTAATATTGGAGAAACCACAATGAATATTTTTTCTAGAATAGTACAAGTTTTGGAAGTCAATTTAAATTTTGAGTACTGTGCATAATCTTCAGATTCTTGTACTATAATAAAGTTTGTAGTTATATTATTTATATTTTGCAGATTTTTCTTTAAAGTTTGTTCAACTTCCAATGTCTTATTTGAAGGATAAAAAACAGTAAACCTTAAAGCATCGGCACTTTTTATCAGTCCATCAACTTTAACAACACCTGAAATTAATTCCAAATTGTTCATTGGCAATCCAGTTTCAGTTCTACTGCATTGATTTCCTTGTATTGTTCTTAAAACGAGTTTATCTTTTGATAGAGTTGAATTATCATTTGACCAATACTCCAAAGGGGAAAGTAAGAAGATGCTATCATCTGGATATAATTGTAAACCAGATAATAAAAATTTTTGCAAATGTAAAGCATCTGATAAGAAAGATTTATTTAAAGCATTCAAAAATGGGGTTTGAACTATTGATGGAGCAGAAGAAATTGACTGAGGATCCGGGCCTAACTTAGTATGAACATAATCATGATGATAATATTCTAGAGAAGGCTGAAGCCAGAATGTATTAAATACAAAGTCAACGTCATTTAAATCAGAAGAATTGGTAATTTGGAAGGGCATTGTTGTTTCTTCAATCGCAACTGATTTAATAAATTTGGAACCATAGAATTCATTTCCAAATACCAATGAAGGAGAAGAATATAGGTTATATAAGGCGGGATATGAGATTATTAAAAACAAGGTACAGGGATAGAGGATAAATCCTGTAGGATACTTAAGTAGGTTTGATATGAGTAGTCTTTTGTATAAATACAGTTCTAAGAACTGTATGAATTGTAGATACTGAGCCCGTATGTATCTCTCCCAACGTTTATAAGTGAATGATATGAAATTCATGACAGCTTGAAGTGTTTAACTAGTTTAACTAATTTTGTGATTGTAGAAGAAGTCGAGAGAAAACTGAAATTAAATAAAGTTCAATTATGAAAATGAGACAATGTTGAATAAACTATCAATATTGGTGAAAGCGTAGCTGTGAGAAGTGCGGCAAAGAATAAGTAATGAAAGTTTATGCAATTGATAACTATGAAAATCAATAGGAAAAATTGATGAATACTGAAGTAAGCAAAATTTTTAGATCGTGAAGAGTAGAGGAGTAGCGGGACGGAAAGTGATGTATACAGGTTCAGCTCAACTTTCTAGAGACTGCCGGCAACGCAACACACAGATAATGAACACAAAAGAAAGAAGGCAAGTTGGTGGTCGAAAGGAGATACAATATCGATGTAGATAGGTGATTGTAACCCTGTGGGAGACTAGTAGAAGGCGATCGAGAGGGATGGTAAAGAAAAAAGGGTTTGCTTTGAATTTTTGCTTTTTCTTTATGTTTATTTGATTATAGAATCTATTTGGCTCAGGATTAACTGGAGACACCAGCCGCGCATAAACTATTGGAGGACTAACACCGCCAGCTTACCAGCATAACTTTCCGAGTTTCTCTTTTTCGTATCGGTATATTGTCGACTCTGCCGGACCGTTAAGCAGGTCTCGCTAATCTGAGTTTTACATTAGCCGCAGCGCTGTTCTACATTTGTGCGGCTTTTATTTTTTATAATTTTTTGTTTTGCGATTTTCTCTATGTGACGAGATTCCATTTGTTATTAGCAGCCTCTATTAATCAAATGTATTCATTAGCCTCATGGAGATAAATGATCTAAGCTTTCTAGTATTAACAAGAATTCCCTATGCAAGTTATAAGGGAAAGTTCACTGATGTGAATCCTGATATTGTCTTTCTCGCTTAAAAAATATCCTGGCCACTGAATGCATTCTCTTTCTCGGCCAATAAAAATTAATTCTAGTTGGCGAGTTTCCGGTATAAATTTAAAAATTTTTTAATTAACAACTATTTCAACTAATTGATATTTTGTTAATTAAGAAGAATTATTTGGATAACAAGGTATCAATAATATTTATATGTGTCTTTGTATCGATTCTAATGAAATTTTAAAATAATAAATGCTTTTTAGAAAGTGTAATTTGTACGGCTGACTTCTAAAATGAACCTGAAATTTACGACCGGTTATTTTCAAAGAGGTGTCACATAAAAACTTAGTTTTGTATGAACAAACACCTATGATCAAATAACATAATAGTACCGTTATAATTAAAGCATTTGAAATATATAAAGCGGAATCATAAAAACGGATTTTAAATATGTGCTAGATAAGCGAAAACATAAGCTGCTTTTCCTGCCTTGCCCCTGCAGCTGGAATCAAAGCAACTACAATAATTAATGGCAGAATAGTTGACCCATCCAGATACATCCTAATTCCTAATTGCTCATCTAGTCTAGTACCTTAAGTTTTTATGACCTAGCTATTTACTAGTTATTGATTCATAGACACTAGTACTTCTTTAAATTGCCGGGAACTTAACTAGCTAGTTGTTTCCAGTATCTGATAAATATATTTAAATCTCCATGTAGCTAAACTACTGGCTCGCCACTTCACTCATGTCCTTTGAGACATTATACATGGATTAATTGACAATCTTCTTTATATAGGCAAGAAACCCAATTTGTTAATTATCCTTTTCAAGAACAAAAAGATACAATCGATATATTTTCTTACAATACGCTAGTTATGTGGTTGTATACTAAATAATTGTTTAGTCGATCCTTATACAAATATATAATGACGCACTCCGTATTTATAACTATGTTTCTATAACACAAACATAAAATTGTATTGCTGATGTTATTAATTCAAAGACCTACTTTTAATAACCTTCTGAAATAACGTTGCGACAGTTATTTTTATATTTGAGTTGCCTACAACAGAAAATTAATTTTGCAGTCCAGATATTTAATATTTGAATTGCTTGTATGATTACCGATTCTTTTCTAATTCAATTAGAAAATTTTCAATATATTGTGTTCAAAATCAATATACACATGCTATTACACTATAAAAGCAAGAAACATATTATGCTAGTGCATTATTTTGAGTATAAATTAATGTACTCTACTGCAATGAGTACTTCTGTGTTTGCACCCATGAAATTAAGAAATGTTTTTTTAGTAATACAAGGTGCTTGGTCATATTAATTATGGGGTACATAGATATATAAGCATAATCTAAGATGATATGGCAAGTGATAGCGCTTACTAGTTATTTTAAAGGACAAGTGAGAGGAGGATATGATTTTATCAAAGTACATGGTGAAGGAATATGTTTTTTAACTAACTATTCAAGTCAAGTAATTATTATCATAAAGTTTGTTATATACTTGAGAATTACTTGATTCATATTCTTTTTAAGCTTCTCTTCCTCATGTAAATTTGTTGTTGGCAATTTGGAATGCTTGATTAATATATGCTCAAATCTGAGTCTCCGGACGATTCTCCCTTCTATTATTAAAAAGACGATCCTTCAAATTTTCTACTTCAACAGAACTTCGCTTAATCTGTGCAAATTTTTTTTGTTTTTTTCGTTTCAACCTTTACAAATTGAATAAGAACAGGAGCTTGGTAAATAATTCCTTTGTGTTACTGATATACACAAACTTTAATTACTGGGAGCTTGTAAATTGTAACTTGGTTGAACTATTTGCAGTAGGTGAAAGGGGAGGATTAAGTGTTAATGTGCGTGTGTGTACTGCCCTGTGATAGCCGAGACGTTATTTTTTTGCTTACACATGGATCGAGATTGCAAGAATCGCGCAAAATACTCAATTATCTGGGTTTAAGATATTTATATTTACAATTAGGACATAATTCATTTTAATGATTTTTTTTTTCATATATATGTATATTTATATGCTAGTGCAGAAAATATAATAAATATAATAATACTATTATGAGGAGGACCATATATTTGACTTCTTTTTTTTTACTTTTTGATTACTCTATTTTTAAAGTTCACACAACTTTTTTTCTTATCTCTCTTTTTTTATTTACTTGTTTCAAGTTTTGGTTACCCATTGTCTCTTCTTGTGAAGGCCCATAATTCTAAAAAAATTATATTTGACAGTAATGATTTCTATTATTGGAAATGGTATACCGATTGCGATTATTTCATTTCTTGATTTTAAGTTCCACGGACAACTTATTGTTTATATGGCTAAGATAATAAGTCAGAGTAATATATCTTCTAATCACATGTATCTGCCACATTCCCCCTTCTCCATATCATTCCATTCGGTTGTAGTTACTTTTCCTGTAGAAGGTAAAGAAAATGAATTACATCACAGTATAGTTTCCTCGTACAAAATTTCGCTTTAAATAATAAATATTACGTATCATAAATTAACATATAATTAAGTTAATAGTAAAAAAAACGATAAAGTATGCGAAATCAAGTACCTTGATAATAAGGGCCAGGCGCCATTAAAATATATCTCTCCATAGCCTCTCTAAATCTATTTTTATATTGCTTGGGAGTAATGACGGTGGGTTCTTTACCGACACCCGTACCTCCGACTAAACCCTTTTCCTTAACCCAGCTTTCCAATTTCTTATCCCATGTGAAAGTTCTGATGAAATCAATAATACCAACTACCAATTCTTTTTTTTCAGAGTCTATACCAATGACTAATGAATAATCCATAACATTCATCTTAGCTAGGAACAAGGTATCATTCCAAAGTGATGCTCGAAGTAATCTTTTATTATTCTCCCTAACAAACAATGGAGATTCGTAAATGTATTCAACCATATTTTCATCCAATAGAACTTCGTTTTCTTTACCAGTTTGTTCAACGTGCCTGTTTCTCATACTACCTTTCAAATCAAAAATTCTGGTCATTTTTCTATGATAGAATAAGTTCTCCATAATTAAAACATCCAACGTATATGACTTGGAACCGGGAATGCTATTTTTTACTTGAATTTGATAGAACCCAAAAATCTTACCTAAAACAGTAGGCAAACCATGAAACAAAGCCTGTGCAAAATACTCGAAATAACTAGGAGCAAATTGAACAAAAGCTTCCAATTCTGTTCTACTTAATTCTTTCATAATGAATCTGTTGTCTAATGTTTTCAAAAATGCTGATCCCGATTTACCACCCGTAGAATCCCACTTCACACATCTTGATAAACTTTGAATGAAATTATCAGTGACACCACACTGTCTTCTAAACGCATCGAATTGTTCGGCAAAGAAAATCTTACAGGAAATAATAGAATATCCTTCTTCAAATTGATACTTCAAATGGAACCCTTTCTTCAACATAATACCCTCTAAACTCAATTCAGTCTCAATACTACCAACTGCGGAATCAGCTTTTGGTTCAGCACCAGCACTCGAATCATCTCTACCAGCGATATCAGAGGAAGTAGCAGCAGCAGTGACTATAGAAGAATTAGATACTTGGGATAGTTTGGAACTATAATCAGAAGTACTTAAACAGAATGCAATAATTGAGCTTGGCTCATCTTCTCTAACAATAACTTCAGAATCAACAAAAATATGTTCAGAAGAACTTAATGGATAAGCCAATGGTTCCCATAAACTTGCCGATCTATCAGCCCAGAAATGTCGTAATGATTTCAATATTGATACTTTTTCAGGCTGGTTTTCTTGAGTTGGAGGTGGTGGTATAAGAGTAGTTTGTTTCCTTTGTTGCTGTTGTTTCTTTGGCTTTTGAATTTGTAGTTGCCGCTTGTCAGATGTAGGTTTCTTGGTATCAGAAGTTTCATCATCTTTACCGTTAGGAATTTCATTTGATTCATCAACGCTTTCAGAAGCTTCATCATCAGTTTCAACCTCTTGAATCTTATTAATTACTTTATTAACTGAATCACCAAACTTAACTCTGGTCTGAGTTTGTGTAATCTCAGGGTGATCATCAGTTTGTTCGATAGAAATATCAGGACTTGAATTCTCAATGTTTTTCTTAGGTAACGTGTCTTGGATTAATCTACTAAGACTTAGTTCTCTTCTTTCTAAAGGATCTCTGAAAACGTCACTAACATCCTTATAAATTTCAACTCTAGGTCTTGCAATATTAACTTTAGGCATGTATTTATTAGCTTTCTCCAATTTTTGTTTTTCTTCTTCTCTTTCTCTAAAGAATTCTTGAGCATCAAAGAATTCAGTCAATTTTTTAACTTTACTAGCACCAGTACTTTTTTCGCCACGTTTCAAATCTAATCTAGCTAATACATCATCATTGCTTCTTAAAATATGGTTTTGGAATTCTTTATTACCCATTTCCCATAATAATCGTTTATCTGAATAAGATTCAGATTTGGCCCTGCTTAAACCATGACGTTGCTTTGACGCCAACATTGGGGAGTGTGCCTCACTCGATGATGCCAATTCATTAATCTTTTCTAAAACTAAAGAACCCTGCCTTCTAGCTGCAATAGGGGAAGGCATTAACTTAGGATACTGTTCGCCAGAACTTGAATTGGGAGTTGAATCCTCAAAAACATTATCAGGTAAAATTAATCTAGGTGGATTTTTGTTCAATTTAATCGGTGTGTTTGGAATTTCGGGTGTATGATGGCCCTCTTCATTAATTTGGGTCGTTTTAGCTTCTTTAATATCACCAGTATGTTCGACTTTATGCTGATTGATTTTCTCTTTATCAAGCTCTTCCTCTTCTTCCTCTTCTTTCTCATCTCTTTCATCATCGGCATGGACTTCAGCTTCATCAGGAAGTGAAACATCATTTTTTTCACAATTATTATCCTCATCATCCGAAACTTCACCTTCATCCTTGGGTTCTTTAACACCACCAAATAACCTATCCAATTGGAAAGTAGTAATCCTTTTAATTTCTTTCTCTGTAGGCAAGAATCGTTTATCAAAATCATCAAATTCAGAATTCCATATAGTGGACAACTCTTGTACTTCTCTAATAACGGCATTCAATTTCAAATGATCTGTAACCGCAGCACCTAAATAGAGGCGATCCACTAAGTCTTTAATATCTTGATATTCTTTTTCCACCCTTTCTTTCAATTCTTCAATTCTCTTTTGACCGGCCTCCATCTTATCTATAGTCATACTATCAACTTTAACTCTATTTAATCTTTCTCTAACACTGTCAAAAAAGGCACTTGATTTTTGTAAAACAGTTTGATAAGTTTCAATTTTAATCTTAATATCATATTCAGGTTGCCAAAATAATTGAAATCTAGGAGGAACTAATTGCAAAGTGCCAATATCTGTGTATTCAACTCTAACAGCTAAATGCTGGAAACTAAAATAATGAATTTGATCTTTATAAAAGTCATGCTCACAGGTAGCACCTTTCACCTTCATTCCACGGCACCAAAAACTTAACTCTAGATATTTTCCAAAAGAATATTTCCATGCATTATCACTCAATGGCAAAATTGGAGTACTGTTATGACAAATACGACAATAAGACCATGCCATTATGATGTTTTCTTTACCTTGGATTAAATGTGGATTACCTTCCAATACAACATCAACTTTACCATTACCATGAACATAAGTTCTGAAATGCTCTTTTAATGTTAGCTGACAACCTTCAGTACATATATCATCAGCATGTAGACAAATGTGTTCAATGAATTGACCCAAACATAAATCATTTTCCCAATAGAAATCAATCATTTGGATATCTGGGCCAACACATGGGGTTGCATTCTTAGTAGAAACCATACTAAATAAAGTAACCATGTTCTGATGATAACCCGGATCTAAGTAACCTTGTCTTCTAATCTGCCAAAATTGTTCCCATTGCCTACTTAATGTTACAATCTCCGATTTCAAATATTCCAATTTAAACTCATAATTCGCCTTGACAATCTTACGAATATCATCATCACCGAATGGTAACCTATCAATTGATTTAACATTGAAAAAATCCATGAAATTTTCTAATATTTTGAAATTTTCTACAGACACCGGCTTTTCTAGAGTTAAATAATTTGTAAAAAAAATATCAAATTCAGTGTACATTGTATCACTTTTATCTAGCAACTTATGACATGATTGTAATTTAACTAGTATATATGGAAGATTGAAATTAACCCACGGTGAAGTCGACAAAATTCTATTTTTAAAAACATCATAAGCTTCTTTATAAGAATTAACTTGAATATCACCTAACGGATAATATAACTCAGTTGGTTTGAATTCAGAGGCCTGTAAACATTGATCTCTCATTAAACCTGATTCTAATTTAACATTTAAATAAACGTAAGCCATCAAATTGGTACAATCTTTAATCTTATCCAACACTTCCTTATTAGAGCCTCTTAATACAACAGTGAAACCTAACCCTGGATTACAACCAGTAAAATAAAAATAAGTTCTTTTAATGCTTTCATAAATAAAGGTACGTTGTTTAAATTCGCCACATCTGCCTAAACTTGGTCTGATTGCTAACTTATCCATTGATGTAATAATATCCGCCTTTGTTAATTTTGCCAGTTTCTCTATAACTTGAAATTTTATACCTGCAGCAACTGCAATATTTTGTTCAGCTAATAATTTCAATGCATAACCATTTACTGATGAAGTAGTCAAAACAATGTTTGGTTTCAAAGCAACTATTCTAGTAACCAACTTCTTCAAAAATTCATCTTGTTGTGCAATAACTGGTTCTAAGCTTGAGAATTTATGTTGATCACTTTGATCATATTCAATCTGGAACGTAATCAACATGATTCTTGGGTTTGAGATCTTTAGTGGCATCTTCTTTAACGGTAAAATCTTAGAAAATACCAATCCATCAATTAACTTGGTATCTTGAACGGAAGAACCCGGAATTTTCTTGATTTTGATATATGTCGATAAATCAAATCCTTCATTATTAGATAATTCTAGTGTGACGTTAGAAATTTTTTTCAAACATTTAATCAAAACAGGGATCCATTCACTTAAATTATCTATTTTTCTGTCGGTTAAAATCTCAGTAATTAGCTGTTTTGCATGATTCTCACCAGCTCTGAGGAAGTCATCCAAAAATTCAAAATCATTATTAGTAAACCCACCACTAAAATAATTATTCGTACTTGAAACATTTCTATTAAATAAATTGGAATTAGTACTTGTTGCACCCGAACCACCACCATTGCCACTGCCTGGTCCTCGAAAAGTAGTTGACGAGGATCCACTTGCGTATTCACTTGTTATCCTACCAGTTGTACCCTTTCTTTTGGGTCTGTGATAGTTTGAAATTCGCCTATTATTGCTTTGTCGGCTTGGTCTAATTATATTTCTATTAGTCATCATAATTCCAGGAGGCTGTATATCTTCAGGTTTTATAAAGCTTTTATTTAAAATATTTGATGCCAGTTGGTGTTTTTGATTTTGATGTTGCCTATATGGCCAATTAAATTGATGATTGTTCATAAATTGGAGCATTGTTTGCTCATCATCACTATCTTCATCATCATTATCATCATCACTGTTACTTGACAGCAGCGTGTTGCCCCCTGGTGTGGTTAATGAATTGTTTGTTCTTCTAAAAGAATCTTTTGTTGTAGTTGGTGTTAGACCATGAAATGTTTTAGCATACAAAGGCGAAGCGTGACCAGGTATTTTATTGTCACTGTTATAATCCAAATCATCATCATCAGTTTCATCATCTAAGGTAGTTGTACCATTGCTTCCTCTTGTGTTTGTCGTGCTAGAAGATTTAGCTCTGTAAAGAGAAGTAGTACTTAAAGTTTGATTGTTATTACTCATCACATCACTACCACTACCAACTCCACTGCTTGAACCATTACCAAAGTTAAAAATTGAAGATGCAGCATTGCCCACAGCTTGAGTAAAACTCAAGGTAGGAAATTTTTTCAACCCGCTAACAACATTTGAATTACCACTACCACCACTCCCAATGGCAGCATCCATACTAATGGAAACAGAAGGGACGTTAGACCCACTGGTAACACTGGTATTATAGTAATTTCCATATCCACTATTTAAAGTTTGGTCGATAGTTGTGCTTAAGTTAACGAGTGGTCGATTGGAGCCTGTATTAAACATGGTTCCGGCTCTACTTCTCCTGGTGGACATAACTAAACTCTCTCCTCTTCCAGTACCAGTCGCATTATTCAGTCCCGTCACTCTAGGAATATCTATTTCAACAGCCTCTCCCTTTCTTGTAGTTGCAATTGCCATCATTGGTGGTGGAGTAGGTGCTGTACCATATCCGTAAATTGATGTGGGAGGATTACCAGTATTACCACTTCCCGTAGAATTAGTTACGTCTAATAATTGAATATTATTGGTATTAACATTATTGTTACTATTGCTGTTGCTTGCTCTTGAATCAAATGAAGTTCGTTTATTGGGACTAGTGTTGATATTTGAATTTGTATGGGATAATCGTTGCACTGACCCATCATCAATCATTGAATCATCTTCCTCACTTGAAGGATACTCTTCATAACGCTCAGCTAAACTGGAACAAGTCAGACATGTTCTCATTTTATTACCATAGACACCAAACTTAGAACCATCTATGAAGGTGGTACAATTTCCACAGAATATCTTACCACAGATTCTACAGTGATGCTTTCTTCTAAATGTGGTGAACTTGAGCTCGCAAGACCTACATTTAATAGCCGAGGAATCATCTAACCAATAATCTCTACCTAATCCACTAGTTGCTGTTATGTTGGTTTTGCTATTCTTGGATAGTTTTGACATTAAGTTGAACGTTAAGTCTCCGTAGTTGGAGTCGTTAGTGATACGGATCGTGTTGCCATGTGTGTGCGTTTGATTGTTAAGCTGGGTTGTCGACTCTGATAAGCTGTTCTGAATTCCAAATTGAGGCATACTTGAAGGTCTTTTATTTGTAATCTCGTTACAAGGTTAATGATGGTTTGGTGTTTGAAAAACCATGTAGTTGTTAAAGCAACGATAGTAAAGTTTAGTTCTGATTGTTTACTGTTCGGAATTTTTTTGAGAGGTGTTTCGCTTCCGTAATGCTTTTTTGTACGCATCACATATTTGCGATTACATTTACATTTGCGTCAATTCAAGAATTAAAGAAGTTTATAGAAAAAGTAGTGTACAAAATCAGAATAAATAAGGTGCAAATAAAACAATAAAACAATAAATAAAACAAAATAATTAAAGAAAAGCAAAAAAACACAAAAAACAATACGGTAAAAAGAATGATCTATATCCATAATTTTATATCAGACAGAATTATTTATTTAGCAATAATTTTCAAGAACAAACAAAACAAACAAGAAATAACAAAAAACTTCATCTAATGACGACAAACAGACTTGCCAACATCAACACCGTTAGGAGTAGGTTCCAAAAAAGCAGCCTTACAAACTTTAATCTCCCTAACCCATTCACTTTTCAACATCTGAGAACCAGTAATTCTTCTTTGAGGAACTGGGTCCAACAATGAATAAATAACATTTCTACATCTAGCACGTTTTAACATCTCAATAGGTTCATAACCCTTAGCATCTCTCCGCTTACTTAAATAATTGAAAAAGAATTCGTCATCAGAATTGGCTAACTTCCATAACTGTCTACCAGATCTCATAGCCATATAAATTACACCACAAGCCCACAAGTCTACTGGTCTT
The DNA here is from genome assembly GCA_003705185.2 of Ambrosiozyma ambrosiae. Lineage (NCBI taxonomy): Eukaryota > Fungi > Ascomycota > Pichiomycetes > Pichiales > Pichiaceae > Ambrosiozyma > Ambrosiozyma ambrosiae. The sequence goes on from PPHU02000001.1 coordinate 261,820, forward strand.
GGATCAAATTCTTTCTGGGTGTATTCTTCAGGAGCAATATAAGGAGATGAACCACAAATACCATGTGACAATTGAATGTCATCTTCCCATGCCATTTTGAAACATTCGGCATTACCAAAATCTGTTATTTTCAACACACCAGTGTTTGTAATCAAGATATTTTCTGGTTTTAAGTCACGATGAGCAACACCCATTTCATGCATATAGTTAACACCTCTAATCAACTGTTTAAAAAAACAGTCAGATTCTGCATATTCTAATTTACCAGCCGTAATGATCAATGAATATAAATCACCACCTGAACAATATTCCATAACTTCGCAGTAATCAGTTTTAGCATCTTTTAATAAATCATATGAATTGACAATATTCTTATGTTTCAAGGAAGAAGAAATACAAAATTCATTAGTTAATCTGTTTGAATATTTCTTATCTGATTCATTTGGCCTTCTCTTAAATTCTTTAACAGCGAACAAAACTTCTGAACCGGTTTTCTCATTCTTCTTATGGGCAATTCTTACAACACCGAAGGCACCTCTACCAACCACTTCTTGACACTTACCATATTTTTCAGAAAATGAGCGGTTGCTGATTTGTTGTTGCTTAGCTGGCTGGTCTTTTTTGAAAACCGAAACAGCATTCTTAGGTTGTTGATTGTAAGTGATAGGAGGTAAATTACCAGAATACTGAGTAACATCACCTCTTTTAACTTGATTCAGTAAAGAAGAGAATAAAGTTGGAGGCAACTGTTGAGAAGTGGCGGTAAAAGTTACTTTATCAACAGTGTCTTTGGCCTCTTGATCCAAGGCAGCTAAATTTGTTGAAGACAGAATATTAGGAATAGCAGAAACAGCTTCTGATCTTAACTTTTTGCCACCTAACCAATCTTTCAACATTTGCCCCACTTTTTCTTGTCTTTTGGAATTACGTAGATGGTGTTCATGTGTACCATCTGGATTAATAAGGAAGCGGGGTTGCTGGGGAGGTAAATTTGGTTTTGAACGAGTCGAGTTAGCTCTTGAAATAGTGCTATTTGTAGAAGAAGAACTTGGAATAACTTGTAATGAAGTGATTGTGGATTCATGGGGTGTGGCAGCTTGATTAAGTGTTAAATTTGAAATATTTGGAGAAATAGTTGTAGCATGATGCGAATAATTTGGCGATTTGCGTGACTCTATCTTAAAAACTGGTTTATTATGGATATCAGGGTGAGAGTGTACTGAGATGTAAGAGCTTGCATTTGATAAGACAGAAGATATGATAATGTTGTTGTTATTCTCTGAATTTTCTTGTAGCTGCTGGGATTGTTGTTGCTTCTTGAAAGGTATGGAAGAAGATGAGTAATTAGTATTTGCAGTTAAAGTAATGGATGAAGATGACGCAGAGGAGGAGTTTGAAGAAGTATTTTCAGTACCAGTGTTGGCAACCTGCTTCTTTTTTCCAAACAGTTTTCCCAATTTGGATATTGTAGAAGCTCTTTGTTTACCCTCGGCATTCAAACCAACAGTAGCCACAGCAGAGGCTAAATCAGAGGTCTGAGTAGAAGGGGGCTTGCTTTGGGAAGATGAATAGGCTTGAGCCATTGAAGAGTTGTTTGGAAAGAAGTGTAAGGTCACTGTAGAGCACACCTGGCGGAGAGGATACTCTTGTTAGGAATAGGTAGCTGAGCAGACGCAAACACAGACACCTTGTTTGAGAGAAAGAGTGAGAATGAGCACCGTGAGTAGTAGTAGTAGTAGTAGTAGGGCAAAGGAGTGAAAAAAGATTATTAGCAAAATCAGTATAAGTAAAAATGGTTAAAACAAGAAGGACTGATCAACTATTTATTCAATTTAAATTTCTTAAATTTGTTCAGAGAAAAAGTTTTCGTTACGTAAGCAAGCACGCAATGACGTATTTTATGCCTAGTTTACCATTGCTGCTTTTTTTTTAACTGTTAGGAAAAGAAGTCAGATATGATCGTTTTCCTTCTGCATTATTAGAAAGATAAACAGGAACCAAAGTAGAAGTTCATGGAAATTGTACTGGTTCTGATGGCATGCATATATTCAGTAGTTGACTAGTGATTTCTCGAAAATCTCAGTGACTTTAAAATAAAGTTCATCTTCATTTGAATAAATCTACCGTTCTAAACAATGTTCTCAAGTGAATCACCAGTTTAAGGTTAAGATAATTATCTGTTCTTTTACCATAATGCATTTCCTTTTTGGCAACTATAAGAGTCTAAAAGTACAAGCCCATAACTCAAGTTGGATAAAACTAATATTGAGTCTAATTGTCTGCTGAACTGGCTGCCGCATAAATTTAAAGTTTTGTAGTACAGGACTAATGAAAGTAGTACAAATCCAACTGTCATACTTCACCGTTGGGAAAAGAAGCGGCAAATCAATCTAAATCAAGTTTTTTATATAAAAAACTTTAAATCTTTAACAGCTGTATATATTTAAGTATCTTTTTAGCATAGCTGATCTTTTCGGCAAATTGATCTCTATTGATTACCATTTTAACAATGCCTTCGAAAGATGTTAATATTGCTTGATTAATTGATCCTAATGTTTTAATGAAAACAAAACACAAGCCACTAGCCGAGTAAAATATGTTCACTTTATACTCTTTAGCCCTTCACTTATTCGGATTTTCAGTATCAAAGAATTAGATTACGTATTTCTTTAACTATAATGATTAGACTTATTTTTAATGTATAAGAAATTCAAAGTTCCAGTGCATTTCCTAAAGTACTCTAGGAACTCCTCAAATTCAGTAGGACAGGTATATCACCAGATTGATATCTATGCAAATACTGTCAAATTGGACTAGCGTGGAATTCTGCTTAAATATAAATACTGAAATCTATGACTCTTTCAGTTAACTTCGTCATCTGTGATATCGCCTTTCAAAATTAAGAATTTCCTTAATCTATTGCATGTTAGATCTTAGTTCGTGGAAATGAATTTTGTAAAGGCTCAGTTTACATGACCTACTATATTGTCATTCTATGGGATCGACTTGAGTATTTATTTAGGAAATTACTTGTTGTGATTTGTTGTGGTTTGTTGATGCAAAGATATACTAGAAACAAATAAAAAAAATATCTAGGCTTACCAATACTAATTGTTTGCCTTCACTAGAAGATCGTATTTTAAAATTGTCTCTTTTTGTCTTATTGTGGAAGATAGGATCTTTGGTTCCTTTATTTTTCATTTGTTGTTTTAAGATACCGGCTACAGCAATTATTAATAATGTTGAAAATGGTCGTCCGTTTAGAACTAGGTGGTATTTCATACTCTTCTTCGGTTAGAGTGATCTTGATTGCTAAGTAAAATCAGTCAACCAAATCCTTTTGCTTTATTTATCAAAATGAAGTTTCGTAAAGTATACCTAGATTGAAAAAGTAATCAAATTTGTAAGAATAAAAATAGAGCAGTTCAAGTAAAAGAAAATGGTTTTGAAATCTTGAAAAAGACAGACAAACAATATAAATTAAACAAGAAACATATTCAATTAATATTCTGTGTGAAAAAAAATGTGTTATTGTTTAGTAAAGTAATAGGCTCTTGTTATCAAAACAAATACCAAAAAATAAAAACTATTCTCCTATGTGAACATAGTAGCAGTCATAAAATAGACAGCAAGACTCGTCTAAATTTCCAAATTTGCCATTCTACAGCTCAATCCATTGTCAGAAGCAAGCACCATGGTCTTGGTTCTACGTGGATCATAAGTGTAAGTGTAGTGACCTTTCTTCAAATCGGGTCTAATATTACCTTGTAATCTCCAGTTCACAAATTCTGGAGTGATGACACTATGGAATGTGTATCTTTGATTAAAATCATCAGTAATCTCAGTTAGTTTAACACCATCTTCACTTATATCCATCTTGTAAATATTCTCATCGCCTCCATTCATGTATCGTAGTAATTTCTTTAACATTTCTTCAACTCTCATAGGTGCATCCATTACCTTTTTATAATAATAATCAGGTGAGTAAGTTTTCAAAAATGGAATAACATCTCCTTTAAGACTAAACACCTGGACTGCAACGACAGCAAAGTTTTCATTTCTAATACCAACTAACAAATTATGACAACTGGAAAAAATACACTGCATGGTCCAATTGGTTAAAATCCTCAAGAAACCTGACTTATTCTCGTACATGAAGCATAAAAGTTCATAGGGATCATCGATATTTAGAACAGAAGGAATATCAGGAACGTAACATAACTTAATTTCTGTGAAACCAGCAAATTTCTTAGTCAGATCAGTTGGATCCAAACAGTCAATTTCAGAAATAGTCAAAGTGTCGGTACCACCTGGAAATCTCAATGATTTCATACATTTGTAGTGACTTACATTAGATAAAGTTGGTTTGTCGATACCTTGAGTCAACATATCTTCAAATCTAATACCTATGTAGCTCCATTTCAATTCGTCTTTATTTCTTAAGTCTCTAGAACTGAAATACCACTGATTTTCGAATTTAACGACATCATAACTGGATTCTTTGTGAAGAGCAATATCTCTATATAAACTGACCAGTGCCACGATAGGAAAATCAGAAAGTTGACGCTTTTGATGATATTCATAATGAATGATTGTAGCTAAGAAATTGGTTATTCTTGACTCATCAGGAGCAAATGTTTTCTTGGTAAAATTTTGATATCCATTCAAAACGTTCCAATTCAGTGCTTTTTTGACTTTACCTGTAGCTGGATCGAGCCTGTTGATTTCTGGAATTTTAAAAGGTTTTAAACCACGATGATTGAATTGAACTTCCGTTTCCGAAATCTGGGAATACTCTGAAAGCTTCTGAAATGATAATCCTTCCATCAGGTTATAATTCTGGTTACAGTAATTCTGAGCTATTATTGAAGGAAAGAAAGCCACTTCAATGAGCTAAAAGCCATAATTTACGGCTCTTCCCTTACATTTCCTCTGATCAGAGAACATCAAAATATGGCTGTGTTTACGCGACCTTTTTATCTTGACCAAGAACCTGGCTTAATTTACACAAAAATTATATCAAAAGTAGAATCACTAATACAATAATTAGTAAAATGAAAACAAAACAAGCAAGATTCGAAAAATAACAAAATCAAAAAAGGTTAGTGAAAGTGACTAAATCGCCATAGAAAATTAGAAATCAACTTTATTATCCAACCCACACAAATCAACCAACTTATCAATATACAATTTAATCAAGCATTGTTCTCTACTCAATTCTCTAACCTTTTTTAAATAATTATCAACACCATTATCATTATTATTACTCACTAACTTGCCGCCACTCATTAGATCTTCCAAAACCACTAATAAATCGGCAATTGATTCATACTTACAAACCAAATCATACAATTGATTGTAAACGGCTGTTTCTGCAATTAATTTATTATCCATATCAGGCAATTGCTCATTGATCAAAGTATCTAATTGGATTAACGTCCGCTGAATCTGATTTGTGTTTAATAACACTAAATTCTCATTTCGTTCCAATTTTGCTGATATATAAGATATATAGTTTGTATCGTTTATATAAGATTCGTTCAGCCTAACCAATTTATTTTGTAATTGTAACATTGGTGATATCACTGAACTGTTGAATTCTTGAATTGTCGAGGTTTTGGCTGTCTGTAAGGCCTGGTCGATATTTAGCTGAAGTTGCAGTCTATTAGGATTAGGTGGTAATAACGGTGGCTGACTCGTTGGAGATTTTAGAGTTTCTAGTTGTTCTGTGTTTGACTTAATAGTGGTAACAACTAGTCTAGGTTGTTGTGTTGTTGTTGTTGGATAAGTAGTTGCTAATACGGAATCTTGTATTGAAGTAGTGTCGGATAGTAATGTCTGTTGGAAAGGTACTCTCGGTTCTGTTTTAACTGAAGGTGATGGTAATGCTTGATTCGATAAAATTGCTAATTTATGGTTAATTATTGGTTTTTGAGGTAACGCTGGAACCATTGGTGTATATTGAGAAGAAGAATTTGGGTCTAGTTTTATAAAAGGAGAGTAATGTTTAGCACAGTGCAAAAAAGCTTCCATCAGTTTCAATAACCTATTGTCTTTAGGCTGCACATTGTTATTACTCGTGTCATTTCCATAGTTCTCAGCCCATAGCGATAACAAAGGATGATAAAATCTACCATTTGAATCAAAGTAGTTGTTAGGCGTTAAAGTGTAGCCATTAATTGTGTTCTGGATGTATATGAGTGGCGGTAATCGGGGATAGTCAAAGGGTAACCATATCTCTACTAGAGCTTTGAGTTCTTCAGAAATTGAATAATCACCATGAAAATTCAAAAGTAGTTCGTCTTTTCCTGAGTCGTTAACATGAACTGAAGTTCTGATTTTTAGGAAGCTGTAAACCATTAATATTAAGGAGGAATCCTGATAGCTCAGAACTGAATTTGAATATTCCGGTTGCAAAACTCGATATAACCATTTAAGTAGTGAATCTGGTAGTTGTTGTGGCATAGTTCACTTATGTTTAGCTTTTCGCCCCTAAAGGGTCTTGTAGAGTAGAATCTAGTGAAACTAGTTGTTCAATGGTGATAGTCAGAATCCAAAACTGCGCACCAGTGAAACAGAAAAGTGTTTTTGCTCAGCTTAAAACGCAATTTCAGTATACCACACCTGTTCCAGAAGTAGAGCTATTCATACACACAACTACACTCATAAAATGGCATTAGGAGGGTATGTGGAAATTATAAGCAGGCAAAGTATTTTTACTGACCAACTTACTTGAAGTTTTCAGAATACTTGAATTGGAGAATGTTCATCAAAGTTTCAAATGGCTGCTTCTTATACAAACCAAGCTTATATACAGCAATATGATGCTTAACCATAAATGAATTTCAAATACTAACTGTTATGATTTTCCTTACTATCATAGATATCTCGTTTTGGTTGTTATGCTTGTTACCATTGCAATTGGTGCTCTTTTCTGGAGAGCTGCACCAAAAACTGATACAACGTATGTATTCTTTTATTTTACACTTACAACAAACAAAGCTCAGATTGTTACCGTGGAATAAGTATACTAACTTCATTATGAAATAACATTTCAATAATTTAGTGTTTGGAGAAGTACAGTTTCGTTAACTTTAGCAATGATGTTTTTAATGTGGGCTATTACTTATCTATGCCAATTACACCCATTGGTGGAGCCAAGAAGATCTGATTTAAGACCTGAGTATGCAGAATAGATTTCATCAAAGATCTTTACAACAAAATAAATCGTTCATCCATTAGAACAAATCTTATTTATAATAGACTGATTGATGATTGAATTTCAAAACAAAAAAAGTAAATTCAGTTTTTATTGTATAACTAGGTTTTTATGATTCAGCATATAAATCAATTTATCATTCTCTTAAATTTTCAAATATACTTCTTCTTATTTTCTTTGCTTGCTCTTATAGTCTTATTATTATTCAAATTAAAATTAAACTCCAAATTAATGTCTAATTTGTTTTACATTCTTAAGAATAATAACTACATACATTTAGTTAAAATGTTAAAAGAAATGTAGGGTGACTTAATCCTTAACAACCCTCGATAATCATTGTATCATCATCAAGAAAAAAGGTATTAAACCACCCACGGTCCATTGAAACTGGCACGGCATGAAGTATCAAATCAAATTGCGCAAGTTCCAATAGCTTTATCTTCTCCATAACCAGAACCCAGCATTCTATTGAAGCAAAAAGAATCTGAGGCAGAAACAGGAGTGTTTTATTGCAAGCCGTTAGCTCCTAGGCTAATATAAAATTGTATAGCTTGTTAATCCTGCTAAAATATTAAGGCTGAAGTTGCCTTCAATTATTCTAGTACAACTATAAGCTTGAATTAAAATGTTTCAAGTGATTCATCATCCAGAAACACTATAAATTAGTTAGTGCTTTGATTTCCAGGTAGTAGAAAAGAAGTTACTTCGAAGTTCTTTTGATCGCTCTCTTGGAAAGCATTTAAATCTATTAAAAATCTGAAAACTCTGGTGCAGAGATGTATAAACAGGAAGAGACTTGAAACCGTAGAGGGTTACAGTAACGGAACATATTTAACCTGCTGACATCTTAAATGTATACTATAATATTGAATTCTATAATTTCAACCTAGCCTTATATTTGCTACTTATAATGTTGGATATAATAGATATAATAAATTTTTTTACACCTATGATTCTGAGTTCTTTCTTTGCAATATTTGAAACTTTCAAATTTCTAGCTATTACACCTATTAGATTGTTTGTGGATACAATAATTTATGGATTACTAATTTTACCGCTTACCATCACCTGTTTTATCTTTGGAATTAATTTAACTTTTAACATCAACGATTTAATTGAATTTGGAAAAATTGCCTATCAATACTGCACTATGGCGTTGATTTTTGGTTTTTGTTTGGGTTTAAGTAATGCATTATCAATGTGGTTAGTTAATTATATTGTCAATTCAAATTCCAGCTCAATTGAATTCTTTAGTATTACCAAATTATACTTTAATCTATTAGATAAGATTCCAATTGTTAGTGGTTGGATTAAGAAGCCTTCGCAGAAAGTCAAGAGTTCACCTTCCAAGAATAGGGAAGAGATGATTTCTGAAAAGTTGAAAATGAACAAAGAAGAGCTTCATAGCTTCTTAATCAATTCAGATTCAAGAGTGAATTCTTTTTACAATCATCCTTTAAGGCTAATTGTCCCTAAAAGTATTAAAGAAGAATCAGCTGAAGTTACTATTCCTACTCGAAACGAGAACAGACTCAATCCAGCTACAGGTTCTATATTAAGTGGTCAAGAAGGATCCAATATCAAAAGACGATTAAAAACTTTCTACGAAGATGACGATGGATATGATCCTCTTGTAGGGGGCACTTCATCCCCATTCTCTATTAACAATGTCACCAGTTGTGCTGCTGCCCCTAACATACCAGCTGATACAGCTGCCACTGTCAGCACTACTAATACTACCACATCTACTAGTAGCATATTCACGGAGGAGGTTCCATCCACTTCACATACCAGGTTGAACTCTATTGATGAAGAGAAAGATGAAGAGTAGTGTATCTGTTTACGTAAAATCGACTCGGCGTTTGACGCGCCGCTACGTTGAAAATCGAATCAGTGGTTTCTGAGTGCCAAAATGACACAAACTATGAACTTTTCTAGTTGAAGAAAGGTGATTTTAATTGGTGATTTGGATGTTTCTGTTGTTGATGAAGTAGAGTCAGAATGCCAGACAAACATGTTGACAATCCTTTGTTTGGTCAACTACAAATTCACCTGACAGGTAATTATCCCTCTTCTCTACCTGTCACCTCCCAAACAGAAACCAATACAAATATCAATGTTTTTCACAACAAATCACCAGAATTTGCTGCTAATCAGCATTCTACTAGTATAGAAATCAATCAACCAATGTATAAACCTCCCGCTTATCCTCCACCACAAGATGATTATATAAATCCCTTGTCCGCCATTTCCTCCTCTGTGATCCCTAATCATTCCAATTATCCTAATCCTTACGGTCAAATAACTTCTTTTACAAATAATAGTCATAATTATACTCAGTTATTCCCACAACAACAACTACAGCAAGCAGATTGGACTTCTTACCCAACTTCCACAAGTACTACTCATTCGTCCTCTCTATTGTATCCTAGTAATCAGCAATCTTCATCCTCTGTGAGACCAAGTTCACCTATTACTTCTACTAACCCCAGTCAATCTTTTACTCCTCTTACACCTGAAAATCAGAGTCAAGATCACAACATGGCTACCTCTGCTTCCTTGAACCCTTCTCCCTTTTTCATGAACCAAACCTCACTTGGTCCACCATCTCTTCAATCACTAAACCAACACCAGCAGTCTATTGTTGTTCCAAGCTCTATTTTACCTCCTTTGATGTCAGCTTGCTCTTTTTATGCTCCTCCTCCTTATTCACCAACTGCAAAGCAGAATTCTTCAAGCACGTCTATTAATAAAGAATACGTTAATACTACCTCTTTTATTAATTCAAATGATATCCAATCACATGCTCCTTTGGTTCCTTCTCCATATGACCACCAGTTCCAACCTCCACTCTCAAATAGTTTCCAGAATAATTTTCAAAGGCCAACCCTTCTTCAATCTTCTGGGGAATTATTTAAAAATCAACAGCAAGACTTGCCGGCACCAAAACAATCAATAGGTACATCTTTAATGGCTTCTAGTCTTTCAAGGCCATCTGGAATTTCTAAAAAGAAGTCTAAGACAATTACTAAAAAGAAGCGAGTGAGGAAGACTTCTTCAAAGATAAACCAATCAAATAGAAAATTTACTGCATTGAATAGAGCCTTCATTTACTTCATCAATTACTGTAAGAAAACCCAACCTTTTCCTCATATTCCAGACTCAGATTCCAAACTCACTGAGCATCTCCAAACCTTGACCAAGTCTTACTTCATTAAATTTTTGAATGTTTTAAACTTCATCCAATATCCTGCCTTAGAAAAGCAATCAACCAATACAGAAGATATATTTGATTTTAAAATAGAGTTAACGTTTAGAGGCGCTAATTTATTCTGTGATGTTTTAGGAAACAGACATATTGTTCCAAAAGTAATTGACACAACCACTGATATATCTATAATCAATGGTCCCCCTCCTAATAGTCAACCAAGCACTGGAAATATTCAAGAACAACATTCATGTAGAATTAGTTATAAAATTATAATTGATTTTAAGATTAAAAGCCTTAATTCTGAAATAGTCGATTTGGATAAGTTTAATAGAATCATGTTGAATTTTTTTACTAATAATTTAGATTTATTGAAGTTTAAACCTTTTATGGGTTGGAACCTTTTTGGACTAAAAGTGATTGATATGAAGGTTTTGATTCAATGTTCAAAATTAAACGATCATTAATATGATTTTTTTTGTTGATTTTGTTTTGTATGCATTTCTGTGGCCATCAATCTCAGATTACTAAATTTTGAACACAATATTCATATTACTTTGACTTGATTCTTTTGCTATTCATTATTTTTAATATCTCTATTTGTCGAATTTGCTTATTGTTTATTAGATTTTTGTTTCTTGAGTTTCATCATTACTTTACCGTTTATATTAGCGCTCCTCTCCCCTTTCTGTATACTAATACATTCTTCTCTGTATCAAGTATTATTATCTCGTTGTTAATAATGGTTGTTCTGGTCTAAAAGATTACTACCTTTATTTTTGGGCTTGTGTTTGTCATTAATTTCAGAAAAATGTTACTAAGAATGAATTTCAATTTTTCTGTTAACATTTTTTTTTTCATTTTACTGTATTATTATTCTCTTTTACTTTTTATGGTGGATTTGTAGTTTGGATTAGATTTTTTACCGTCTCTATATTCTTAATACATTCTACCCTAAATAAATATTATGAATCAATGTTTCTATTGAAGGTTTTGATGCTATAAGCATAGCTTGATTTTCTTATGCCTGTAATTGCTGATTAAGATTACAGTTATTAATTATCACAGTGGAGGATTTATTTTAAGTTTTATTTTCGTTGAAGTCTTTATCTTACTATGCTACTCTTGCTACTTATTATTTTTAGGACGAGCTTTTTTCTATAATTTCTCCGTTCACCTTCATTTTGTTAGATTTATTATGGGTCTTCACCTCTAAGTTGATTTATTCTTTTTCTTTAATTTTTCTCAAAGTTATGTTAAATCTTGTATTAGTTTTATCTTCCTCTCTAGCAAATCAATATAGTCTCCAGGATCTCTACATAAATCTTATCAAGCTTTCTTGTCGCGCGCACGACCTAAAAAATTTTCAGATATTGTTTTTTTCTCACAAATAAACCAAACTTTTATTTTATTTTACAAGGAGATGATAATTTCTACTGAAATTAATAAATTCAAAGACATAACATTTAGGTCAGTACAATAGCTATCATTAGGTTAATTAAGAATGTCTGACCAAGATTACGTGATCAAGCCATCAACAGAAACTCCATCCAATGATACCTCTACCTGGCCATTATTGTTGAAGAATTATGATAAGTTATTAGTTAGATCTGGGCATTACACTCCAATTCCAGCTGGTTCAACTCCATACAAGAGAGACATTAAATCATACATTCAGACTGGTGTGATTAATTTAGATAAACCATCCAATCCATCTTCTCATGAAGTTGTTGCTTGGGTTAAGAGAATTTTAAGAGTTGAAAAGACCGGTCATTCAGGTACTTTAGATCCTAAAGTTACTGGTTGTTTAATTGTTTGTATTGACAGAGCTACCAGATTGGTCAAATCTCAACAAGGTGCTGGTAAAGAATATGTTTGTATTGTTAGATTACACGAAGCATTGAAAGATGAAAAAGATATGGGTAGAGCTTTAGAAAACTTGACTGGTGCCTTATTCCAAAGACCACCTTTAATTTCTGCCGTGAAGAGACAATTGAGAGTTAGAACAATTTATGATTCTAACTTATTTGAGTTCGATAACAAGAGAGGTTTAGGTGTTTTCTGGGCTTCCTGTGAAGCTGGTACTTATATGAGAACTTTATGTGTCCATTTAGGTATGTTATTAGGAGTTGGTGGTCACATGCAAGAATTAAGAAGAGTGAGATCTGGTGCGTTAAGTGAAAATGATAACTTAGTTACTTTACACGATGTCATGGATGCTCAATGGGTCTATGATAACTCTAGAGATGAATCATATTTAAGAAAAATTATTTCTCCATTAGAAACTTTATTAGTTGGTTACAAAAGATTAGTTGTCAAAGACTCTGCTGTTAACGCTGTTTGTTATGGTGCCAAGTTGATGTTACCGGGTTTATTAAGATACGAAGATGGTATTGAACTGTACGATGAAGTTGTTTTAATGACCACTAAGGGTGAGGCCATTGCCATCGGTATTGCTCAAATGACTACTGTCGATCTACAATCTTGTGATCATGGTGTGGTTTCAAAGGTTAAGAGATGTATTATGGAAAGAGACACTTATCCAAGAAGATGGGGATTAGGTCCAGTTGCTTTAAAGAAGAAACAAATGAAAACGGAAGGTAAATTAGATAAATTTGGTAGACCAAATGAAAGCACCCCAGAATCATGGTCAAAAGAATATATCAGTCATGAAAATGATGCACCACCAGCCGTTCCAGAAAATAAACTCCAAGCCCCAAAAATACAGAAATCTAAATCTAGTATTTTGGATAAGGATGTTGAAATGAAGTCTTCTAATGAGGATTCAGTTGCTACTGCTGCCCCAGAAACACCATCTAAGAAAGAAAAGAAGGAAAAGAAGGACAAGAAAGAAAAGAAAGAGCATAAGAAGGACAAGGAACACAAGAAAGAAAAGAAAGAAAAGAAGAGAAAGCATGATGATGATGGTGAAAAGTCTGAAAAGAAAAAGAAGAAGAAATCTAAAGATTAGAGGAATCCTGCTTAGTATACATTTTAATTTTAATTTTATCATTAGTCCCATAAAACTCTCATTTTTGTTTTGTTTGTAAATTTTTTCCTGGTATTATATAACTTTGTTTTTTTTTTCTTTATTTTACTTTGTACTTATGTCATAATTTGCCGTATCATATAGAAAACGTTAAAAACTTAATTTTTTTGTTAACTTTGAGCGGTGTAATCTTTAAATTAAGGTGCACGGATGTACTGAGCTGCAAGTTCTGGTTCCAACTCAACCGAAATCAATTTGTGAAGACGTGCAGAGTAAAGAGCCAGTTCCATTACAATTTACTTTAACAACCCTTCAAGTTCAGACCCTTGTTTTTTCAAAATTTACAGTTTACTTTTGTAAATATTGTCCATATAATACAATTTTAACAACATGTCCTGGGATGGTTTTAAAAAAGCTCTAAATAGAGCTGGTGGTTCTGTATGTAGATAATTTGCTTTTACTCAATTGATGGCAACAAAAGGAGTTACTACTTAGAACTCAGAATATTTAAACAATCAGAATACTAACAGAATGTTTTTATTTATTATGTTTTAGGTAATGGTCAAATCAGCAGATAAAGTAATTGATAAAGAATATGATGCTGAAGAAAGAAGATACAAAACTTTGGAAAAGGCCGGAACCGGATTGCAGAAGGATACCAAAGGATATTTAGATGCTTTAAGAGCAGTCACTGCGTCGCAATCTGCTATGGGTGAAATTATTAATAATTTATACGAAGATGCAAAATCTCTGGGTGGTTATGATGTAGGTGCATATTATTTACAAGCTGTTAATGAATTCGATTCCGAGACAGTCAAACAGTTAGATGGACCATTTAGAGAGACAGTTTTAGATCCAGTTACTAAGTTTTCCACTTATTTTACAGAGGTGAATGAAGCAATTAAGAAAAGACAACACAAAAAGACAGATTATGAACAAGCTAAAGCCAAAGTTAGAAGATTAATCGACAAGCCTGCCAAAGATGCCACTAAATTACCAAGAGCTGAAAGAGAATTACAAATGGCGAAGGATATTTTTGATGACTTGAACACTCAGCTGAAAGAAGAACTACCTCAATTGATTGACCTAAGAGTTCCATTTTTCGATCCAACTTTTGAAGCTTTAGTTAAGATTCAATTGAGATTCTGTACGGAAGGTTATGCTAGATTGGCTCAGGTTCAGCAATATCTGGATCAATCCAGTAGAGATGAATATGCCAACGGTTTATTGGATGGTAACATTGATCAAATGTTAGCTGAAATGAGTAAGTTAAGCATATGCGCCCTGGGTATAAAATAAGTGTTATCAAACAATGCCTCTTTTATTTTATCCTTGTTTTTTGTTTATTCCAATTCCATTCTTTATGCGTTCAGTTCTATTTCTGTATGGTGCTTCTTTTTCGTATATTTTGTTTTCACCTTTATTTTTATCTTTTGTTTTAGTTTAGTTAGTTAAATTCTTATAGCACTTTGCACAGCTGTGTCTATAATTAATTTGTTTCAAGTATTTATAAATGTGTATTTTCAAGAATTTCATTTTAAGTTTGTTATATTTAAAGGTGACACTAAATTCAACTGTAATAGATAATCGATAGTGTTTAATTTATTAGTTTGAGTATAAAATTAAAGTAGAAACTTGTGGATGGTATTATTTTTTAGGAGACATGACTGGTTTGTAATCCTGTTCTTAATTTTGTAATTATCCTTCTAAACATATAAAACTCTCTAGAATTATACATCTATTCTTAAAGTTTGTTTATTCTTGATTTAGTAATTTTGTGTGGTTTAGAAACATCTCCGCATTGTTTTAAGCTGTGCGAAGTATTTGACATAAACCCAGTTGTCAATAAACGTAGAACCTTAGCTAATCCTGTACTCTTGTGGTCTTTATTTTTACCAGAATTCTTTTTTAATTTACTTGAATTTTAACTAATAATTTAACCAATAAACTTCTCATAAAAGCTTTGCAATATCTATATATTAGCATTACCTTTTTTGTCAATACTCATTACAGCTTTAACCATGGGCTTTATGCGATTGTACGAATCTCGAACATGATTACATTCTCTCTGATCTGAAAAATGTAATTAACACTACCTCGTATATAATATTTACTTTATTTTTAATTAGCACAAGCTAAACTAATTATTTATATATTGACAATGCTTTGTTACAGTCACAATAAGCATTTTGGGGTATAATTAGTGAGATACATGCTATTAAATGTCTTCGATTCTTTGTATACATCAGGTCTTGCAACTAATAAATTATGGTCCCATTATTAACGATTACAAGTTAATAATGTATATGAATAACCTTAAATAATATTTTAGTAAAAGACTCTGACTAGTAAAGCGTGTGAAATGAAGTGAAGGAAGCCATAATTTTCCTCTTGATTTAAAACCCTTTCTTTTTATCCTTCCCTAAGTAAAAGTTCTTTTTGATGCTAAAGAAGTACTCTAATTTATTATAAATCCATATTAGAGTTCCATAATTTTGAATATAAACATTTGACTTCATAATTGAACTCATCTAAGGGTTTAAAACAACTTCAAGAATATGCAAGGATTTTCTTTTGTGGAAATTTGTAATAATAACCAGAAATTATAACATGTTTGGCTTATTAAACCTTAAAAATAACTATTACAGCTGCTTTAAAGCCCACATCCTGTAATTCTCGCAGCAAGATATTAGTGCAGCCACAACATAAAACCTGATAATACAATACTGTCATTTCCAAAAAGAATCACTCTAATTTAGACACCAATCAAATTAAAGTCAGAGAATTCTTGAAATGATTCGAAGAAAGATATTTTCACACCAAGCGCCAAAAAAAGCGAAAACAACAACGAGATTTTTTTGAATAATTGATAGACAAAAAATAGATTCATTCAATTATAGAGATGATTAGAAGCTATTTAAAAGCAATAGTTCATATCCTTGTAAAAGCTATTTATAAAGATTTACATGTTTTTATGCTGAGAACCAGTAAACTAGGGAGGGCGTGTGCCTCTCAATGTTTTAACCGAGTTTATTGAAACTTTCCACAAGAACACAGGTGACAAGTTGTATTCATGATACACCCAGGTAAAAAAAAAAAGTGAAGCTCAAGTCGTATTTTAAATATATATATATATGGCACTACTGCAACAGTATAGAAGCCAAGATTTATTACCTACAAACTGTTGGAATCTGCACCCCACAACAGAGCCCGAAAATAGTCAGAAATAGGGACGACTGAAAATCTGGGGAAATGACGTAGTGAATAATGAGTCAACTTTCAACGGCTACCATGATTCAGGAGTGATTTGATGGAATAAAATATTTTGAAAAATTAAAAAAATGCTAGATAATTGCATAACTAGCGATCCGTAAAGCTTGTGAACTGAGCATTTGTTTCAGAAATCAAAATATGAAAAAAATCATAATTTCATCAGAATTTAAAAAGTTGCTAAGAAAGAATTGGCTATTCTCATTCTTGTTGATTCTTATGTCAACATAAAACTTTGTTAATCATGGTTCCCAATATTTTTTTCTTACAATTCTTGCTAAACAATTATTTCGTTCGACTGACACTGAAACAGTTACTTATGTTTATAATATTGGCGCTATGATTGGCGGAATACTTTGGCGTCAAAACTCTGAATTAATTGTCTTGTCATTTAACAATTATTACCTGTTGTATTTGGAGTGGTACCTTACATATATGGTGCGTTTCTAGCTTCTAATAAAAATTATATTATGGGATTTGGTTGTTTGTCAGAGTTTGATGTTATAGATGCTCAGGGCGTCTTTCGTGTGTATTCAACAGAAGTATGCTTCAGGTAATAATTACGAACGTTAATTTCAGGTACTAGCTATAGACTAGACCATCTAATTTTTTCTACTTCTCCTACCATTCAAGCAAAACTTGTTTCACTGTTCCACTGTAAGGAAATGGCATTTATGATTATGAAAAAGTTATGTGTATTTCCAGGGGAGTGTATTTTTGTATTTTTGTTATTTTTTATATATTTTTTGATCAGAATGATTTCATGAAACTATCAAGACAGGGGAGATGTTGCTTTTGGAAGATATCGACTAAGAGTTTGAATTGAAAAGAGCTTTGAGTTCTGTTGTTCATACTAAATATAAAGAAAAAATTAATGATTATGTTTATATTGGAAATGTTTACAAAAAGAAACATGATAAAGAATAAAACTTAGCTTGAGATGAAATGACCCATTTTCCTATTTTATATACATTCAGCTCTTTTCTTTTCTATTTTTTCCTCCACTTTTCTTCTAAAGATATAATGTTCTTTAGCTTTGTTTTTCTATTATTTTATAAAATTTTAATAGTTTCTATTTAATTGATTCCATTAATCAATCAATTTAGTTAACTTTTGAATGACGAAGTTAGGCTCACATATGTCATTCTATTAACCCTAACTAAAACTACTATAATATATTATATTACAATATACTAACTAATTATACTAGTCATTTCTCATAAAACGCGAATGACCATTTCATGTCTAAACGGATACTCCCACACACAATAAAGCACTTGAAGGATTTCAGATAAGGGTGTGTTCATAACAATTATCGCTGCCGTTCGCGGAAGGTTGGGAAAATGGTGAACTTCGTAATTAAATAAAAAAACACATTATTTAAAAAATAAAGGACCCTCCTCTCTTAATACCGAGTTTAACTTGTAGCACCAACTGCATATGCTTCACAATCTCATGCAATAGTTACCAACACGGACGTTTTAAAATCATGTCTCCCAAAGAAAGAGCTTGTGACAGATGCAGAAAGAGAAAGGTGAAGTGTTTGCGAATCTCAGATACCAAGTGTAAAGGTTGTTTAAAACAGAACCTATACTGTACCTTCAACGACAAGGGAAAGAAAGAGAGAAAGACAAATTGTTCAAAATGGATTAACTCAACTATCAAATATCCCTGTGATCAAAGTTCTCAGGTAGCACGACTAGAAACACAGGCGAATGTAACTGTTGGTCATAAGCCTGACCTCAATCCTAAAGAAATAAATGACCTTCATGAATATTTCTTTCAAGAAATGACTTACTTTGCTGAGATGATATTTAGACCCAAGTTCACAAGAAATTTTAAAAATGGACTGAATATAACTCAGTGTTTAGCCTACTCAATATGGGCAGCTGTTTATCTTTCTCGTGGTGAATTGGAGGCGGCTGATAAATATTATCAGAAATCAGAATCGTTATTAAACAGTTTATTTGATTCTCCAGATTATGGAGTAAAGGCTTACAACTCTATTTCATCACTTCAAACACTATGTATGTTGTCTGATTGTGAGGCTAGAATGGGAAAAACTATAAAATGCTCTTTCACGTTAGCTAAATCGATTAAACTTTGCCAAATGAAGTTTTATGATACGCTTGATAAACCAAATTTATTTAATTTTAATTCAAATCCTACAAATGATGAATTGTTTGTAGAAGAGACTATCGGTTTCCCAAGCTGGGCATTGAATGAAGAAATTAGACGAACATTCTTCAAAGTTTATTTGTACGATAAATATTCTTCATTATCTAAAAATATTGTGCATAACTTCACTCAATCAACAATTTCCACAAAGTTGCCCAGTGCTTTAAATTTGGAATTTTTATATAGATCTGGAGAAGAGCACTCTTCTGATATAATCAAAGGACAAATGACAATGTTTATCAGTGAAGGTGTGGAAGCTATTGAAAGGGGTGAGGTCTTATTACATGTTAGTCCTTTTGGTGTTCACGTTATTCTTGCTACGTTTCTTCATGAAATGGTTTACTGGTTACACGAAACATGTATTGATTATCAAGCTAAAGATATTTCGGATAAGAACATGGAAAAAATATTTTTTAAAATGAATAAATTTTGTTCCACTTTGGATTCATATAAATCTTCCTTTACAGTATACAGTACTGAGGACTTAAATTTGAACACGTTAACCATATTTATAGCGCAATTAAGGATGTTTCAAGGTGTAATATTGTTGTTCACGAAGATCTTAAAAGAAAATCCAAGTAAATTCACTCCAAGAATGAATGACACATATCTTGAAATCAAATTCAGGTGTACGATAACTACTCTTGAATTATTGGAGAATCTTGAAAGTTGCAACAAATTAGTTGAGCGTTTAGGTAATAGTCCATTCTACTACATCAGTTTAAATCAAGGTATCAAGTCAGTAATTCAATTAGCCATCATTTCAAAGCAAGATAATTGTGATCAAGTTGATACTGCTTTATTGAGCAAGCTACTTACAAAGATGTTTAATTTAACATCAGTTTTTGAGAAAAATAGATCAAAAGATCCATTAATCGCAAATATGATTGATTTTTACAATTCTAAATTAAAATCATTCAACGAAGATCCTTATGAAGTAGTTTATTTCCAAAATCCTATTGGAATGTAAACGGTCAACCCCCCCCCCCCCTCCTCCCTCCTTTTCTGATGACATTACGATTTACGACAGCTCTTCCACAAATTATTAAATTATTATATTATTCTTTTGTTCTACACACATTGAAATTTACACACATTATATATTATTCATTTCAACCCTGCACTACTAGAATTGGATAAATAGGACATACACGCAGAGTTTTTGTCATTTTACCTACATGTCACTCTATTTCCAGTATTAGCAGCTTCTCAGTTTTATTTATACAGAAGTAAGAACTTCCTAAAATTTAAATCTCAAGTCCATACATCAAGTCATGATAAGGCTTGATATATGCTGTAAATTTTGCAATCATCCTTTTATTAGGAATTAGCACCAGAGCAAGTTTTGAGGAACCACATCAAAATAAGTTTCGCCAAAGATCAGATCATTCTCTAACACTTGGCTCAAAAGGTCTCTTTTCCAGGATTATATGAAGAGAAATTTTGTCGTCGTGAGTACTAATATACTAACCTATGTCACTAATTCTTGGGTTCCAGTTTTGGTTTGTAATACAAAAGACATTCTTAAACATTTTGTTGGTTTTACTTAAACTACATTTTTAGCATATTTAAGGTTAGCTATCACTCGTATTACTCATTATCTTATGACAAGGGATGTTAAAACTGCTGAAAGATTAGATCCTACACGTGCAGATAATATTTAAAGATAATTTTGATTTCGATTCTTCTCGTCCTTCATTTATTTTTATTTTTATCCTGATTTTTAATTTTATTAATTCAAATTACTTAAATAGAATATCCCAGTTAATTTATAAAATTTATAAGTAAGCAAAGAGCGGCATAAAATATATAAAATTAAAACAATTTAACAGACGTCATAGAAATAGTAATATACAAAAAAATAATAGAAATACAACTTTATAAAATCAAAAAAATACTTACAGTGTTCCTATGGACAACTATTATCGATATCCAAAATGGAATTGAAATCAAAGATATCTTGGAATATTGAATCTGCTATAAGATCCCCATTATCAGTACCTGAAAAACGGTCATTCGTACTTATATGGGAACTGTCATGGAAACAATCCGTGGTAATATCTAGTATCTGCTGTTTATTGTGAGCTTCGTGGTTTCTTCTTTTTGTATCGCTGGTTATCTTGTAACTATCGAAAGTAGCATTTGTAAGTGGTTGAGGAGAATCAGAATACAAAGTAGTAGTCTCATGTTGACATTCCGTTATGACGGTTGAAGTAGAGGCAGATGGTGAAATTGTCAATGATACATCAGAGTTAACCTTTAAAGGTTTCGGATCATGAGCAATCATTTCAGACGAAACTATCATTTTGGTGGACTTAGGCTTTAGTATAGAATCAATAGCCTTTTGAATTTCTAATATTTCGGTCAGTGCACTGTCCAGCTTAAAATAAAGATGGTTATTATTATTCATGACAATTCTAACAACAATAGAAAGAATGCATTTACAAACAGCACCTATCACAGTCCATTTCTCAGTAGAATGAGTGTTTTTCCTAAAGCACGTAAAATATTCTTCACAGGATGTGATTAATAGATTCACATCTTCCTCAACATTTGGATTAGTGGGGTCCTGGATGCAATATGAAGATATATTTAAAAAAGCGCTGAATGTAGAGAATAAGGCGAATCCGGCAGCAGGTAAAGCTTTTCTGGCCATAGAAATAATAAAGTTCAAAGTATCTCTGGCAGTGTCTAAACTTAGTTGAACGTATTTTTCTTGTGTTTCACCATCAGAGTGTCTGACTGCAAATAAACAAACAATTAATTTAATATAATAGTAGTTAACATTTAATTCTGAAACTCC
Organism: Ambrosiozyma ambrosiae; assembly: GCA_003705185.2. Taxonomy (NCBI): domain Eukaryota; kingdom Fungi; phylum Ascomycota; class Pichiomycetes; order Pichiales; family Pichiaceae; genus Ambrosiozyma; species Ambrosiozyma ambrosiae. Next base: position 283,487 of record PPHU02000001.1, read on the forward strand.
AAACACTTGGCGAATAATATCGTATATTGGCAATTCATTAAATTTGATACCTTTGAAAAGTGTACGTCCTGGTCTGACAGATTTTGGTAGGCAACGAGTCCAATTTTCTAAATCATTCAAAGCGTTTTCTACTGATATTAGATGTTGCTCATTGCTTTTAGTAGTCTCCGAAAATAAATCACTTTGAATCTTAGAGAGAATTATAGTTAGATCAAGACACATGACAAAGAAAAACTTTCCATAGTCACCATGCTGAGCCAACAGATTCTCATAATAAAGTGATATTTGATTGTGCAACTCAGTTCTTCTTAACGACGCCCTCATGCCATTTGTTCCAAGTATATCACAAAATTGTTGAGCATGTATTAAAGGAGGTGCTGTAATATAGTTATCATCTGTAACTGGTTTCTTGCCAACTTTTAATACAGATATCTGATGCATAAAATAAACTGTCCACCATAGTGACAATGCATTCTGCGCTTTTTTTGGACTAAATTTGGTGTAATATTGAGCAGTGTGTAATCCCAAATTCTGAGCTTGTATAATGGCACATGTGGACATAGATTCAAGGGGGGCCATGGAAAAAGAAATTGCTGCAAGAAACATGAGACAAATTATTCCCTGTATAGCAAAGATTCCATCACCTCTGAGGTATACTTTGTTGTAATAATATAATGCATTATTTCTTAAAATATTTTCGTATCTCAATATACTTTCAGTTGAAGCATTTAACTCAGAAGCTATATTAATTTTTAATATTTCATAATGAGCGCTACAACTTAAATGTAATGTTGCATTTAAAGATAACAATTCACCATAGCTGAATTTTGGTTCTGGAATTAACCCATCTCTGTAATCACAATATAACCAAATCAGATGTTTGGTCTCTTCTAAAAAGGGTAAATCAAAGAGAGCAACATTATCATAAGAATCAAGCAATAGCAGAATAATATTTCTTGGTGGTAAGGCAGATAGTCTGGAAGTATCTCCTGGATCAACCCAATTTGACAATAATCTTCTTTCAATCCTAATAACATCAGTAATTAGGTTGTTTAGGCATATTTGAATATGGTAGTCATTTACACAATTAGCAATCCACTTTAACCCTTTAACTGTTAAGGTTGAGTTGCAATTTTTAATGCTAGCGGCCAAGTTTTCGATCCTAATATTTGAATTTTCAGGTAGATCATATTCTGACTTTGAATGAATAGGTAATCTGCCTTCAAAACTTTCAGTGTTCTGTTGTAAAAATTGTATGTCCTTCGAATTTCTAATTGAGACATCAGTTGGAGGAATGTCATCTTGATTAACTATTTTATTTATATAACTCTGTAGCAATGTTTCCATTCTGGCTAATCGATATTCAATTGACTTATTCTTTTTTGGGTTTTGTTTAACACCAATCACCTTATTAGCAGAATTCCTGTTGTAGTGAGATATCTTCTTGGGTACATAGTAATTGGTGCAGTCAAGGTCTCTATCACAACAATATTTGCATGGAAATTTGCCTTCACATTTGACCTTCTTGTTTCTACAGTTATCGCACGCTGTTGTTTTACCTCTCATTATGTTTCATTTAGCTATAATTTTAAATAACTGGTCTTTAATAGATATGTAGTCGATTTTCACTAATAAAAATCTCAAGAATTTGATGAATCTTTTGTATGTTTGATTGGAATTAATCAATCAATTAATTAGCACTGATATTACTAAAAATATATTTGAAAATTACATCTAGTACGGCGGCTTGTGCGTTCCACAGCAGCAGCAGATTTTCGGAAATAACTGGTGTTAAGAAGCGGAGTTGCTGAAAAAGGAGTTTTCAATATGATCCAAAGGTTTATCAAAAAGCAAACGAATATAAAAAAAAGTCATATAAAACTCTTTACATAAGTTAAAGTACAAAAAATATGATTAGCAATCAGCAAATCTTCTATCGCTTAAACTATATTCTAGACTTCATTTATGATAATTTACCGAATGTTCGGTGCCCTAATGAACCCTTGAGCCCTTAAAATTAAAGAAAGAATCTGCATCTTAGAACAAAAAGTTTAATAACGTTTCGCTTTTTTTTTATGGTTCATGGTCAAAAATATCTACAAAGCTGACATAATCACTAGTTTTTTTCATAAGAAAAATCAGATCTATATTTCGACCCCAATTTGGTTGTCGAAATTCATATATCACTGAATGTATTTTTTGTAAAAGAAGGAAAATCTAAACTATTAGAGAGTTGGAAATTTGAAGTTCCAGTGATCTTGCATTTTCGCTGATGACATTAACCACTATATAAATGACACATCTTGAAACTGCACCAATTATGTTCCATTTTTTAGGGGAGCAGTGAGTTTTGGTAAAACATGAAAATAATTCTCTACAAGAAAATTGAAAAAGTAAAATGGCAACATTAATTCTAGTTGAGTGTTAAATACAAAATGAGGTAATCTTTAAAAATGTACTGAAGGTATAAAATATTGAAAAGCCAGATATGTGTAGCAAATTCTGACTAGCCGCAATGTCAATTTTGACCTAAAAACAGAATTCAGCATATCCATAGAAGAAAGATAATCACTTAATAGTTTGGAAATGTTCTCATATAAACTAGATATATTGAAGAAATCCTTCTTTTTACCAATTACAATTAAAATAATCTTTGAACATGTGATGCAGAGGTTCAGCCGTAACGAAAATATCATCAATAATTGGTATCTTAACAGTTTTCAACCCAACAGATTTATTTCTATAATAACAAACCCATCAGACTGTTAATGATTTCCATTTTTCAGATTCTCTCAGATAGTCATAGTACTTCTCTTTATGCAACCCAAGAACTTGAGTTTTTCTAACAGCTAGTGAAGCGATTGAGCAAAGGGGAAGTGTAACAGAATACAGATCAGCATAAAATGAGAGTAAAGTTAAACCTTCAACTGCTGAAAAGTCATCATCTAGTACCGAAATTCTATGGAAGTAATATAATGACTTATCCGATAACAATTTCTCATAGTCTTTAATTTGATTAGAAGAAATATTTTGTGAGTAGAGAGTAGGAACTGCAACTTTCATTTTCTCATACTGCAATGTACAGCCTAAAAGGAAGCATTAATTAAAAATTAATAATTCTCAATAACTAAACGTTGCATTTCGGATTAGTCCATTCCTAAAACCATAATAACTGGATTTTAAAGTATATTAGAGACACATGTCAAACCATTTGTCAAAAAAACGGAAGAAAAGCAGAAAGGTATTCTCCAGAAATAATCATATCATATAGCTTTCAGCGATAGCAAACATTTTTACCCCATCTTCCAGCCTCGCTGAAGTGTTTTTTATTAAGTGTTTAGAAGTATGCACACTTTCTTTAGAAGTCTCTGCATTATTCTCTAAATCATTCACTTTCTTATTTTAGGCTCACAACAATTCAATTTTTTAAATCTGATTTCCAATATCGAACAACTTGCTTGGGAATGTGACTATAGAAAAAACTAATTGATTTACTGAAACAATGTTTGTAAGGGACTTTGCATTCAAATTCATTTTTTTTGTTTCTGCAATTGCAACAGGATCTCATAATCCTTCCCATTTGGCAAAGCTTAGTGGTAGTTATTTTAAGAAGGTATATTAATGAATGTGAGAAGGATAAAATGTGTTAAAAATGTTGAAGGTGGCAAAAATGGATATATTAATTTCAAAAAATACTAAATCCTTTGTGGATGGCTTAGTTCATTCTGTATGTGCTACGTGATTATATGGGCAATATTGTTCATTCCTGTTGGGTGATTAATTATTTTTCTTCGATTGAGTTAACTTCTTATAGTACAAAGGCATAATAAGTAAATAAGATATAATTGTCGAGATTGTTGAAAGCTTGAAAACTATGCGAAATTCCACATACGTAGGTCAGGAAATAGATTAAACAAGAATACAAAACTTCTTTGTCATTCGCTTTTATAACTTCATTAAATCATGAGAAAACTTCTATATTTGTGTAATTTTCTAGAATTATGAATTATGTGGGAAAAACTACTACAAGGTGGCTGACTTATTGAGAAGAGTGAATTTTGAAAGGTTGCTTGGAAGCTATTTTTGGGAGCACCCGAAGAGAATTACACAATATTTATTAATTCAAGCTACGAAGCTGAAACAATAAAACAGAATAATTATAGTGACACACGATGCAATAAAAAAACATATCTATATGTAAAGAAAAGTTGAAAATAATATGTGAATCACGTATCTAGTGAATACATGTTTAAAGCAGGTCATAACCATAAAAACCAAAAATATCAAAAATATCAAAAAAAAACCAAAAACACCAAAAATATCAAAAATACCAAAAAAAACAAAAACAAAATAGAAAAACATCAACTTTAAGACCAGATCATATATTTAGTGGAAATCTTTCTTATTTTTTAGTAGCTCCATTTTTCAAATCAATATTGGCAAAATCAGTAAATGAATTATACTCGTACATGTTACCACTATTGTCATACTCATAATTAGGAATATTGAGCATGGATTGGAACAAAAATTCGCCTCCAGAATAAAGGTGATCACTGGAAACAAAACCATTCTCGCTGGGTATTCCTTCATCTTTGAGTAAACTAGAGGGATTGTTAAAGTCTGTGTGTTGATTTGGAACTGAAATGGTGCTGCGAGGATCGAAGAGAGTAAATGTACGAGAAACAGACGTTGATTCTTCACCAGAAGTACTAGACACAGAAGTTGATTCTTCAGCAGACATACTAGAAACAGATGTTCGTCTTTCAGCAGAAATAATGGACAGAGATGTTGATTCTTCAGCAGAAGTACTGGAAACAGAAACTTGTTCTTTAGCAGACATACTAGAAATGGATGTTGGTTTTCAGCAGATGTGCCAGGAACAGATGTTGATTCTTCAGTAGACGAATGCGTGGTTAAAATAGAACAAAGCTTACTTTCACTGGATAAACTAGCCGGACCTCTGCTAGATCCAGGGACAAAGTCTGAAGATGAAGAATCTGGAGAAAGTGAGTTGCCTTGAGTGCGGCTCATCCTTAAAGTTGGAGGCACAATTAATGAAGCAATTGGAACTTTTGACATGCTTTTTTTCTATGATTACTTGTCGATTCAAGAACTTCTAAAAGAGAATCTACCACTTTCATGGGATTACCCTGTCTTTTATCCCTTTCAGCAGTTTTTGCAGCTTCTGTAACTTCATTTAGCAAGTCACCAGTATTAAAGTCAACATCAGGATTATACTCAGAAACAAGTGTAATCACAGCAAAAAGAATGCACCTAGTAAGAGCATCAACAAGCATCATTTTTTCAACACAATTAGTATTTGGAGTATACGAAGTTAAAAACTGTCTGGATGCAAGAATCAACAAATTGATATCTTCGTAAAAAGCTGGATTAGTTGGATTATCCAAATAAAACGTAGCTATAGTCACAAAGGCTCCAAAAGTATAGAATTCCGTAAAACACGTAGCCTGCAGAATGTTAATATCAACTAGCTCTGTAAATTTTAATAATTTTCTAGCTGCATCCATGGCCATTATTGAAAATTGACGTTGCACCAGTCCAGCAGTAACTTTTGTACCAGTAGTGCAAACAGTCATTCTCAAGTAAAAATATTTTATATTCAAATGAGACAAAACGAATTTTCTGAAAGTAAATAAGGCCTCTGACGACCCATTAAAATTTCCAGGAACACAGTAATCATCACAAGAAATTGGTAGAGGTATACAAGCCCTCCAACACTCTAAATCTTCAAGTGATTCTTTTATAGTAACAACAACTTCATTTGTCGTTTTATCAATGAAGGCTCTCGGGGCAAGTATATTTAAGTGCACTTGAGAAGTTATTGTAGCTAAATCTGCTAGCAAAATAAAAAAGGCTTTAGTCAACCCTTGATTGTAAGAAGCAAGATCTTCTAAATAACTGGTAATCTCCAATTTTAAAGCTTTTCGTGCTAACGTAATATTAGGAAAACGAGGTTTGGTAGTATCCCCAAATCTAGAATCATCGATTATTGATGGGGCAGTAACATCAACATCATTAATAATTGGAGGCTTACCTATCATTAGAGAAACTTCTTGATCCATAATATAGCAGATCCACCAAAGGTTCAATTTCTTCTTTCTCTCTGCTTCTGGCATACCTTTATACCTTTCGGCCCTATGTAAGCCAAGATCCTGAGCCTGACGAATAGCTGTCGATGTTAACAAGTACCTAGAAGGTGCCATTGAAAATGACTCAGTATAGGAACATAAAAAAACAATACCTGCAATACCTTCAACAGAATCGGGAACCAATGCTACTCTGTGAAAATAAAACAAAGCGTTATCCAGTAAGTACTTCTTGTAAATATTTAATGACTCAATTGATAAAATCGTTTCTAAAACCAAATAAAGTCTAATTTTTTCAGTTTCCATCGCAGCAGAAAGAAGAAGAGCAGCATTAAGTAATAACAATTCACCATACGTAAATCTAGGTTCCGCAATTAGGCCATCTCTGTAATCACAGTACCTTAAACATATCTTTTTGGCATCGTACACGTATTCAACATTAAATATTCTTGTTGTAATTAGTGAATCCAACAAGTATTCAACGATGTTTCTCGGAGGCAATGAAGATAATTCCGATTTCTCTATTGGATCAATCCAAACAGCTAGCAACTTGTGTTCTATTCTAACAAAGTTAGTAATTATATTTTTAAGTGGATATAGTGTATACGGGTTTTTCAGGCGACTTTCAAACCATTTTAAACCATGAGTTGAAAATAATGAAATCGTAGAATGGCTGCCAAAGAATGATTCATTAAATTTACTTTGACTATTTTCAATGTAATTGGTAGGTGGATTATTTACAGCGGCAGAAGTTTCGTAAAAGTTATTGCTAATATTGTTATCACCCTCGTGCTTCAATCGTTCTTGTTTCACTTCTTCTTCTTTATATGTCATATCGATATCATTATCTTTGATCAATGGAGGAGACCTGGAAACTATACTAGTTTTGTCTTTATCCCTAATATGTTTAACAAGCAGTTTCATCATTGATTCCATTTTGTTTAATCTAGCCTCCATATCTGGGACATCAACCTGATTATCTGTAAATGCTGTAGGTTGAGGTGACGGAAATTTTGTTATCGATAGGATGCTGGAACTTGAATTTAACTTGGGAGCCGGCTTTTGAACTTTTCTGGTATCATCATGTTTTAATTGATCCTTTTTCACAGATATCTTGGTGCCGGTTCTCTTTTTAGCCTGATAATTATAGGTACAGCATATATTGTGATTTATACAATTTAAACACTGACTTTGACCATCACATTTAACTTTCTTGGTTCGACAATAGTCGCAAGCTTTGGGTGTACGCTTGATTGTTTTGTTCTTATCCATGTTGCAATGATTCTCTTTACTTACTGTATATCAATACCCTGCTGGTGCTGGTGATGAAAGTTAAAGATTCAGTTATTTAAACAGCTTGAACGAGACTAGGTTGAAGAAAGGGTAGATAAATGAACAAATCATATCTTGATTTCGGGTAGTAATAGAAAGTGTCTCTCAAAAATGAAACTAACTGCTTCTTAATTAGTTACATTCAAAAACGAATATGAGTAAGCCACAAATAATTAAGCAAGTCGGATAGATGAAAACCCTCCAAATGAGGAAGGTATATTTTAATTGACTGCTATTTGATTAAAAAACTGCCTGCAATATATTGGCATACCAGAAATACAGTCTTTGATTTTGGGAATTTCGGATGACTGCGGATTACTGGTATGTTTTAAGCGCTTCTCTTAAAAGTTATTGAGATTCAATATTCGGATCAATTATTTTAACCGGATCGAGCCCATCAGGTGACACACTTTATTCAAACTTTAAATTAGATTGACGCTTAAGGGAAAGTTGTAATTACAATTCAATATGTGTTGCTCAACATCCAGTATTATTTTTAAATTAGTACTAATATATTTCGTGTATAATCTTATGGATGCAAATCTTGAACTATGGATGTTGAAAAAATTCTAATTTTTTTAAAAGCCGCAACGAATTTAACAGAAATATAAACAGTACTATATAATTCAAGTTAGGATCAGAGCATAAATCTGGAACCAAAATGCATCTGCTTGTCTTTTCATAATGCATCTTCAGTCTGAATTGGTTCAACAAAAGAAATCCAGAATTTTATCGTCCTAGCACCATCTATATCTATATTCTATTTTCACCCCTTACGAACTTTAGTGTATAACATTTGTGGTTCGTGGTTGGTTGTGTGTTTTAGTGGACCAACATACTTTTCCTAATTTTCTCTCTTTAGTCCATTTCAAAACGGCTTCGATTAACTTTTTCCTGCTTCATGCAGCCTTGAATTTTCATCCACAAATAAATCAGTCATATAACAAATTTGTTTGATATCCCAAGTTGGAGAGTGCACTAAGAAGTTTTCTAATTCAATTAATTCAGAAGTATTTGGGCCAATAGCAACAAGAGTGTAAACAGTAATCGAATCATCAAAGAAACAGTTAAATGTTGAATCAGTAACCTTAGTAGTTGATGTAAACTTGTGAAATTCCAAATGATCTTGGTGCTGAAAACAATTTGATCCATTCTTCCTTGTAATTCAATTGGTCTGACTAATAGTGTTGCAAGTATACATTTTAGAAGAAAGAAATTTAGTAGAAATGAGGAGATATTTTATTCAGTTTCTCTTTCAATTTTCTTGAGTTTAAGGATGATATTGCATTCTTTTTATAATTTTTATGATAATGCTTTGAAACATGGGGTGGATGTTCTATTTGCTTCAATTAAGTCTTCTAGCGGATATTTGGGCTACGCAAAATTATGCAAAGCTGTATATCCTCTGATACCAAACTAAATGATACATGCTTAGTAATTAGACTACAGCTTCAGAATACAAGGAACTTTTTACGTAACTACTTTAGATATTCAAATTTGGAAGGTAATTCCCAGATGAATAGGTACCGAAATCTTTGATGATTTAAAGTTGCTACATTCACAGATTTATTAGCTATTGACTTCTGACTCATGAGTGTTTGGCGGGTACATGATACCACTGGATCTGCACCCCCGTAATCTTTCTGCCAAATGAACCCCTGTTTTAATCCAATTCAAGTGTTATAAGCAAGCAACTTAACGTGCTAATCAAAGAGGTTCAGTTCAAACAGAACCAATTAGCTGGAATGATTTCACAAAAATTGTTTTGAATACAGGAATCAAATGTTTTAATATACATGAAAACTACAATAGCATAAGAAAAGTATGTGAAACTACAAAATAAAATGAACAAAGTGTAACTTGTAGAAGTATAGGACAGTGTAACTAGAACCTAAATCTTAGTCTTTTCTAAATCTTCAGCTAGCTTATCAACCTCCTTATCTTTCTTATTTGCATTATAAACTTCTTCTTCCTCTTCAGCTTTAGCAACTTCAGATGCGACTACTTTGGATAGATTTTCAGCATTATTGACACCTTTAGCTTCAGCATCTTCTTCTTTGGTTATCGACTTCTTCATCTTCTTCTGACCTTCTTCAATTAACTTCTCCAAGTCGTCTTCCCAGCCTAACAAAGAAACAAATTTTGTAGCAATTTTATCACAATCTTCTAGTAATAAAATATCAGTCTTTCTAGGCCTATCTTTAAAAGTACCACAGTTCTCTTTATTGATTAAAACTCTAGTGCATTTGTCATTAATTACATTAGGTAATCCAGCAAAAGGATGAACAGCTAAAGAAGTACCGGCAACAATAGCCAAATCATGTTCAGCATTACAATCTTCATCCCATAAGTCAAAGAATTTTTCTGGTAAGCTTTCACCAAAGAAAACAATATCAGGCTTAATGTAACCGTTGCACTTTTCACAAGTCGGAATTCCAGATTTCATTAACTTTTTTAATAATTCAGTTGGCATTTCTTTACCACAATCAATACAATGATTATTAGCAAATGAACCATGCGCCTCAACAATTTTAGCATCTTCAACACCAGCAATTCTTTCTAAAGTATCAATATTTTGGCTGTAACATCTTCTCAGTTTACCCTTATCTTGACATAACTTAATAAAATAATGGAAACGACTTGGTAAAAATTTTCCTGGAAACAATTCATCAGCTAATGTATAGAAAGCCTTTGGAAATTTCTTGAAATAATCGATATCAAAAACAGCTTCTGGATAAGGTAGTTTTAGCTTTTCTAAATTAGCGTATAGACCAGTTTTTGGTGATCTAAAATCTGGTATGCCACAATTAGTGGAAATTCCAGCACCCACAAAAAATGTAACTGTTGATTTATCTTTTTTAAGTATATCAGCAATACGTTCTATTTGTCTATCTGTTGTCTTTTGAATTGCCATAGTTAAGTATTTTTTCACTATTGGAAATATCTTGATGAATGGGGAGTTAATAATAGCAACAGCGTCCAAGAATATATCAACGTTGTTTAAACTTAAGATTATGTTTACATTTGTTTTAATGGTCAAGTTATTCTATAGATCAATTTACTTAGTTCAATTCCATAATCTGGTCCCAAAGTAAACATCAGCACCGCCTTAATAGCTGATTACGACTCACGTCGCCGACCTTTGAAGGTCTAACACGGAGTATTTGAAGAAAAGATAATGGGCGATTTTTCAAGCAACTTTTATGAGCTGGAGAAGGGATCAGAATATCTGAATCTACAAACTAAAGTTTTTGCAACGACACTTATCTTAATAAAATAGAGAAATAGATAATTATGAAGCATAGAGTTTCTGCTTTGGATATCAAGATTTTAGTTTCTGAAATTGGTAAATCAATTAAAGGTTACAGACTACAAAATATTTACAGTCTAGTATCAAACAATCGTTCATTTTTATTAAAATTTGCAATTCCAGATTCGAAGATCAATTTAGTCATTGAATCTGGTTTTAAGCTTTACATAACTGATTTTCAAAGGCCAACTCAGCCACAGCCATCTGGATTTGCTACCAAATTAAGAAAGCATTTGAAAACTAAGAGATTGACTGATGTTAAACAAGTTGCAGATGATAGAATTGTTATTTTTGAATTTAGCGATGGCTTTTTTTACCTGGTATTGGAATTTTTTAGTGCCGGTAATATTATTTTATTAGATGAAAACAAGAAGATCATGGGATTGTATAGATTAGTTGAGCACAGTGACAAAAATTCATTTAATTATGGAATTGGTGAACAATATCCATTGTTTGATTCAGATTTATTTAAAAAGGAAGATGAAGAAATAGATCAAGGAAATCATAGTCGATTCACTTATGATCAAGTTTACTCATGGGTTCAGAAGGAAAATTACGGTTCCCAGAAAAAAATACTATCAATAAATAAGATGTGTTTTTTAAATGCAGCCTATCTATCTTCGGATTTAATTCAGATCAAATTGAAAGAAAATGGAGTTACTGCTTCTGCTAGCTGTTTAACTTTAGACGAAAACGATGAATTGATAAACAAGGTCGTTGTATCTCTGAATCAATGTGAAGAAAAACTAAACCAGCTAATCAATACTCCGATTGGTGAAATTGCAGGTTACATATTATCTAAAAAAAATCCATTATTTAAACATGGAGAAGAAGTTGAGCCAGAAAATTTAGAATATATTTATGATGAGTTTCATCCATATGAACCTTCACACAAAAAAACCGATTCAACAAAGTTTGAAGTTGTAAAAGGCTATAATAAAACTTTAGACCATTTCTTCACTACACTTGAATCCACAAAAACTTCATTATCTCGTCAACAGCAACAAGCGGGTGCTGAAAAGAGATTACAGCATGTTAAGAATGAACATAGTACCAAAATTGAAAAATTGTCAAACTTACAGGAGTTGAATATCAAAAAAGGTGATTTAATCATACTGTATAACGAAGCCATTGAGGATTGTAAAGCTAGTATTCAGAAATTAATTGATCAACAGATGGATTGGCTGACTATAGAGAAATTGATTAAAATGGAACAGCAAAGAGGTAATGAAATAGCAAAGATGATTAAATTACCTTTGAACTTGCTTAAGAATGAAATTACTTTACGATTACCAGATAAAGAAGAAGAAATTGATGCCGATCAAACTGAATCCGAATCTGATAGCGATTCTGATTATGATGATGCTGATACTGATGATGCTGACAAATATATCAAAAAGGAAAACCCTAAGAAGCAAGATAGAACTGTTGATGTTACTATTGATATCACTTTATCTGCTTTTGCTAATTCGACTCGTTATTTTGATGCAAAAAAACTAGCTCGAGATAAGCAACAGAAGACAGAAAAGAATGCACATATAGCCATTAAAAGTACAGAAAGAAAAATTGCTCAAGATCTGAAGAAATTGGAAAATCAGTCTAAACAAGTCAATGGATTGAAAGAGCTACGCAACAAATTTTGGTTTGAAAAATACTATTGGTTTTTATCAAGTGATGGATATTTATGTATTGCAGGTCGTGACAATAATCAGACTGACACAATTTATTATCGTTACTTTGATAATGAAAATGATATTTTAGTATCAAGTGATCAAGAAAATTCATTAAAGGTTATTATTAAGAATCCATATATGAATAAAGACGTCCCTCCTTCTACATTAATCCAAGCTGGTATATTCTCAATGACTAGTTCCAAAGCGTGGGAAAATAAGATGGTCGTTAGTCCGTGGTATGTTAAAGGTAAAGATGTTTCTAAGAAAGACTTTGATGGGACAATTTTACCTTCTGGTCTGTTGAATGTCACAAAAGAAAAAACTTATTTACCTCCATGTCAATTAAACATGGGTTTCGCTTTATTATGGATAGGCAATGAAGACACTACCGAGAAATATAAGAGTGCCAAAAAGGCAAGAGATGACGAGCTGGAATTTAAATTACTTAGAGGAGATGAAGGTATTGCTACCAAAATTTCTGAACTAAAGTCTATGATTGATAAATTGGGAAACTTAGAACACTTAGAAGAGGAGGCTAAATTCAGTGGTGAATCGGTGATTCAAAGCAAAGAAAGAAAAGACGAAAGGCAAGAAGTGGAAGACATTGTTAAACCACCTGGACCAAATGATCAAATTCAAGTGAAGATTAGAGGTAAGAAGAATAAATTAAAAAAAATTAAACAAAAGTATGGTGATCAAGATGAAGCAGAAAAGAGATTAAGAATGTCTGTTTTAGGTACTTTAAAGCAGGCTGAAAATAATAATCAACCGAAGAAGGAAGGTGATGAAGGTAACATCAAAACAAAATCTATGCAATCGTCCACTGAAAGAAGATTAAGAAAGAAACATCAAGAAGCCAATCAGTTAAAGAAGTTATTATATGACTTGGAAGAATCGAATGATGTTAATGGAAATGATAAGGAAATACTTGAAGAACCATTCTATTCTCAAATTGCTGGCCTGATAGCAGCTCCCAATAAAACTGATCTTATTGTTGATTGTATCCCAGTATTTGCTCCTTGGTACTCTTTACAAAAATATAAATACAAGATTAAGATCCAGGCAGGTAATTTGAAGAAAGGCAAGGCTGTTTCAGATGTCATTGAGTTCTTTAAAAGACAATCCAAGAATCTAGAAAAGGAAGAGACTGAATGGTTTGATAATAAAAATATTGTTGAATTAATCAGTAATCAGGATGCCTTAATGTCGTTGACTGCTGGCAAATTGAAGATCACTTATCCTGGTGGAGAAAATGGCAACAATAAGAGTGGAAAAGGTGGCAAGAATAGCTCTAAAGGTAAAGGTAAGGTCAAAAAGAAATGACTTATAGCAATTTATACTTATATTCACTACATATTTATTAAGTAATTTAAACAATTGGCTCTTGGTATAAACGTTATTGAAGAATTTTAATACTTTATTCTTTTAGAAAATACTTAGGAAATTCTTGAGAGTTATATTTTTAGCTTAATTTTAAGTAAAAGTTGATACATGTAAGGGGTTGTACAGAGTAATGATAATGAAAAAGACGTATCTGGTAAAATGTTACAAATTCAAAAACCCTGTTGTAAACGATCAGAGATATTCTTTTTAGCAAAGTTGAAGGCATTCAAAAAGCCTCTTTCTGATAAATCGATCTTGATAGCAACGTCTTCAGTAGGTGGCTTCGTAACTCTGGATGAAATAACACCAGCGTCAGTTTCTAAAATAATACCATCGTCAACGGTTTCATCAATAGCTAAAATAACCATATCATAATTTTCTTGGATGCTTTTTTTGTCAATTTGACTTTTCAAAATGATCTCCAAAGAGCCACAAAGTCCTTGTAACACGTTGTATAATAAGCTCTCATTTTCGTTTAAATCTCCAATGACGTATATAATGGCATCTGGGTATTCTTTATAGACAACAACATGGTTTTCAAAAAGTATAATATCTGAATTTTGTTTAAATGTTTTTGTGAACAAACTAGCTTCAAATTTCTTTTGTTCGTCTAGCTTCAAGATCAACTTGTCTGATGTCTCTTGATGTGGGCCTTTGAAATATTTGGCAAACAGTCTTTTTCCTTCATTGTCTAAAATAATGACAGATTCAATAGTATACAAGGATGTATTAAATGTCATTGCAATTCTGTTATTAATGGTAATTGAGAATGTAGTGTTCTAATGTTCTGGGTCAAAATTAGATCAACCATTTTCTACTCTCAAAACAACACATTCGGCCATTTCATACGATTGGAATTGCCAGATGGCTTATTTGGGAGCGTGTAGAGCTCAAATAGTACATCTGTACACCACGACATGAATTTTGCTATGGATGATACGCGACTTCAAACAAAGAGCTTTACTTTGCCTGAAGGTCTTACCCTTTTTTGCCCCTTTTTTAAGTGTTTTTGATTTACAATCTTCGACAATTGATCAGAACTGTTTCTGTTGGTATCATTATTAGTATCAAAGAAATAATGGCTCAAAGTAGCAATCACTTTCCCGATGGTGAACGGTTCCCTGGTCAAAGGGAAAGTGGGTTTCCCTCTGGGCAATTTCTGCCTCCTGATCTCCCAGGAAATGATGCTTACAAGTCTATAAGGCGTATGTGACCTTTAGCTTTTATTTAATTGCATTTTTATGAATTACAAATACTAACAAGGTTTTATTTCATTTTTTGAATAGCTCCTACCGACGACCAGACTAAAGATACTCACACATTGAATTCTGTTCTAAGTGAAAGAACTGCCCAACCTTTCTCTGCATTCAAGACACCATTCTTAAATACTTCAAGATGGAACAATGTTGATAAGTTAGGTGAAGTTTTTGGGTTTAATGAGTATAATGAGATGGAAGAGCTGGATATGGAAATTTTGGCAGAAAGAGGTATTGCTGATATGTATGATACTTATTATGATCCCTATCCAGCTTGGAAAACTGATGATGTCCCAATTTCCACTAAAAGAATAGAAGCGATCTTTATTCATTTATGTAAGTTGTTTGGTTTTCAATATGATAATTCTAAAAATATGTTTGACTATATGATGAGACAACTAGATTCAAGAGCCTCAAGAATGACTCCACAAAAGGCTTTGAGAAGTCTTCATGCCGATTATGTTGGTGGTGCTAATTCCAATTACAGAAAATGGTATTTTGGTTCCCAGATGGATATTTCAGATATTCAACAACAACGGCCAGGATATGTGCCAATATTAGAAGAATCACAATCCAATTGGCAAGCTTCGATGGCTGCATTTATGCCTGAGGATTATGTGGTGCAGATTGCAATTTATTTGCTGGTTTGGGGTGAGGCTAACAACGTTAGATTTATGCCTGAATGCTTGTGCTTTATTTTTAAAACTTGCGTTGATATTTTCTACTCACTTGAATTGAAGGAAATAGAACCTCTTATTCCAAGTTTCTTGGATCATTCTATTACACCTCTTTATAAATTTTACCGCGATCAATTATATGAAGAGATTGACGGTAAATGGATTCAACGTGATAAAGATCATGCTCATGTGATTGGTTATGATGATATTAATCAATTCTTTTGGTACAGGAAAAGTTTAGAAAAGTTGAGACTATACAATAAACAAAACTTTATGGACATTCCTCCCCATGAAAGATTTCTATATTTAAATGAAATAAATTGGAAAGGATCAATCAGAAAAACGTATTATGAACGTAGAAGTTGGTTCCACATGATAACAAACTTCAATAGAATTTGGAATATTCATGTTGCTCTGTTTTGGTATTACACCAGTTTTAATTCTGGCCCATTATATACTGAAAATTATGATATTGTTGCAAATAACCAGCCAACTATCATTGGTACTCTTTCGGCTATGTCATTAGCTGGATCCTTGGTTTCCCTTATTAATTTGGTTTCACTTATTTGTGAATGTTTCTTTGTTCCAAGAAGATGGGCCGGCAGTCAGTCGATATTCCCAAGAAGTATGATTACCTTACTTATGTTAATTATTAATGTTCTACCTTCAATTTATATTTTTGGTATAGTAGGAACTCAAGATCCATTTCCCTTAACTTTAGCTGTTGCGATCATTCAATTTATTTTCTCTGTTATCACTGTTATTATTTGTTCAGTTGTCCCATTATCCTCATTGGCGGGAAATAAAAGATCGGACTCCAATAGATCATTTTTATCTTCTAAATACTTTACTGATTCGATTGTGCCACTTTCAGGTACTAATATGTATGCTTCTTATGGCCTTTGGATAGGTGTTTTTATTTGCAAATTTACTGAATCTTATTTTTTCTTAATTAGAGGTATTAGAGGTCCCATCAGAGAGCTTTATTCTATGAAAATTAACAGATGTATTGGAGAGGTTTACTTTGGTCAACTTTTATGTAAACAACAAGCAAATGTTATTTTGGCCCTTTTAATTATCAGTGATCTTGTGCTATTTTTCTTGGATACTTATTTGTGGTACATCATTTGGAATACATCATTTTCAGTATTCAGATCATTCTGGATTGGTGTTTCAATTTGGACTCCTTGGAGAAATCAATTTGTTAGATTACCAAAAAGGATACTGCAAAGGATTTTATCTCCACAAAGTTTAGTTGCTAGTAGTGCATCCAAGAGAAAATTTTTGGTTTGCCAAATTTGGAATTCAATTGTTATTTCCATGTATCGTGATCACTTGTTATCTGTTGAACATCTTCAAAGCTTAGTGTATAGTAGAACTCTTGATGCTAGAGGTGAACCTATTTACACACAACCTCGTTTCTTTGTTGATAAGGAAGATGGTGTTTTTATTGGGTCATCTGAAGCAGATAGCTTAGAAAGTAACTCTGAAGCTACCAGAAGATTGGCTTTTTTTGCTCAATCTTTATCTACTCCTATGCCTAAACCTGTACCGGTTGAACAGATGCCAACATTTTCTGTTTTGATTCCCCATTATTCTGAAAAGATTACTTTAACCTTACAAGAAATTATTAAGAAAGAAGATCAATATTCCAACATTACCTTACTTGAATATTTAAAACATTTGTATCCACTAGAATGGCATAATTTTGTCAGGGACACCAAACTATTGGCTGAAGAACGTAACCCTGAAAATAATGTTGATAAAGAAAAAAGTTCGATTTCTGATTTGCCTTTCTATTCTGTTGGTTTCAAAGTTGCCACTCCCGAATATATATTGAGAACTAGAATTTGGGCTTCATTAAGATCACAAACATTGTATCGTACTATTAGTGGTTTCATGAACTATTCGCGTGCTATTAAACTTATTTATACAACTGAAACTGAAGAAGAAGATGAAGAAGCAAAGTTAGAACAAGCAAGTGTTATGGTTCAAAGAAAATTTAGATTAGTTGCCTCTTTACAAAGAATGAAAGACTTCACCGCAGAACAGGATCAATCTAGAGAATTTCTTATTAGAACTTATCCCGAACTTCAAGTGTGTTATATTGATACTGAAATTGATCCAGATACTAATGAAATCGTTTACTATTCTGTTTTAATTGATGGTGCTTGTGATATTCAAGCAGATGGTCAACGTAAACCAAAATACAAAATTAAACTTTCAGGAAATCCGATTATGGGAGATGGTAAATCTGACAATCAGAACCATGCCATCATTTTCTGTAGAGGTGAATATATTCAACTTATTGATGCCAATCAAGATCACTACTTGGAAGAATGCTTAAAAATTAGAAGTGTGTTAGCTGAATTTGAAGAAATGGCTCCAAGAGATGATCCATATAAAGAACTTTCAACGAATCGTAGTCATCAACCTCCTTCTAATAGAAAATCTCATGAAACCCCTGAATTTTATCCGGTTGCAATTGTTGGTGCAAGGGAATATATCTTTTCTGAAAATATTGGTGTTTTAGGGGATATTGCTGCAGGTAAAGAGCAAACATTTGGTACTTTATTTGCTAGAACTTTGGCTCAAGTTGGAGGTAAACTACATTATGGTCATCCTGATTTTTTGAATACTATTTTTATGAATACAAGGGGTGGTGTTTCTAAATCTCAGAAAGGTTTACATCTTAATGAGGATATTTATGCTGGTATGAATGCTTTGTGTCGTGGTGGTAGAATTAAACACTGTGAATATATCCAATGCGGTAAAGGTAGAGATTTAGGTTTTGGATCTATTTTGAATTTTACTTCTAAAATTGGTGCCGGTATGGGTGAGCAGATGTTATCTAGGGAGTATTTTTACTTAGGTACCCAATTACCATTAGACAGATTTTTATCTTTCTTCTATGCCCATCCCGGCTTCCATTTGAACAATGTCTTTATTTTAACATCTTTGAAAATGTTCATGTTATTTTCTATCAATTTGGCTGCCTTGGTTAATGATTCAATTATTTGCCAATATAATAAACATGTCCCCTTTACTGATACACGTGTCCCTGTTGGTTGTTATAATTTGATCCCTGTTGTTAATTGGATCCATGGCTGTGTACTATCTATATTTGTTGTTTTCGCAATTTCATTTATTCCACTTTGTGTTCAAGAATTGACTGAAAGGGGTGTTTGGAAATGTATTACAAGATTATCAAAACATTTTATCTCGTTTTCTCCATTATTTGAAGTGTTTGTTTGCAGAATTTACGCACAATCATTGGTGAATGATCTTTCTGTTGGTGATGCTAAGTATGTGGCTACAGGTAGAGGATTTTCAACTACAAGAACTTCATTCCCAATACTATATGCAAGATTTTCGGTTGAATGTTTTTATTTTGCTTCTGGGATGTTTATGATGTTACTTAACTGTTCCTTGATTATGTGGAAATTTAGTTTCCTATATTTTTGGATGACTTTCTATGCATTATTATTTTCTCCATTTTTATTCAATCCTAACCAATTTCAATTCAATGAATTTTTTATTGATTACAAAAATCTTTTAAGTTGGTTAACTAGTGGTAATGCTTATAGTAAGAAAGATTCATGGGTTACTCATGTGAGACACGTCAGAATGCAATTGACTGGTTCAAAGAAGAAAAGATTAGGCTTACCTGGGGATAATTTAGCTTCTAACTACAAGAGACCTTCGATGCTTGCTGCCTTATGTACTCAACTTGGTTCCAGCTTGTTTGCTTGTTCTGTTGTGATTATTGCATATCTTTTTGCCAATTCTCAAAATGAAAGTGGTATTAACACGCCTTCTAATACTATTTTAAGACTTGCAGTAATTACAGTTGCTCCTATTGCAGCAAATGCTGTTATATTGGTTACATTCTTTTTAGTTTCTAGTTTTGTTGGCCCAGTTATGACTTGTTGTTGTGGTAGATTTCCTGATTTTATTGCTAATTGTGCTCATATACTAGCGGTTTTAGTTCATATCATTACTTTTGAGTTCTTAATGTTATGCCAAAACTGGAACTTATCGAAAACTTTATTGGGTGCTTGTGCTAGTTTTTCATTACAACACATTATTTTTAAGATTCTAACAATTGTGTTTTTATCTCGTGAGTTCAAGCAAGATAAGTCTAATAGAAGTTGGTGGTCTGGTAAATGGTTAACAGCGAAATTTGGTTGGCATGTTCTCACTCAACCTGGCCGAGAATTTATTTGTAAACTTATTGAAATGTCGAATTTTGCTTGTGATTTTATGATCTCCCATTTCATTTTATTATGCCAATTCCCAGTATTATTCATTCCTTATGTTGATACCTTACACTCATATTTATTACTGTGGTTAAGTCCGGGAAATACTGTTAGACGTCCAGTTTTTTCGCCTTCTAAGCGTCGTGCTAGAAACAGAATTACTCTATTATACTTATTCATTTACATCTTTATTAACGTCTGTTTAATAGGAATAACTGTTGCTCCTATTGTTATGGTTAAGATGTTTAATTTTGATTTCGATCAATTGCTACCGGATTTCATGGTTGTGTTATTGCAGCCAGCCGATTTAATTGATGGAAGAAAAGGTATAAAGAACTATATTCCACCTAAGTTTGCTAAATAATTTATTTTATTGTTCATATATTTTTGCATTTTGGTTTTTAAGGGTTTTAATTTTAATTTATTTCTTTACTTTGCGTACCTTTTTTTTTCAATAAGTTTTGATTTTATTTTTTACACTTTGCTAGCCAGTATAAAATTAGAAAAATATATATGTGCATTCTGTTAAGAAATTAAAATCTTACTTCCACAAAGATTTAAGAGAGAAAGAGGTTAAAGATTCGACCTTATCAATAAGCTCTTTAACCTGTACGGAAGGTAAAAACATAGAAGCTATACTGAATCTAGGAAGAGAAGGAAATAATTTTAAACAAGATGCAACATTAAGTAAGACGTCTTGAGTTTGATTTCGTAATATATATTCTGAGGCAGCTTCGATGTAAAATTTTAAGAAATCAGCATCTAATCCAACAAATTCAAATATAGTCTTATAATAGCTGGGTTCTATACTTAAAACATATTTATAGAATTCACTTTTATTCGATTGTCTTGAAAGTGAAGATAAGAAATAAACTGTTGGTGTTTTTGGATATTTTTGAGAATCGACCCACTTTTTGGATTTTTCATGTTTAGCCTCTGTTGCTGACGGTGCTGCTTTTTGTTTTTCTTTATTTTGGGGTATTATAACACCTTCTATACTTGCTAATTCACTATCAAACTCGTCATCTGTATCCAGTTGGTCATTTGGATCAATTACAACAGGATAAGTATTAGAGGTTGGTGCAATATGCTGTTTCTGAAATTCTGGAGGTAGTACATGGACTATTTCAACAGGAACATCTTCGTACGAAATAACACCTGAATCCTTCCTTTTTCTTTTCTTTGATCTTCTAAGTAATTTATCATTAAGATTTTCTTTATCTAATTTGAGAACTTGGTTAGTAGGATCTAGTTGTAGTGCTTCGTCCAGAACATCTGAAGCTTTATTCAAATCATCGACTTCCACCAAAGCAGTAGAGTATCTCCAATATAATTTCACTTTAGTCTTAGTGTCAATTTTATCTATCTGTAATCCTGTAATACAATCATCTATTGCTCTTTGCCAATCTTTTAATTTAATGAAACATATGGCTCTATTTGAATAAAGTACTGGATTTGTAGAATCTAGTTTGATTGCATCTCTGTAAATTTTGGCCGCTTTTTTAAATTCCTTTTTGGAAAATGCGTGATTTCCCTTGGTTTTAAGCTCTTCAGCTGTGGACATATTGTCAATTGATGTTGTATTTTATTTAATAGGAAAATCAAGAAAATTTCTATTGCTAATCTGAAAGTTGATTTGTTAAACCGCTCTGGTCTTTCAAAAAAAAAAAAATCTAGCTGAAATCAAATCACCGAGCTATCTAAAGAGATTAGTTTTTCAAAATTCATTTTACAATAGGATCCATTACATTTGTTCAAGTATAATATTTAAAGCTAAGATGGAACCACAAGAATTGCAAGATGAAATGGGTGCGATTGAAGTAATCTACCCAGATTCATTACATAAACTGGCACCCTTAATTTATAAGTTTCAGATTCCACAACATGAACATATCACAGTTCAAATATCATTTCCAGAAACGTATCCAAAAGAAAAACCATGCATCTTAGATGTGGTATCAACAAAGTCAGGATTTGATGAAACTTATTTAAATGAATTATTTGGCGAAGTGTTGGATTCTATTTTTAATCAAGATGTTGTCTGTATATTTGATTTTTTCACTGAATTAGATGCTGTTTTATATAATGGTGAGGATGACGATATTCAAAACGATGTCACAAAGCATAACCAAGATGATCATTGGAATATTGATGATACCACTGGTGCAAATAGAATTGAGCTTCTAGATAATGGAAACTATGAGGATTTGGATGAGATTACTAAGAGATTCAAAAGCAGTACAATTGAACAAGAATCATTGATGCAATCAGAAGGAGAGAATGAAAGAGAGCATGAAGATTGTAATGATTATACAAATTATACATATGATGAAGAAAAGGAAAAGGCCAAATCCAAGAAGAAATCCAAATCAATTCAAACAATACAATCAAAAACCGATCCATTAGCTGGTTGGATTGTTTCAGATCCAATAACGGATAGAAAGTCCACCTTTGTAGGATTTGCCAAAAAGGTAAGCTCTTTACAAGAAGCTGAAGATTCACTTGAATCACTATATCAAGATAAAAAAGTTGCTAGAGCAAATCATGTAATGAGGGCATGGAGAATAGGGAATTCTAATTCAAGTACAAAATACCAGGATTGTGACGATGATGGTGAAACTGCTGCTGGTGGTAGATTGTTGCATTTACTTACAATCATGAATGCGCTGAATGTTATGGTTGTTGTGTGTAGGTGGTTTGGTGGTGTTCATATTGGTCCTGATAGATTCAAGCATATCAATTCCTCTGCGAGAGAAGCTATCGTTAAAGGTGGGTTTGTAGTAATTGATAGTGGTAATGGTAAAAAATCAAAAAAGAAAAAATGATATGGTTACAACTATTAATCTTTTTTGGCGTTTTTGTCACCTATATTATTTATTATTCGATGTTGATAGTATACAGGTAAGTAGATAATTATATATATATATTTTTATTTATTTATTTATTTATTTATTTATTTATTTAATCAGCTTTGAGTACGGATTCTACGCTTCTTTCTATTATTTTTGTTGTCACCGATATTATGATCATTTTTTCTTTTCGAACTTGATTTCTTGTTTTCAGACCAGAGAGATAGTAAGCTGCCTGATCTACTTTTACTAGTATGCTCTTCCTTTTCGGAGATATTTTCATTATCATCATTGCCATCATCTTTCGGCACTGATTTAGTAGGTTTATCAACTACACCAAGCATTCTTCTTCCCACTATTGTAGACATGACCGCCTCTTCAGGAGTATTAACTAAAGTTGCAGAGGTATCTTTAAATATCGTATTTACAGATGAATATCCAACTTTTGTGATTTTTCTTTTCTGTTTACTTATAGCAGTCTGTAATAATTTGTCAGAAGCTGGTAGTTTCCATTCACTGGAATCTTTAAATTTGTTACCTTGTTGATTTTGGTCTTTAGTTAATTTTATCTTATTATCTTTATATTTATCTTTACCAATTTGTTTTGAAGGTGGTGCAATACCCTGCATGAACTTCATGTTCATGACTCTACTAGAAATTCCACTCATTTGAAATGTTTTTGGTCTATCTATATCTGAAATTAATATGTTGCTGTTGTGCAGTAGATGAAATTAATAGTTTTCTTCTTTTGTAAATAAAGTAGCTATATCCCCAAAAGTACAAATTTTATTAGTTATTTTTGTTGAGGTCGATCGACTGTTGGTTTTACCGAAAGGTCTCCAAAACGCCGCACACTGTTTCAGAAAAAGAAGTTCAAAGCCTGAAATTCAATTAGAAAACAACATGCACCTTTAACAAACCGTTAATAATTGTACACAAGCACATACATACGTTTTTTCAATTACACTAGCCAATTGAACATTGCAACACAATCTTCTGATCATGCCACCATTGACACGGAGAAGACGTAACAACAGTATATCAAGATCTCCATACCAGCATGGTGGGCCCAACAGACGTCACTCGGCCCAAATATCCCAACATCAACAACCATCAGCACAACGATTTCAAAATTATTTTGCTGATCAACAAAGATCAATAAAGCCATTTTCACATCCGATTTACAATTTGTCTGTTCCTCAACCTACTCCACAAGAGTCTCAGTTTTTGAATGATGAAGTTGATTTGTATTTGATTCGTGGTAATATACTAAAAAAATTCGAGATTGAGAATGGATTGTTAGATAATGTGTTGTTGAAAAATATCAGTTGCAATGAAATTATACCACCTAGCAGTTTTCCGGACAGTATTATTGATTCAGGTTTATTTGATTATGAAGCGTTTGTTGAAGCTAAGAAGAAAGAGTTAAAGTTAAGTACTAATGGAGTAGCTAAACCGGTAGGTGAAGGTGAAGCTGTAGATAAAGGTGAAGGTAAAGGTGAAGATAAAGGTGAAGATAAAGGTGAAGGTGATGTAAAGAAAGAGGATGCTGAGAAAAAAGAAGAAGCTGATAATGAAAGTAAAGATAAAGCTGTTGAAGAAGTGAATGGTGATGAATTGGTTTTGGCTAAAGTTAAAGAAAATAAAATAAATGATTGTTTATTTGGGAACTTAAAGTTAATGGAACTGAAAGAGAAAGTGATGGAAGAACAGTTAAAAGAGATTGAGAATGATCCATTGTTTAAAGATACTCAGAATGGTATCGTCAATTTAACCGATTTAGTGAATGAGCAATATTCATACCAGTTTGATAAAGTGGAAGAATTGTATAACATTTTTTCAACTTATTCATCTTCGAAAGTGAATGATTATAATAAATTGGCTGACAGCATCCTAACTGAATTCAAAGACAAGTTCAACAAGAACATTGGAGAGGAGTATCAAATTGAGCAAAAATCAATTAAATCGTTTGAATCGTTTAAGAAATCAATTTCGTACAAGGACTATAGAGATTTACAAATGAAAACGATTGAAAAAAGACAACTAGAACAAAAACAAAGGCAAGAAGAGCAGGAGAGATTACAAAGAATAAATGATGAGAAATTAAGAAAGGTTCAAGAAGATGCTAAGAAACAAGAAGAAGAACAAGCAAAATTGCAACTTGAACAACAACAGCAACAGCAACAGCAACAGCAACAGCAACAGCAACAGCAACAGCAACAGCAACCTTCACATCCACCTATGACAGTACAAGCGACAGCGATGACTCAATTACCAGGTCAAAACCATGCAATTATACAAGCACCAATACAGTCATCTACAATGCAAACTGATCCACCATCTCTTCCACAAGTAACACAAGCAGCAGCGCAGGCAACAACTGGCAACCAGCAACCTCCTCAACAAAGTGGAGATCCAGGCTATCAAGATCCATTTGCTACTGACCAAGGGGGTAATTTTGACTTCGACAATCTATATGGAGCAGGCGATGAGTTGATGATGGGCGATGAATTGATGATGGGTGATGATGGAAACGATGCAGATTTCGGAGCTTTGGAAGATCAAGTTTTTTAAGCAATTAAGATGGATCTTTGTATTGGGATTGAATTGTGCTTGTATGTACGTTTTCTTTATATTTTGTGTGTTTTTTTTAGATTATCCTAAACTAGTTTTAATTTGTTTTAAGTTGTTTTACTTTGTTCATTCGTGTATATTAATTTGAGATTATGTTACCTTATATTTTGGAACTATTAATTGAAAACGACATGCTAAATACAATAACGGATAATAATCAGAAATGGATAAGAAAATGGGAGAAAGAGAAAAGACGAAAGCAAGAAAATAAAAATAATCTAATACGAATAACTATAATAAATCATATCACTATTATTAGTTTTATTAACCAAAATTGCAGAAATTATAATCTAGATGATGTAAAAAGATTATGTCTAGAATTCATTTTCTCCATTTACATAAATTGGGGTAAGTGACTTAGAAAATATCTTGGTTAAAGAACCCTTAAAATCACCCTGAATTTTTGAGTATAATAAGCGCGCGTGTAATAAATGTGGTATCAATTTTCATATCGGTTTTGAAAAGATACTAGAAATTTCAATCCAGTTTTGGGGATATCAATAATTTCACTGAGTAGTGTTTCTAGGATTTTTTAGAAAATTATACAAAGAGAGAGAAAAAGAAAAAAAAGGAGAAAGAAAGCACAGAAAAACAATTTAGTGAACAGTATAAATATAATCGTAATCATCATCTTTAACGTTATTTATTACCTTGAATAAAGTAAGGGAAATATTAATAGCCTCAAGAATAATTAATGAAATTAAACAAATTTAGTTGATTCCAACCAATTTTCTTTTTTCTTTTTTCAGGTGACAACATCACTCGTTTTTGGATCTTTGAAAGGATCGGAGTAACCATATGGCTCATTGATGAGGTTGAAGAAAAATAGGGGTACTTCGGAATGGTTTTTAAGGAGGCTGTGCAAGTTAGCGAAAATAGTGGGGAGGGGGAGGGGGATTGAGTAGGAAATTATGGCAAATTATGGCAAATTATGTGAAAATAGATAAAATGTAGTATATCATTAAAATTTGGTTATAAATAAAAGGAGGAGTATAAGAATAAATATAAGAAAACAAAAAACTTTAAAGGAGAGAAGTTGAGAAATCGATTTGAGAAATATGGAACATAAAAAAAACCTCTGAACTTACATAAATCTTCAAAAACTATACTAAAACAGCTTAGAGTGACCTTTGAACCATTCCCGATTCCAGCGCCCTATTTGTTTTCCGGTTCTCTAACTTAGCTAAATTTGTATTTTTCCAATATCTTATCATTTATTAGTAATAAATTATTATTATTTATTTTTGTTAATTATCTTTAAATTTAAGAATACACACATAAGAACTGCGTAGTAGTAATAGTAGTTAAATGACAAACAAATGAGGGAGTGCCCCAAAACTATCAATAACAATTGTAGTTTTAGTTGTAGTCCGATCACCGAAATTACAAGCATCTAATAATCAATTGCTAAATACTAAAGTATTAATAACTCGCCGAATTCCAAGATTGCTTGTTTTTTTCATTAGTTCAGAATGTCAAAACCCAAAATTTATACTAGCTACTTTTTACTCCTTAAGTATCTCACATTCGCCAATCAAAAGGTACGTTACACAGCCATGCAGTGGCTGTCTCGTCAACGAATCTCACTTCAGCAACACTCTAAAACCAAACTAGCTGTAGCTCCTTTTTTTTTCTTCTTTAATAAATAGGTCTTGTTATAGAACATATAATAGTTACAGGAAGAAAAACTCACATGTTGTGTTGGAACATAACGAACAAGTTCAATTCACAACCAGAATCCTTTTTACCTTCTTACTCTCAACTCACTAAAAAACTAAAACATTCCAATGGGTTGAGTTGTGACGGGATTAATGATGTTAATGAGATTAATTCTTCCTTGCATTTTGATAGCTTCAGTTCTTCAATCTCGTTAAGATCATCCAGATCTAATTCATCTATCTTGACTACCGCTTCTTCTTCTTCTTGTACCTCATCTTCTACAGATTCGACATTACACGAAATTAATAGCGAAAAGGAAAAGGATGATGATGATGATAATGATAATGATGAAGAGGAACAGCAAATCGACAACGAAAATCACTACAACCAGGAATTCAGTTTTGATTCATCCAGTTTTCAAACTGGAAATAGAACACCTGAACAGAAACAGCTATCAATTTTTGAGGATTACGTGAATAAACCATTATTCATTTACCCATCCTCCTCATCAACATCGTCCTCCTCATCGAACAGCATTCATGCAAGTCTCCAATTTGGGGATAACTTTCCTATGCCTGCTGAATTGGCTGACAGAATCAACCTTTTTGAAAAATCACAAACCCCGACAACTTTTGGTAAACGAAAATCCATATCGAGTTCAAGGTTAGATACCCATCACTGTGTTTCCAGTTTTGGCATTGTCGGTAATATGGTCAAAAGAAGAAGTTCGTTTGACAAAGATCATAGTTACCCAATTGTGGATGATGAGGATGAAATGTATCATTCAGCACTGAACCAAGATGATGATTACTCAGGTAAAAGAGCTGGTTCTCTCTTTTACAGTATGCATTCACGTGATTGATTAATTATATTGTATATTTTAGGAAACACAACGTTTGGAGTCCATTTCTCATTTAATAAAAATATTGGCTATACTATTATAACGGTTTTGTCTTTTCTGTGTTTGTGTTTGTCTTTTGCCTTTTCAAATTTATCTTTAATTCTCTTCCCTAATTATAATTTTCTTTGCTATCATTCTTTCATATTTTGCATATATATTATACCTATACCTAGTTCTTGTCTTGCATAATTTTTCCAAAAAGTGTTTTACACAGACTTATTTTATACTTTTGGTTCATTAAGAAAATCAAACAAAAAAAAATAAATATATAAAAAAGGAATACATTTATATTATCCTGCGTGAAGTTCATTCAATAGTAAAGCTTAAATATACATAGTCAGTAATAGGTATAACCTCTGTAGAGCTCCAAGTAAGTTAGTTCTTACTCGACACTCGAAACTCGACAAAAATGGGATACAAGTATCGACGGGGTACCTGCAGATCGCTAGTACTTCATAGATCGTTCGTTATCTACTGACTTCCAAGCCGATGCTTTGTAAAAAAAACTACGTGATATGATGATTAAGTTCTATATTGGGTTCTATACTGGGTTCTATATTGTAAAGTATATTGAAATCTAAAATCAAATAAAAACAAGTAAAAATGACAATGTATGAAAACAAAAAAAAAGGAGGGCGGAAGGAAGAAGGTAAAAACAAAAAACATGAATTAAAATGAAAAATGATACAGTATGCAATTAAATAAATTAAAAATAATCATAATGGGATAAAAAACCATAATAAAAATATAAGTGTAAAAGAAAGTGGAACAAAAAAAAGATATTCAACTACATTTTACCTTCAAGCACCAAACACTTCATACCAACGCCTAATAACTTTGGCAGAAGCAAAACCAACGGTTACGAAAGTCAAAATAATATTCATCAAAATTAAAATGAGCCCATTCAACATAAATCTAGGAGCAAAAATTTTCCACACCATTAAATGTCTTCTAAAATGATTAGTCATAATCAAAGTGCTTAACGTCAAACACAACTGGTAAATTTGCAAACTTGTGACATTGGCAACTATTTTAGCAATCAAAGTAATCGGCTTGTTCGTGGGAGAAATCTTCCATAATGTTAATAAAGTAATTGAAACACAAACAATAATGAATGGTCCAAATGTGTCTAGTAAAATTGAAAAATGAGTGATCGGGAAAACAATTGTTTCTGTGAAAAGAAAACCAGCTTCCCAATGTATGGATTGTAATGTTGCTTGGTGTCCAGTTGTAAAGAAATGTAGATATGCTAATAACCACATCACAACAGCTGAAATTAAATTAGATCTGATCTTTAAAATATCAATTAACTCAAGTAATGTTAATATTTGGTTAACTAGAATCATAATAGATAACCCACCCAATGGTTTGTTGACCAATAGGATAGAACAAACAATGTTAATAACAAATAAGAAATAAGTGGACCCATAAGAATTACCATATCCAATAATATGTGCAGTTTTCAAAACCTTACCTTCTTCATTTTTATATGATTGCTCTGAAGCTGGATTAGGATTATTCAGATCCAGTCTAATACACATCGGACCAAATGACCAACCAATATTAGCCGCAATTAATGATATACCAAGAACGATCCTAGCTATAGTTAATCTAGTATTTCTAAACAATTCTAAATGGACTTCAATTTTCTTATTTAAATTTTCATCATTTGCAACATAATCAATAGTCCACAAAATTGCAATCAAAAACATCAATGATCTTAAGCCTTTACCTATCCAGAATGGTGCTGCACCTTCATAAGAATGTGAAATATTATAAAAAGATTTAATCAACAAGGGTAATGCAATAGCGCCAATATATAGTAAAACAATGGACCACCATGTCATTTTGAAATTATTTGAACAATTATTACCTTGTTCCTCTCTGCAAATTGAAATTGAAGAAACTAGTCTAGTTAAAATCATAAACATTAAAGCGTGATAAGCACCCAAAATCTTATTATAGGTGTCACCTAGTCTTAACGCTTTAATAAAAGCACAGAATCCAAAAGTACTTAACCAAAATGCAACAATTTTATCCTCCCAGATAATAAATGAATTAGAAGTAAATAATAAAGAATGCATAAGCACTAATAATAAGGCAAAATAAGTCCAACCATTTTGAATCATGTTTTCAGCAACTTGTCTAAACAACCAAGGAATCGAATATCTATCCATTATTGGTGCAAAAATACCATTAGCTATACCCGCTGCTAATCCAAGGGCTAAAGCCCATGATAATGGTAAATTCTCCGGCTTGAATACAATCAAAAATGAAGCAAATAAAGCACAATAAACTAAAACCAAAGCTAAAGATGAAGTCAGCATTTGTGGATTAAGTTGGGACACAACAACATATGGAAGCAGCTTGGAATATATTATCAACAAAATTAAAACAATGGCAATTATACAAATGCCTATCCAAATTGAAGGAGCATCGAATTTGGCCCATAGAATTTTACATTTCGACAATGATTCAGATTGGTATAAATAAGAATCCTCAATAAATTGCTTTAGTTCTTCCTGTGTTGGGTTTGAATTAAACGATTGCCATTGCTGCTCAAGTTCAATAAATTTTGCATTTAAGTCATGATCAGACAACAGTTCAGCAGAATTTTGTCTATAATTATTTATTTGAGAAGATGTTAGATAAGAACTCTTAGCTAATGTAGATAAGTCATCTTTCAAAAACGTTTCTGTAATTGGAGAGCCCAAGTTATTAAATGGAATCGGTATACCGTTGAGGATAGATAAAGTTGGAACCAAATCAATTTGATTGACTGCTCTATAATTTTTACCCAAATTTGAAGTATTATAGTGATCACTAGATAGTCTACCAAACACTTTCTTTTTAGAGTACATAAAAATACCCGCTTCAAGTTCATCTTGTGTTTCACCACCATGATTACCAACTGGATCCATTCCATGATCACCAAACACAACCAACAAAGTGTTATCATCAAGTTCATCAATAACATCTTGAACAACACCATTCATTTGTTCTAATTTAGACTTCATAGCATAATGCTCAGGGCCATATCTATGACCACAATGATCAACACCTAAGAAATGACCGACTAACATATCCCACTCACCTCTCTCACCTTTTAACATTGGGAACAAATGTTCCGTAACACCATTATCAACGGTATGTAAGTCCCACACATTTAAAGAGTCATATGGAATGGTCATGTTAGGGTGTAAAAAGGGAGAAAATAAAGCAGTCCAAGTGTCATCCCCCACAAATGCAACTTTCTTACCATTATGGTAAAATTGGCTAATCAGATTATCTTCGTCAATCGTATCACCATCGAAATTAGAGCCGGCATCTATAAATGTTGGTAACGAGCCGGTAGTCAAACCTTTTAGTCTTTGCAATGTTGTAGTTGGAGGATCAGCCATAAATTTCAATAACAATGAATTTTCCGGTTGTTCTGTAAAGTAATTATGCAATATTGGAAAATTGTTATGGTAGTTTGGATGATAATTTGGATCCGATTCATCTACTGGTATCACAAAATCAAATCTAAGAGCATCAATTAATAGTATCACTGTTTTATTAAAATGGGAAGGATTAAAACATTCATCTGAACCTTGTTGTAATAAACATGTCGAATGATTTTCTAACACCTGCCTGGAAAGCAAGAAACCTCTTGTGAAAAATGCAATACCGATTATTTGCAGCACTCCGAAGAGAAATAACACCACGACATATAGAGTATGAGAAGATATAAGCCTTCTCACTCGATATTGATATCTTTCATTGGCTCGTAGAAACATTTGTTGTTGTTGCTGCTGTGGAGAAATTTGTGATTTCGTTATTGTGGGTATAGTATTGCTCATTTAAAATTCTCTAAAAGATGTTGTTGTTGCTGCAGAGTAAGAATATGTGTTGGAGAAACTAACAATCTTTTTGTTCTGACCCTAAATAGATTGGTTTAACTTGAACTTCACTGTAAGCAATCTCTTTATAATTGGTATAACCGTGTTCAAACTATGTATATCATCCAACTTGAAGAGAGCGGCGCAAGTTATGGTTATAGTTGGTGTTTTCTTCTACGGCACGGCGGATTAGGATGGAAAAGCTCAAGTTGAACTTAGTGAATTTGAGCGATCTACTTTGATCTGATGTTCGTGGTGCACGGGTGCTATTTATGGCGTCTAGCTTTTAAGTTTGACCCCTTCAATAAAACGCTATAAGTATGTCTGCTACTGTAACTAACGAGAATATTTGAAGGGGTACGTAGGTGTGACTTATTCTCAGATATTTGGCACATTATTATGATTATTGTGATGCAACTTTGAAGCAAAAAAATATAATTTTAAAAATGACATATGTAAAAATGTTTATTACATCTCCTAAAAAATGAGTTGAACATTTTAAAACTATCAATCACTGGATCTATAAATGAGAGTGATTCGTTGTAGTTTCGGTTGTAATATGTCATATCTGCCAGACAAATTTTAAGATAGGAGAATCGTTTATTTATTGCTTAATAGATTAATAGATAAATAAAGAGATGGATATTTTAACGATTAATTAAACAGACAATCTCAGGTTCTCCTTTTATTGTCTCTTTAATATAACTCTACTATTATTATGAATTAAAAAGTACGCTACAGCGATACTAGCATAATTGATACCATGTACTAAAGGATATGTATGGTCAGAAGCTTTAATATTATTCATCTTTCACAAATAATTTATAGATACAACCCTATCTTTACATCTGTAGAGAATCACCATTGTCGTTGCTGATCCCAAGTTTTCATGATCTCTAAAAGAGAGGTTCAATTGATTAATCAATCAGAACACACAGTTTTCATAAAATTCTAATAGAAATTATCAAGTATCAAGTATTTCTACAAGATTAACTTCTTGAGCTATATAAACAAATTAATTTCAAGCTAAAAACTATACTAATAAATGTATTAACTTTATAAACAGAAAACTTAGCAATCAAATAATAATAAACTATAGTCCAAGTTAGCACAGATAGATCCGATATAGTGTAACGGCTATCATGGTCCGCTTTCACCGGGCAGACCCGGGTTCGACTCCCGGTATCGGAATTTTACTGGGCGTGTGGCGTAGTTGGTAGCGCGCTCCCTTAGCATGGGAGAGGTCTTGGGTTCAACTCCCAACTCGTCCATAACTAATATTTTTTCTTAAACAAGAAATATCAAGTTTGACATCAAGAGTTGTTGAAATTATGTAATGTTTTTTTATTCACTAGAAAGCGCGCAAGTATAAATGAATGGAGTTAACATGTTTATCTTGAAGCGCGTTTCAAGAAAAATCAAAATTTCCAGATTAGATGATTTCAATGAAAAGTTGTTTATTACTTTTTGGTTTCAGTCTTCCCCAGTATCCTGATTAGTTAATTTACTTTTTTCTCTAACATGATCTCTAACAGATTTGAATTGTTTCAGTCTTTCCTATCAACAAAGCAATACTTCAAAATATTAAATATTAACTATGTTCATGAGTTGAATTCAAATAGTATATAAGTTTATAAATATCCAAAATCAGAACAAAAATGGCCAGAGCTTAATACGCTACCTACTCTAAACAGAAAATCAATTTTGAGTAAATATGAATACTATGCAACTCTTACCATTTTCAACCCGTTCAAGAACAGTTGAATCATTTGATATGGACGATAAATTTATAAAAGTGATCTCTGATCCACAAATTTCACCAGAAATTTCCTTAAGAATTTGGAAAAACTACTTCTTTGACGTTGTTGATTTTAATGATTTGTTAGAATTGGCAATTACCACACCGCCATGTCTGATGCTTGATTTAATTGTTTCAAGGATGTCCCTTTTAGACCTTACTTTAGTTCCATGGAGTAAAGGTATGTTGGATTTGGCAAATCCTGGTGTTATTAAAATTGATCAATACGACTATATCCATCTTGTCGAAGCGCAAATTCATGAATTTGTTAAGTTTAGTGGACTAAACAAAGTTTCATTTAATTCTGTTACTATTGATTGTTCTCAATGTACAATAACCTTAGATTCAGCCCTTTATCCTTTTACCCCATTGATTTTACAAACTAAGAAAAATACCGCCTTATGTTATGAACTCAATTATGAAGATTATGGTATTGTATCTAAGGAGTTGGATTCATTGATTAACATGTACAACTCAGATTTAAGCAATATTGGGAGCCTAAATAATTTGAAAGAATTTACAACTTGTGTAATCCTGCTTTTTTGTGATGAAACTATCTCTCATATTTCCAACATTTTGAAGAATCAAAAGTGTCTAGAATTTCTAACAGTTAAATATGATATATTAGGAGAAAATGAAGATGATAACCCAGTTAAGTTTTGTGAACAATTAGGTAACTTATGTAATGATTTTTCTCATATAAATATTCAATTTAAATGCCAGGAAGAGCCTCTACTTGATTCACCTGTATCCATTTTAAATCATACATTAGAATATTACAATTCTTTCACTGCAATTTCTGCTAACTTTACAAAATTTGGAACTTGTCTTGATCTTCCATTTCTTACTATGTTGGTTAACTTTACTAATTTGACTGAGTTAATACTTCTAATAGGACTCCATAAGTATAACATAGAATATTATTCTTTATTCAGTAATTCAGTTAAAGTTTTGAAAATCGCAGAACCTACTAGCTATGGCGAAACATTGAATTTAAATTTGAAAGGCCTTTCGAGATTAGAAACTTTACAATTTGAACGATGCGCAGTTAATAACTCGACTTTCCAGAACCTACCGAAATCATTGAAGAATGTTATATTAACTGATTGCATATTTCCTAAAAGCTTCATGATAACTGATGGAATACCAGCTTTACAATTTATTGATACATTACCATCTGAATGCTTTTTTGAATTCCTGAACTCCAAAACTAGAATTTTAATTGATATTGAAACTCCGTATGATGAAGACTTGAATACGATGATTGATTTATTAGGTGAACAAATTGAAGAAATTGCATTAACAGAGTCAAACTCCCCGTATAGAAGAATTGAGTTGGTGAGAACAACTCAAATCAATGACCCAGAAAACACTGAATCGTTTTCAATTTCTTACACTGAAAAAGAAATATTTTCACAAAATACAACATTCTTTGATAATAAGAGATGCAATTTTACTTTGATTAAAGAACACGGAATAGAATATAAGGATCTCTTAAAGCAATTGGTTTCCGTATGCTCCTACTCATTTAATGTTATCGGCTCTTATGAAGAACAATTTATTCTGCAATTAAAAGGTTCTAGAAATACAAGCAGTTTAAATTTCAATTGTAGATCATTTGATATAGATTCCAAGCCCTATGTGATTACATACCCTTAGTTTCATCTAATACAGTTTGTGATACTTATTTTATAGTAAAGTATACTATGTTTATATTTCCAACGAATTTATGATTGATTTTTTTCTTTGCTATTGCGTGCAATATTTATTATTTTTTATCTTCATTAGCCTGATACTAGGCCCCAGTATTACAATTTCGACAGATCTACTAATTAAACCCTACATTTATTCACTATCATGGTAATATCAGGATAAACATTTTATCAAGCTGGGTCGAAGACAAAAATGTAGCAAGCATAGTATATAGAAAAACAATCTATTCATCATCAGTTTCTTCTTCATCTGAATCAAAGTCAGAATCATCTTCATCATCTGTATCATCTAATTCACCCTCAGCAACTCTGGCATGTTCAATAGTAATATCATATCCTTTCTCAGAAAAGTATTTCTGAACAGATTCAAGTTTAGATGGATGACAAACAATGAAAACATTTGAATGTTCTGGATCAAACAAAGGACCGAAATATTTCTTAAAAGCATAAATTAAATCATCAGATGTTAGTTTGGTCAATTCTTTCATCAATCGATTACTATAGTTTGGACCTCTTTTAGTTAAAATATCTAAGAATTTTCTTTGAGAAGCTAGGAAATAATTAGATTGAGATACAGCAGATGAATTAACAAATGAAGAAATAGCACCTTGTAACAACTTTTCATCGATCTGAGTCTTACCAGAGATAAAATTGCCAACTATTTCTTTACCTACTTCAAAACATTTTTCAATGTCTGCACCACGATAGATGGAATACGTTAGCTGACCAACTTCAACTTCTTTATAGATCTCAGCACCATATGCTAAGCCGGTACCTCTGATACCACGCCAAAATGGACCTTCAACGCACTGCAAGTATTCGGCAGCTAAGGTAATTTTATAAGCATCAACAGAATTATATTCAAATGGAATTCTGGTGCAAACATTCATATAACTTGATTCAGAGCCAGGGGTAGCTAGAATAAAACCTTTATGGGCTTTTTCCTTACCAATTTCAGATAAAACAGCTGATGACTTAGGAATTGACGTTAATGCTTTATCAGTAATGTTAGAAACATTGACAAATTTACTCCAGCTTGAAATAGGGTTATGTAATTTATTGACATCACCAATAATTAAAACTCTTGTATTGTTTAAAGTTAATAATTGTTTTCTGAAACTTTCTAATTTCTGCTCAATAGCTTCAAATTTACTGTCTTCAATCTGAGCTAAAAGATCTCTCAAGAAATCCTCATTTCCAACCTCATCTGCAGATTTATTTAATGATCTATCAGTAAGAGTGTACTTAGAAACTAGAGATTGACACATAGTTGGCCCTGATCTCTTGGAATCTGGCAATGAATTAACTAGTTTTTCTATAGCTACCTTAACCCTTTCCTTAGTGAATTTAGTCTTGAATAAGAGTTTGCTGAACCACTCAATTGCCTTTTCATAATTTTCAGCTTTAACAGTAATCTTGAAACCTAACATCTCTTGAAAAGTACGTAAGAAAGCAGTCGATGCACCAGCTTCTACAGTATCTTTCTTTAATTGTTTGACAACTTCCTCATATGAAATTAGGGTTCCGTCATCGTTTTCAATTGGTAAAGAAAATAAAGTACGAAAAACATGAACATACTGAAGTAATTCTTTAGAGATTTCGAAAGAGGAAAAGAGAAGATGAATAGTAACAAAATTGGATTCAATATGTTCAACGTGAACATATAATGGAAAATCAGTAGGAGTATCGTCTATTACTTTCTTTGTTACTTCATTTGTAAAATCATTAGCAACTTCTTTATTCAAACCTGTGCCAATTGATAAAGTCGTAATGAAGTTAATCTTGGAAGGATCTGGTTTAGTGAAACTGTCCAGAATTCTCTTAGGAATAGGAAAGTCGTTTTTCTCTTGAGCCAACTTTAACTTGCTAGTTAATTTCTGTAACCCCTCTTCACCCAACTTGTGCTTTCTATCTTCAATTAATTTCTTTTCGGCCTCTTTTAATTTAATGTTTAAAGCATTTGATGGTTTGGAAATAACAATACAAGGTTTATTATCCAAGAAATACTTCTTATAAGCTTCTAGCCATTGTTCAATGTTCCAGTTTCGTAATGCCTCAAATTCAGACAAGTCTTTAACCCAATGACTTAGATCCTTACTATCATTTTGGCCATACAAAAATTCCAAGATAGCCAAGTTTGCAAAGGAACCAGATGATTTCTCAGTATCAAAAATGAATTTCCATTTAGTTTGTTCAACCAAATCCTTAAGTCTAGTCAAGTTTAAATCCTTAGAGTTGCAGTGCTTTTGTAATAACTCAAAAATTTGATCGGGTAGCAAATCCACCTTCTCAGTAGGTACGTTATTAAACATAATATTCATACCAGTTCTAACGTAATCTTCAGTGTAAAATTCGGTGCCAGATGCTAAAGGGTCATCAATTTCTATAAAGTGTTTGTTGAACAACGAAATGGAGGATTCTGTGAAATACTTACCTAATATATCTATAGCCTGATTCAAAATAGAATCCTTAACATCAGGCCCAATCCAAGAAATTAAAATTTCACTTGACGACTCGTCTTTGTCTGGGAACTCGACTCTTCTAGTGATCTTTTCAGTAAGTGGTAAATCTTGTTTAGTATCAACAAATGGCCTCTTGTTTGTAATTTCAGGTAACAAAACTAACTCAGAATCAAATTCAATCATTGTTTTCAATAGTTCTTCTTCATTAATAGAACCTGTAATAATAACGTTTAAATTGTCTGGTCTATAATTATCAGCATGATATTTTCTAATAGTATCAGGCTTTAATGTACGCAAATTTTCAGTCAACCCACCAGTTTCTGATTTGTAACCGGAATTCTTATATAATGTTCTTTGTGATTCCAGACCTGAAATGAACCAAGACTGGTTTTCAATACCTTGCATTTCAGAATAAACAACACCTTTATCTTTAGCGTCTCCATCAATATGATGAACTTCAGTCAAGCAGCCTTCATCTGTGATCGTTGGGTTAATCAAATGGTCTAAATATACAGGAAGTATCATCTTAAAACCATCCCAACCGGCAGTTGTTAAAGTATAAACAGTTTGGTCAGTGGCCGTCCAGGCATTGGTTACACTGAAAGCTATATTTGAAATAACATCCAACAACCCCTTATATGGATATTTTTTGGATCCCATAAATATCAAATGCTCTAAAGTATGAGGACACCCACTATCGTTTAAGATTTCAGTTCCGACTACAAAATAACCATTGACCATTGGCGATTCTTGGTTGATCCAAGTTAGTTGTAAGCCAGTTCTTTTAGACTTCCATTTTTTGAATGTTGCTGGTGCATAATCGACTTTGAAATTAGATTGCAATTCAAAAAATGATTTTTTCATGATTATCAAAAATAGTTTTTGTATGATTTATTAAACTTGTAGTCCTGATCTACTGGAATTCATATTCTATTGCTGATGTTTGATCATCAAGCCTGTTTATATTTTCAAGCATGATGAGATTTGATTTATGGCACAGCAATGCGCCACTCCAATACTGCCTACAGTGGCGGTGAAATATTGGATTTTAAACTCTTACATAGAGCTTATGCCGACTTCTATATAGCCAATGGAATTTTCGAAACCCAACAGCACAAATAGTTTTAATAATTAAAACATCATACATATATACATTTAAGTTCGAATCACCCTTAAATATAATGGTTGAACTAGACTCTGGGTAATTTTTTTATCAATCTGGAATAAAATTGAACTCTCGAACTGTAACTTACAGTAGCATGAATGGGAAGCATGCATAGAAAACTTAAATAAGTGCCTACAATATCAATCTGATTTCATCAAGAAATACCTTAAGAAAATTTACAAACAGTTCTTATTAAATGAAATTGCAAACGTTAGAAATTAAATTTCAAATGAAATTATTGAACCAATTGAGAGAATGCTACATGGAAACTCCGAATGCAGTAATGCTGGTGAAATTAAAGTAGGAAAAGCTAACAAATTGGTAGTTAAAAAGGAATTTCAAATCAGAAACCATTATGAATAGCACAACAACAACATGTGCCTTCCCCCTTTCCACTACTCTCTTACAAATCAATCGCCAATAACTTACCCAAGGTTTTCATATAATGAAACCAATCTCCGTGCTTTCATATACTCTAAGTTATATACTTTGTTTTTAGGTCATGGAATTTAATAATATTCGTAACTCAATCATATGGTTGTGTAACATGAAAATTAAGTTGATGTATTCTAGAGTCAAGGACTTGGCGATAACCTACATGCATTTTTGGTTAAATGATCCCATCTGAAATCCGGTTTAGATAACGCTTAAATTTATGGTAATAATAAGTAATAAGTTTATCTTATCCGGAGTTGTATCCTATTAATGCACACACATCCACATAAATTTTACCAAAAGAAACGCGTTGTGCTTCCTCTTCGCTATTTTTCTACTGTAGAGGTTTTTTATCAGACATATTGACTATTCGTATACATGTGTTAAACTGTTAAAATACTATAAATGTAAAATAAAATGAAATTCTGTTATATTTTATTTCTCCTATATTCTCTTTTTCTGGTTGTTTAATTACCAGACTTGACTCTATCCTTTGTTATATCATGAATCATTACATAAGCATAGCTTCATCTCTTCCCAGAGAAGTTCAGTTACAGCTATTAGCTTATAGTTTCAAAGAAATATCAATAGGTGATGCTACTGCCTCCCAATTTATTGATGTTTTCAAAATGTTTAACTCTCGTCCAATCATGACTATTACTTTCTCCTCACCAGATGAAGTCTTTTTTTGCTTATCATTGACCAACAAGTCACATGTTCATTTCAGTTTGCGTTTATTAAGTCTAAGATTCAATACAGATTTGTTACATGAACTTTTAAGGTTGAAGATCAAGAAAGTGGTTATTGAAAATAAAGTGTTGTCAAGAGTCACGACTAAAGAACCTGCTTTGATAAACTTCATAAACCATTTGCTGAACATTGTAGATGCTCCGATTATACAATTGGATCATCCTGTGTTCCCTTTTATAGATGTTCAACCATGGTTCAATAAAGTCACACATATCACCTATAAAGACTGCTTTAGTGACTTTTCTAATATCAAGAATGAATTCATTAGTTTAACGAACTTAACTGTTCAACTTAGAGAATCAATAATTTCAGATGACTGGTTTAGTTTAATTCCCGATGTTAACCCAAACAAGAATTTAGCTTTGGAGTTTATGTACTTGAACCCAATAAGTCCAGAACTTTCACAATATATTGAAAGCTGTGGGGGCGAAGATCGGGTTGAAGTGAAGATGATTGATGCATGTGTTCAGTTAAACAAAGAAGCTTTGGAATTTTACTCTAGTTTGAAAGGAATGCATACTTTACATTTACATCATTGTTCACCTCCTTATGATTATGGGTTCGGTATGTATACATCTCCCTTAGAATATGATTTACTTCCTGAAATTAAAAATATTAGAAAACTTATCATTGAAACAGCAGATTTAAGTGATACCATATTAGAGAACGGATCAGTTTGTGACTTAACTTTATCTACTTCTGATTGTACAAATGTGGACTTTAGAGGTTTGAAAAGATTAACAACCTTAAAGTTTGGTGTTATGCATCATGGTTGTGGTGAAAAAAACATTTGCTTCAACACTGAAACATTCAAGTCGATTCCAAATTATGTTGCCAAAATATCTATTGACTCTCCAGTATGCATTAAAACCAATGCTGTTGATGATGATGATTCAGTTTTATTGCAACTATTACCACTACCTAAATACTTACAGGAGTTTGAATGTTCCACAATCGATCTACATAAATTTGACTTTTCGAAATGTGAACATCTAAGATCACTTTCACTAACAGACACAAATGCAGTTGAAGAAGACAATGAACTTTGGAAAAAGCTACCTTGTCATATATACAACTTCAAGTTACAATTTTCAATAAACAGCTCCAACAGAAGTTTTCAAACTACCTACAAGAACAAAAGCAAAAAACAATTTGGGGTTACAATCTCAGATGGATTCAAAGACCGGGACATAGAATTCTCAATTGGTCGCCATTTAACCAAGAATCTAGTTTGCATTAACACTAAATTACCAAAGACAGTCAAGGCTATGCTAGAATCAGGTATGTTTGGTCAAATGGATCATTCACAAATCAACATATCTTCTGAATCCAATGTTAAGTTATTCATTGATGAAGTGTCATTTCCTATTGTGCTATGCCACGACTATATGACACTTTCAATTTATAGTTGCAAGTCAAAGAATCACTATGAGAAAGTTGGTGAAATTGAAGGTCTGGCTATTTTATTACCTCAAGGGAATGATGACTCACAATTCATAAATTGGGAATATGCTAATGATTACAATTGAACAGGTCTACTAATTTTTGCTTCTCTTTGTAAGATTGCTACATCTGGAGTTTTTTTTTCTTTTTGTCTTCATTTCAACATTTTTATTATTTCTTTTTCTTTCTCCCTTCTTCGAAGTTCTATTTTTTATCTTTGGCATGGAAAAATGGCAGCATGGCAACTTTTTATCTATTAGTTTGAGTATATTAGTTAAGTAGGTTTTATTATTCTGTTATTATTACAAAATACTAGCATTACAATTCGCATGGCTAAGGCCAAGCTACGCTTACATAATACATAATACATAATACATAATCTAGCACGTAAATAATGCAATCGCACATGAACTTCTCGATCGATAGAATTCTAACTATACATTAGGGATTACGATTCAATTTATAAAATTTCGCTTATAATGCATTATTAATTATCTTTGAATTTCGATAATAAGGAAAAATAAAAGGTATAAAAGTAAGGATCAAACTAAGGAAATACTTAAAGCTCATAATAAGAACCAAATGAAGAAATAAACGCGTAAATAAACAAAACGGAGGAAGGCTGGGAGGAAGGAAAGAGGAGAAAAAGACAAATGATATAATAATATTGAACAAACTAGCAAAAAATTGTAAGATAATAAAAAAAATAAAATAAACAGTACAAAAACTCAAAAAATAGATAAAAGTTTTATTAAGCCAGCAAAAAAAAGCGTTCATCAAACTAATGAGTTTCTATAGTTGGTATGACAAATGGTGATGATAAAGATTACTTACTTACTTAGCAGCAGCGAGAGGCATTTCAATGGCATTAGCATTCCACTCATCTAATTCTAATTGATGTTCTCTTTCAATTGCAAACTTAACAGCTTCTAGAACATTATCACAAGTGTGCTTTGGAGTATATTTTGGAATGGTACCTTCTTGATAAACACCAGTTTTGACCAAGATGGAATACCAAGATTCATCATGAGAGTTAGCAAATCTAATATCGGATTCTGGAGTGTCACCTACAAAGTAAACAGTATTGGCGGGAGGTAAATCCAAGGTTAATTG
This sequence comes from Ambrosiozyma ambrosiae, assembly GCA_003705185.2. NCBI lineage: Eukaryota > Fungi > Ascomycota > Pichiomycetes > Pichiales > Pichiaceae > Ambrosiozyma > Ambrosiozyma ambrosiae. The sequence goes on from PPHU02000001.1 coordinate 326,286, forward strand.
ACTTAACTTTTGAATGGTTAAACCTTCTTCTTCTTCAGATTCAGAATCAGAGTCTTTGAAAACAGGCACATTTGAAGCCTTAGTGGCTTTTGAAGCAAAAGTCAAACCTTCATCGTCATCTTCAGAGGTGGCTTCTGTTTCTTCTGTTTCAGAGCCCATAGTTGAACTTAACTCTTCAAGTTGTTCATCTAAAACACCCTTTCTCCATTTGGATAAAACTTTTTCGGCATATTTGAATGTACCCCTCTGTGGTTTACCAAATCTAGTAACTTTTAATTCTTTGCCAGTGGATTCTCTATAAAGAGCTGCGATTGACACTTGTAAAGCACCCATACCATATCTAGATAGCTTATAATTAGTGGCCCAAATGAAATCAGAATGTGCAAAATAAATACCTGGACCTTCGTCATGAGTTGTTGAAGTAGTACCCATATAACCATTTTTAGACATTAGTAATTCCAAGATAATTTGCTGATCAGCTGCCCAATTTCTTGAATCAGCAAACACCAAAATAGCATCAATCTTAGTTTTAGAGAAATCGACATCCTTTTTGCAAACCTTCTTATCCTCTTCTGTCAAGTTATAGTAAGGAGTAACACTTGGATCCCAGTACATAACATCTAATGGAATATACACATTTTTGAAACCATAGTGTTCAGCAACCTTACGACATTTGTCGCCTACACCACCAACAACCAAAACATTATCATAAACATCAACTAAATCTTTCATTGGAGTATGACCTTGAATAACCTGACTTTCGGCAATATCAACACCTAATCTTGTTGTCAATTCTTTAGCCCTGTCAGCTTCACCTCTACCACCACCATTAGTAACAAAAATGTAGGGCACTTTGATGTTGTAAGCATTTTGACCATCTAACATGGCTAAAGCTTGTTTGGCACAGGGAACAGTCTCAGGACCTTTAACGATAACACCATCAATATCAAAAGCAAAAGCATAATTGGCAACTCTTGGATGGTCAATTTTTTCTTTCTTATATCTTGTACCAACTTCAGAACTCATCGAAAGCATCGATAATCTTGAAGAGAAAGATTTGTTTAATTTGGAAGAAGATCTTCTAGCCATGGAACCTGATCTTGATAAAGAAGTTAAACCTTGCATGGAACTAGCAGCCCATTGGTCAGATAAGGACAAAGAAGAAACTCTCTTCTTTCTTGGAGCGGGAGTCAACTTATCAATACCATCATTATTTAAGTATGATTGGAAAGTAGTAGTAGTAGTAGTAGTAGCAGTAGCAGCAGTAGTAGTAGAAGTCTCTGTTTCAGCACCAGCTGGAGCATTGAAAACTTCTAAGTTTTTGGAATTGAGAGTTGCGGTCGCAGTTTCGTTCATGATTAATAACAGAGAGTGTGAATAATAACTGATAGAGAGAAAACTTAAGATCTAGTAAAAATTATTGAAAAGTTAGTTTTTATAAAAGATCAATTATTTTAAATGAATGGAGTAAACAAAAAAAAACAAATATTTGGGTAGGACACAGTATTTGAAAGTGGGAAACTACTGGTTTATATATATCTATTGGAAAATGCTACTGTTTCGACTTCTTTTTTGTTTGTACCAGTTTTGGCTTGTAGTAGATGGCCTGACGTCATTTCAGGGGCCCAGCCACTACGTCATGTTGCAGATTAGTTTGAAAAAACTAAACTATATTGTTAAAACTGCGGCGCGGTCACCTGGAATCCTCTAGAACTATATTAAAATGTATTCCACATTAGGAAATAATTTTTTGAAATTGCACGGATGTGAGAACAAAAGGCAACTGTATTAACAAAGGTTCCACTTTCACGCACTAATTACTGCCGAATTTGGGTTAAGCCACGTTTTCAAATGTCTTTTGTTAAATTACACCGGCCGGGGGTAATTGTAGAATATATTTCAGATACGGAGAACTTGATCTGATTTGGCTCAAATTGGAAAAAATTCAACTCCATCGAATTCACTCGAATCAAGTGGTGTTATCAAATACAATCGAACACAAATGCAATATGATTGCGACATCGCTATAAATATGTATTTTATGTAAAGTGGATAGTGAATAAGTAACACAAAATAATCCCGCAAACAAACATATCTATGTATCCGTTTGAGTTAAAGTTCACGAAAAAATTATACTATTATAACCGCTTATGCTTATGATAGTAAATCTAGTAAAATAAAATCCAAAAAAAAAAACTTTCAAGGAACCTCAGAACTTCATACTTTCCCACTTATCACGTACTTCATTTGGACAAAATTTTTTTCAGATAATTATTTGATCATATTTCGATTTAGTTTATACCAATAATTATCCCGCTTTTTAACTATGTCTCGGAGTTTTTATCATTTCAGTTAGGTCAATTAGGCTTTAACTTAAAATTTATTTGTATTGTAGTATGTAAATTTGGAACGTATATTAAAAAGCCCTTCTTTGATTATAGTTATTAGGTGCAAAACTCCAATTTCCTCCCTTTTTCCAAAAGTCGTAAGATTAAAGTTAATTTGGTGTCCCCCCAAAATGAGACCTAAAAATTTTATACAGGTCCCGTACACTTCTCGCTACTTAGTGTACAATAAATTTGATATCCATTTTCTTTTACTAGTTATGAAAGAAAAATATTTCATATCAATATCTAGCAAGATTAAGGCAAGATTAAGCCTTAAATCTTTCATAAAAATGCTTACATATATAATAAATATACCACTACTTACTAATGTAACTTTTTGTACACCTTGAACATGCACTTAGAACTCTTCTATGAGAAAGTATTTGATCTTATTTGACCTGTTAGTGGTTACGTCACTGAAAATTTAGTTGACCGTACAACGAACTCTATAATTTAAAGTTCCATCTACTAACTGAAGTTGTTACTTTACATCTTATATACGTAATTTACGGTTTATTGATAATAATAAGATATCAAGGAATTGTTTCAAGTATTTTTTTGGTTTTTTTTACACTTTCATCGTTTTACTTCAACGTTCATCTGGACTGTTGATTAAATCAAGTAATTAATACGCCTGTGGATGTTAATCATAACCAACGCGTTGCTGGTTTGCTCTTGCCTGATTGTGCTTTTCTTATCTTAGTTACCACTTGATATATAATACATGAATTTATACATCAAAAGTAAAAACGACAAAAGATTGTTATACGAGTTTTTATTAAAGGTAAATTTGTAAGCAACTCATTCTGCAAAAGTAGATTGTTGCGATCCATGTATTGTCTTAAGGCACATCCTTTGTTCGCAGCTGTATCTTTATGCAGAAGTTTCTAGGATCTGTGAGAATATCATCTGTACTTCAAGCTTCTAGATTTCAATAACAATAGTATTCAATGTTGACTATGACTTTAACGGAAATTATTAACACGGCCAATGTGCTTCATTAAGCGAAGAAATTGCAGTCATTCTTCATCGCCTGTTATGATTCATTATGATTGGTTCTGAAGATGTAGGAAAGGGACAAACGTATCACTCTATAATGTGATTTCATTAGACAAAAGCAATTTGATTAGATTTTAATAGTCTATAAGTTCAACATTTAAAATCAACTCGCATGTATAGTAAACATCATTGATGCATCAGGTATAATATCATTTTATCCTTTACTTTTCATGAGTTTTTCACTTCAAGGTTGTACGTAATGCATTCATGAGAGATGAGCCAAAGCCCATCAATCCACTAGAATTACAGTTGCTGCTAAATAAATGATAAATGCTGAATTTATTAAGATGGTATGGTGCTTTACAGTAAAAGATATCTAGAAAAAAAAAGTACGATGATTTAGTCCAATGTCCATATACCCATAATGGACACTTCGAGTTTGAAAAATCAGTCAGCTTGTCGAACTTCTTAGCTTGTAATAAGTACTTCTGAATATCTGTTTATTCAAGAAGTGAACTAAAAGTAAATTCAAACTCAAAGGACCTAGCAACATTGGAAACTGACTTTGTAAGTCCTCAGTAATGATAAAACCATAGTAATAATAAATATAAATAAGAACAGCAATACCATGAATCAACAATATGGAAGGAACAACTAGCCTAACACAAATAAAACCAACAAATTTAGTCCATTGAGACTCTGTCATAGAATCATCACTATTTTCTTTTTGTTGAGTCACTTCTTCTAGATCATAGTAAATAGCAGTTTTATCAAGCTTTCTTTTATTAGATTTATAATTTTCTTTCACTTTCAGGTCCCCCGTTCTTGAACCTATTATCAATTCATAGTCTTCTTCTTCTTCCAGATGTTTTGGTAAAGTGTTTGGTGATGGTGGAACTTCAGAAATTGATGATGATGATCTTTTCGTGCGTTGCTTACTTCTTTTCTTGGTATTTGTAATAACTGGTGATAAATCTGAAAATTCAGACATTTTAAAAGGGGGTGGACAGTGAGTTCAATCTAGTGTGAGTGTGAGTATGTAAGATACCAATAAGTGTATAGTTCTGGTGTCCTTATATATTTAATAGACTGTCACAGAGGAGAGTAATTAACAACTTGTTACTCAACGATAAGAAATTGTGTCGCGCACGTATTTGACTGATTTTCTAGCGGATTTTTTAATGATCTGTCTTTTGATTTTGAGCTTTTCATTTTGAACCAACCTTTTCTAGGACTGGGGTAGGTATTCTGATCTGAATTAAACTTTGATATATAAATCAAGTATAACTGGTATAATTCTTAACTGTTAAATCTAGTGTTACCAAAGCAAAGATCTTATTATCTGCTTGAATTTTGCATTCTCCACGGCGAGAAAGTAGTTTCTTAATTTGATTTCAGTATAATTTAAACGGAACTGCCTATAAAGAATATTTGATAAAAAAGAAGGTGTATGTAATTTACATAATCGCATTGAAAGAGTTATTGTCAGTAATGAAAATAGATGTATGGGAACAAAACCTCTATACCACTAAACTAATCAAGTTCAGCTCTTTTTCCAACTAAAGCAGCTGAATGCCAACCGCCAGCAGCAATAGCCAATGCCACATCTTCCTGATCATCAAACATCTGTATCTTAGTAGGTTTTTCAATTACTAAAGTACTGCCACGCTGATCTTCAGTTCGTCCCCACTCGTTTGTCAAAATATTCGATAATTTACCTAATCCACAACAACCATTCAATGCTAATTCTTTTCCCCATCCATAAATCTCACCTTTTTTGTTTAATGCAAGGTAATGGTGGTCTCCTACAGCAATTGAAATTATTGAATTATGTTGAAGTTCAGGATGCACAGTTAGTGAATTGTTGTTGCCCACTCCTAGTAAAACTTGATCATCGTTTGTGATGGCTGCAAATTTATTGAAATTCCCTGAAATCCTAATGAAATTTGGAATACTATATTTTCTTGATGCATGATTATTGACGTAGTCATGGAAACCTGTTAATTTATGACCATTCGGTAGAGAATATCTCTTTGATATTAAATTACCGTCTAAAGATGCTTTAAATAATTCGCCTGATTTAGATATGTAAATAATATGAGAGTCCAACACTATATAATCAATTATGAAATCTGGCTTTGTGCCTTCTATTATTGAGATAGGTGTATCAGCAAAGCTAGCTTCTGAAGTCTGCCCATGTCTTGTGTTCCAAACCGCAATACCTATGCCATTAATTAAACATGAACTTTTTCCCCAACCTGCTCTGATCTTCAAAATATAGTTCTCAGGTTTCAGTTGCACTACAGCCTTAACTTCTGGATTGATTAATTTTAGTCTAATACCATTCTCAAGTTGGCTGTTCTCATCCCAAGTCCAAATGTGTCTATTGTTATCTAGTGCAATAAAATGAGTTCTGCCTGAACTGAACTCAATAAATTTTATATCTGGTTGATCAGTAACTACTTTATTAATGTTTTTGCGCCTTAAACGAGATCTAATAAGTCTGGATCTATTTGGTGGATGTTCAGGGTTAAGTTCTGGACCTGGAGCACTTCTTCCCAGGCCACCTAAATAATTAGTACCAGTATAATACAATTGGCCATGTGAAGTTAAAAATTGAAATGAGAATCCACTACCAGAGATGTCAACAATATTTGAGAGCCCATCATGGTTCGATGCTATATCATAAGGTTTAATCATTCTTCTGGCAACGCCAGGAACACTTTCAAATAATGTATAGGGTATAGAGGTGTCTCCCAATCTAGAAAATCCATTTGATCCCCAAGTAAATAATTTTGCACTTTTTCTTAGTTTGTATAGCTTTGGCCATTTATACTGTAGTTCTAATGGCAATTGATCTGAATGAAAAGATTTCTGTAATAGTTGATGCCAGACTACTGCATTGTTTAATGTTTGGTATAACTGCTTGCAAGTTAGGAACAAAGAAATGATATCTTGAGACTCTAAGACTGGAACTAAACTGAAACAAATGATATCATCATTCAAGTCTAGAAAATTAAAATGTTGTGACATAATGCAAGTTTTTAAATGTTAAAATACGAAGGCATGAGTTAGAGAAATCAATTGGAGGCAAAACTGAAAGTACATCATGTATGAATCAGGTCAGATTGTTATCTTATGTGGCTGTTGTGTCGCAGTAAACTTCAGCCACATCTTAAAAAAAAAAGTGTTTTTGGAGCTTCCTCAATTTTCGAATTTTGATCATGTAAAATTTGGGTGTAATCTATTTTTCAAATATTATAGAACTCACTTCATTCAAATATCAAATAATAAAAAATATAATATTAAAATTGCTGGCTGGCCGGTTATTTGGTTTTTCAAATAGTCATCATGCTTCATATATTACTAATCATGTATTTGATTTACCTCTTGGAGACTGTATTATCTTGAAATGACTGCAAAAGTGGATACAGATGTAGCTAATTCCTACCTATGCTAAAAAAACTCTGGAACAAAAACACAGAATAGAAAGGGCCCCAATAAATAGCCGCAGGAAATTCTACAGTTTTTTGTGTTAACCACGACTTACATGTTTTCCAAACTATTTTTATCAAATAATATTTTTAACTATCGCTAGTATTTAACTGTTGTGAATTCTTACTATATATTCTAATTTGTCAGTGATTCTTCTTCTTTTCGTGGTTTAGGCACTTATTAATCGCATTTATCACGTACAGCACACTCTTTAAAAGTCCACAATTAGCGACACACAATGAGTTCTAGAATACCAAAATCGTATAGTGAACTAAAAGAAAGCGTTCCTAACATTGGTATCGTCATTTTGGCTATCTTGTCTTGGTTCACTTTTTCGTTGCTTATCTCCATTTACAACAAATGGATGTTTTCAGACCCAACTTTGGATTTTAAGTTCCCAGTTTTGATTACTTCATGTCATCAATTTGTTTTGTTTTGGTTATCTTTATTGACTTTGTTCTTATCTCCAAGATTTAGATTGAACTATATTGACCCTTCCAAAGTATCAACAACTAACTCTCGTGACTTGTCTTACTTTGTTAATCCTAAAATATATTTCACCAAGATCTTTCCTTGCGCTTTAGCTTCAGCCGGTGACATTGGTCTTGGTAATTCATCATTGAAATATATCACCATCTCTTTATATACAATGTTAAAGTCTTCTGCTGTTTTAATCTTCACTTTATTTTGGGGTTTCTTATTAAGATTAGAAAGAGTTACTTTTAAATTGTTTTTGATTACAGTCATAATGACTATGTCCGTTATGATGATGGTTTATGGTCAAGACACAGAAACCGAAACTGCAGAAACTGTTGAATCAAACACTGAAGAATTAAAATTAAGATTAATGAAAAGAGCAATTGGCCTAGTTATCAGAACCACAGTCGATGTCAGCCTTGCTTCAGACGAGGAGTTCTCAGATGCTTTGATAGGCGAAACCACAATTGATCCATCAAGTCACACGTCCGTCTTTGATAATATGCCTCCAATTCCAGCCTCCACGTCATCATCATTAGTAATTGGATGTTTCTTGGTCATTTTGGCATCATGCATGTCTGGCTTAAGATGGGCACTAACTCAAATTGTCCTAAGAGGTAATAAATACACTAAGAATCCAATTTTAACTATTTTCTATTTATCACCAGCAATGTCCATCACTCTTATGATTATTGGTTCTCAGACTGAAGGACTAAATAATTTTATATCAGCTTCAATCTGGTCTGAATATGGTAAGTTCACTACACTTTTAATGTTATTGTTCCCTGGTTGTTTAGCTTTCTTTATGACATTATCACAGTTTGTCATTTTGCAATACGCTCCTTTGTTAACCTTATCTATTGCTGGTATTGTCAGAGAATTGATCACTATTTTCTTGGGATGTTTAATTTTTGATGATAAATTAAACTGGGTTAACCTAATTGGTGTCATTGTTACCTTGGCTGATATAGTTTGGTACAACTTGTATAGATTAGATAGCATGAATAAAGCTGTTGTTCCGGCCGAGACCAAGGATGCCGAGAGATTGTTAAGTGCAAACAGTGATTCCAGTGTAGATGTTGAGTTGGATTCTTTAGGAAAAAAATAGAATGGACTCTCAATTTGTTAGATATAATATATTATTTTTGAGCTTTTTGTCTTTTTCATCTAACCAATTTTTCAGGAAAGTTGGATATTATTTCTCTCCTTATACCTAGTTTTTTTTTTTTTACTTTTTTCTACTGTGTTTTTTAAACTCCTTGCTTTCCTGTTTGCTTATTGATACAGTTTTTGTTTACATTGAACTGCTGGTTTTTTTTTGAAATTGGCACAAATCTCCATATTTGCTTCTATTATCCTATTTTCTGAAACTGCAACTTATACAACTATTTCTTTTATCTTTTTTATTTTTTTTGATTTTATGCTGTTACCCTCGTCAATGCTACTACTGCTACTAAAGTTTATTAATTTTGCTTGCTGTTTTGTATTATTATATACACATTTTGAATTATTTAGTTTTTTAATATACTATAACTACCATTGCTGCCTATATATTTTGCCTGATTGCTTTCATTTTTTACTCTATATAGTTAAAAAATACACTCACAAAGTTCGACTAGATAAGGAATTGTAGTTTTAAGATCATTCAATTTAATATAGCAAAACATGAAAAAAAGACAATACAAAAAAAGAACATGAATAGTTTTAAGACATGAATAAAAGAAGTAACATAAAAAAAACGTCAAGATAATGATGAGAGATTAAAAAGCGAACACAAAAGAAAGAGTAACACCAAGAAAATACTAGGAAAGATTCATTTTAAGACATCCAAAAGAATACATGATTAATAAAATAAAAGGCATGAAAACAAGTAATTATCTAAAAATAAAGAGGAAATCTGAATTATGATGCTAATAAACTATAAGATGACCGACTCTAAAACAAAAAAGAGAAATATATGCGCCTGATGAATTATGGTGAAAACTGTAGATATAAAGGATCATCGATGATGACTATGATTTTATTATTTGATCAAATCACACATAGTGTAATCTGACTAAGAAAACAATTAGCTTTGTATTCCAAATTTTTAGCTTGATCTAATATATCCTTGTATATTGCTTGAGCTTATTTCAGCTCTCTTCGTTCAATATTTATGTTTCTATTATTAACAATTCAAAATTAAAATAAACATATCAAAAGTCACCCCATACTAGTTCAATGGAGAATTTTTCTTACTCAAATCCAAATTCAGTTCAGTCATTTCAATATCATTCATAAATTTCCCTGATCCATCAACAGCACTAGTATTCGTATCACTGGAACCTATAGCACCAGTATTCAACAGTCCACTGTTAACATTTGAATTAGTCACAGTGTTTGGACTGACTGGATCTGCAACATCAGATGTTTCACTTTTAGAAAGATTGCCACTATTAGAAGTAGCTTCAAAGCTGAACCGGAATCTAGACACTGAATTACTAGGAGTCAACTTGGACTTCATCCTAGTTTCATTACTAGCCTGTTGGAATCTGTACATATTATACCAAATAATATCGCTCAGAGTGATAACTAATCCGATTAGATTAATCCATGTTAATTTGTCATTAAATAGTAACCAACTAATGAAAATAGTCAAAATCTCCTTGAATATCCCAGCTATTGACAAAGTCAATAATGAAGCATATTGCAACAACACAAACTCACTCAAGGTCATAAAAAAAGCTAGAAAACCAGGAATCAAAATCAACAGGCACGTCATACCGATCCCTTTCTCAACCCAAATATCTGAGTTCAAGAAATTGCCAAAACCCTCCACGGACACACCAAACAAAAGTAACACCACACACATTGACGGAGATAGATAAAACATAGTCAAAATAGGATTCTTAGTCCGATCGTTACGTTTAAGCATGATTTGCGTTAATGCCCACCTTAACCCAGACATACATGCGGATGCTAACACCAACACAGAACCTAAGAAAATTAAATGGGCTGCAGGCTTACTGGCTGCACGCTTCCATAGTTCTCTTTTAACCATACGGATAGTATAACTTGTGATGTCTTCTTGGTCTATCGATATATCATTTGTAGATATATCATCATCTTCAGGCACAATTTGTCCGTACTCAACACTAGGCATTCCATTGTCACCATCTGGTGCATCCACATTAATCATGTTATTGTTGGAAGAAGTTGAGTCGTCCATGCTTGGACCAGATGAAACAGTGGAAGATGATGTTGCATTATCGTTGGATGTATCATCATGCTGACCCCAGACCATTAGTATCACACCAAATGTCATGATTAGCACAATTGTAAGTATACGGCATGTCATTCTTTCCAATTTGAAAACAACACCCCATAGTAGAACAAATATTAAAGCAGATGTTTTAATCATTGTGTATAAAGATAACGTAATAAATCTAAAAGCGGTGTTACCAAACCCAATATCACCTGCAGATGCCAATGAACAAGGTAAAATCTTTGTCAAGTATTCTCTAGCAGATGGGATGTAACTCATCTTGTTATTGTTCAATAAATTATCTAGTTTAAATTCAGCGTCGTCTGTATCTGCGCTGTTTGAGTTTGAATTTTCTAAATCAGCATAATCGAAATTTTCTAATGGGTCCAGAGGTTTATAAGTTGAAGCATCATAATTCAATCTGAATCTAGGGATTATGGCTAGTGTACCCATCGATAAGAGGAATAATATGAACTGATGTAAAGAAGTGATAATTATTGGGTAAGAGAAATTTAAATTTTTATTTGAAAACATCCATCTGTTATATAAAGAGATGCTGACTGAGAAGCAGTACCAAGATAAGATAGAAAATAAGGTTATACCTAAATTTGGAAAAGATTTTTTAATCTCGAATAATTTATTACTCGTAGATGAGGCTGATAGTGAACGAACAGCTGGTAACATAATTGTGTTTGAATTTGATGAAGTTCGGTCTCTTATTGGATCTTCATCTGGAGAAACGATAGTTGGTAATGTCTGCATGTTACTGAATTTCGAATTGCTGTTGCTTAAAAAAGCCAAATTTCTGTGAGATTTTGAATTTGGAGATAATATAGAAGACGTGCGTCTGTGGTTATGGAACGGAGACAACTTTGAAGAGTCCAATTCTGTAGAAAGAGGAGAAGTCAGGGTAGATGATTTAAAAGAGGCAGATCTTCTTCTATTAGCCACGGTACTTACTGTGAGTTTGTGTAATGAAGATGAAGAGTTTTTACGTTTATGGTCTTTAGTTAGGGGAGCTGAGGAAGCTAAAATAGACCTGCTGTTGTAAACTGGAGTTGGAGTATGTGCATGATTGTTAGCTGAACCTGACTTACTATTGGAGGGACTGTTCAAATGATTATAAATAGGATCAGACAGAGAAATGTCTGTGGAGTTTGAACTTGCAGAAGCAATATTCTCAGAGTTCAACTCTGTAGATAAATTTGGCATTATATGTTGTGATGGCGTTGAAGTAAAACGATAAAATCTAATGCAGTATTAAAAATCACAGACTGGTTAGCAAAGAAAGGAAAGGACAAGACAAAGCTGAATGTCTAAGTATAACTGAAGAGGTTTTCAAGAATATATAAGATCAATAAGTACAAGAAAAGGAAAGAAAAAGGAACAGTTTCTCTTCTCAAAGTCTAGACTAGTCTGCAAACATTCTACAACGTGGTCACTCACACTCTGCCAACTTCACATCTAAGACACTACACATTGAATCCATTAGGCATACAAATATACAGATACATCACCTAAAGTAGACTAAATCATATCCTGAAATCCGCTATTTAGAAAAATAAGCAAACAAACAAGCAAGCACAATGCTTATATTAGCCGTTTCAATTGAACCTCTGAAACAGTTCCTGGGGTTCTGTATAAACTCATACTAAATGCTTAGAAGCGAAGAGTTTGACGTGGCAGATATTCCATACACCAGTGCACCATCATATATTTTTTTCCACTTTTAATCAAATCAAATCAGAACAAATCTTTTCATCCAATGAATGCTATAAACAATTAGTGATCCGACGATCTAATAACTGTTTCTTGTTATATATATATATATCAATCGTGTGATTCCAGTTGTACAAAAGAATCAGGGGCCACACGAAACGATGACAAGGTAAGTGCCTACAGATCCACTCTCAAAATGGCAATAATGAACAATCTCTCTTTTACCTGAGGATCAAATAGAAAGAAGAACATATAAACTTTTCTTATTTATCATCACTAATTATTTAATTTCCATATATTCTTCTCACCGTAGCACTAAATGATGATTTAGTTGATGTCAAGGCATACTAATTATTACACCTTAAGAAAATAGATGGAAACTCATGAACTAATGTATTTTTCAAATCTCTGAAAATATGAATCTGTCAATTATCTAAATTTAGCAACTATCAGAATCAAGGTAATTCATTATTCAGGGCTGTGTGAAACAATTTTGTTTTTGTAGCTTGATAAATGCTTAATGGTTAAACCTTTTAGTATAGATGAGTATAAATATATAATTCCGAGGAAAACTGAGTTATATTTATAAGGTTTTGATTATTATTCTTCCGGTGTGTTGTGTGTATGTCGTAAGAGGATTTAAAACTGTTCTAGAAATTTTGTAGTTGATTTGACAGCTAGGATCATGTCAATCTATTTCTTTTTTCAATCGCGTCCTTAATCAGATAGTAACTGAAAGCATAAATCATTTATTTTATTCAACTATGTTTTTAACAATGTTTAGATAAAGAGATGAAATAGCGGATAAGGTATGTTCGTCTTACTTAGAGTTGCTCCTTTCAAATTTTTTTTCCAAAGGTGGATGGATGGATGGAAGGATGATCCTTAAAATGAATCCAAGTTATTGAGTTCAATTAGGCAATTAACTAGTGCCAAGAAAGTGCAATAATTGTATCGTATCAATTAAGAAGCAAAATCATGGCGCCAGATATCATAGTTCTTCTTTCAGGCTATGAATATACTTCCTAAGGTAAATCTGTATTCTCAATTCAGTGTTATCATCACTATAGATAATTAGATAATTGTCAATTCCTTGAAAAATTTAATGAAACCAGTTTGAGGTGCAAAGTATCAGAAGCACTCCTAATAAACCAGTAATCTAATAATTGAAATAAGAAGTGTTCTCTTTCTGAGTTTTCAAGAAGTTCACCTAAGAAAATATATAAAGAATGCTTTTAATAAGACAACACACGTGTACCAATTACCCTGTCTGAACACTAAGTACTTGTATCATCTAGGATCTATCTAACAACCTTATCTTTTTAGCAAAATGATTCTTTTTTCTCTTTCAAACTTCTATTAAGTTAGATTCTCCCGAGTTCCGAGACTCAATAAAATTAAATAAGATATTTGTCTTCAGCCAGCAGTAGGTAAATAACAATTATATTCCTTTCGATTTGCATTATCTAATATATGTAATACCACTAATTGCAAATTCAATTGTTGACTAGTTGAAAGTGTGCATATATTTATCATGGATATTATGGTTATTATATGGTTATCAAATACAGAAGGTTCTTCAAGGCTACCTAGCATACAAGCTAACGAATATACCCAAGATCTTTATCTAAAACTTTTAAATTTATGTGGTGCTCTTTGCTCCCCCCTCTCCCCTTTTTTGTCATACATAGTCTTCCAGCATCTTGTACTCAAACACAAATAGACGCCGGTACACCACATTACCTTCAAAAAAAAAAAGGAGAGAAAAACTACAGGGCGATGTGATGTCGGCCATTAAAAAAAAAAGAAACGCTACTTTTAGTCGTGTGATTACCACAAAGAGCTGTGCTCGATCACCTCAACTTTTTTTAATTGAAGAAGAAAGGCATTCGAATTTCGAGTTCTAACATTCGACCCTATTTTTTTCTCTTTACTTCAATAACATTACAGAAACGTATCTTTTCCATCTTTACCTGCTCATAATTATACATATTTTAACCAAAGAGATACCTTATACTTATAGATTTTCTGATACCGAAAACTCTAAGTACTACGGCCAGCTCTCTTACTCACCCCCCTCTTAATTAACATAGTTGAGTTACCTGATAATGACCTCCACTTACAATTCTCTAACTAATTTGCCCTCAAAAGCCCCTCAAAAAAATGATGAGGTCTTTCCAGTGTTTATTTTTGCACTTTTAATACATGTATTCCAATGGTTTTATAACTCCGTTAAGGGTTTTATGGACGGTGATAACAAGAAGTCCCCTTCCTGCAGTACCCAACAGCACAAGGATGATTCATTAAGACACAAAACTTCTGCAGGCTTATTTCCTGCCTCTTTGTCATTATTTAAGAATCTGAGCACTAAAGATTTAAAAGCGTGTTCAACTAACTTTAATTCCGAACTAATCTCATTCACAAACTCAAAGGGTGAATTAGAATTCAGATTGATTGATAAATCCAAAGAACAACAAAAGCAACAAACACAAGCCATTACTGCAGAAATCAAGAAAGATCCAAGCATACAACAACTATCTCCTGCTTCGGAAGGATATTCTTCTCCCTCCTTGAAACAATTACCAATTAAAAATGACCAACATCTTATGGAGACAAATGATTTATTAGCTTTATCTCCTGTTTCCTCCGTTAAATCAACTTCAACTTTAGGTGGCAATGATGTTTTTTCGTCTGTCAGCTCTGTCTCTCCAATTCCTGAAAATGAACATGATCACGGTCATGAATCATCTACCGAAGAAAAAGATGAAGGTGAAATATCAGATGAATCTGAAAGTGGATCCGGTGAAAGCAAAATTCATCAATGTCCTCATTGTGACTCAAAATTTAGAATGAGGGGTTATTTAACCAGACATATTAAAAAACATTCTAAACAAAAAGCTTATAAGTGCCCATTTTATGATTCTAATGCTTCTCAAAAATGTCATGCAACTGGTGGATTTTCAAGAAGAGATACTTATAAAACACATTTAAAAGCAAGACATTTCAAATACCCACCTGGTGTTAAGTCTGGTGATAGAATTGGTATGATGGGCTGGTGTGGTATTTGTGGTGAAAAGTTTTTGAATAATGAAATTTGGGTTGAAAGACATATTGAGTTAGGTCTCTGTGCTGGATTACCTGAAGAATATATTAAGACTTTGAAAATCGGTAAAAAGAAAACAGGTAAACATTCCAAATTATTAGATGTTGATAACTCTCAAATGAATGGTAATATCGGAAATATGTTCTCTCCATTAAAGCAACAATCCTCTCCATCAATTAATGGTACACCATCTCCACAATCATATGGAACTCCAACTCCAAATTTTAGTTTTCAACCTACCTCGAATCCTAACCAATCACAACTACCTCAAAATTTTCAGAATCAATTATTACAACAGCAATTAAATAACAATGTCACTGCTTTACTCTATAATTGGCTTGAAAAGTCACAATTCAGCTCCGGATCCGCCCAATCCCCAACTACTGCAGCAATGGCGCAGAACTTACTCAACCAACTAACTAATTCAAGTCAACAACAACAACAACATCAATATCAATATCAAGAACAGCAACAGCAACAGCAACAGCAACAGCAAGATGAGGATTTCCCAAGTTTAGATGGAGAATCTTCTCCTGAAATATTTATGTCATATCCAGGTTTATTGCAGCACGAACAAGAAAAATACAAACAAGAAGAACAACAAGAATTAATGAAGAAACAGGTGGAGCAATTGCATCAGCAACTACAATACCAACAAGAGCAAGAAAAGCAACAACAGATGATTTTCAATAGAGCATATTATACTGCCTTACAATCATTACAACCTCAGTACCAATTGGCGTTGAATTCTAATATGATGAACATGATGAATCCTAACCAGCAACAGCAGTCACAACCAATAGTTTCTAATTTTGACACTACAAATATTAATAGTGTGAATAATATTGGTAATTTGAATATAAATTATGATTTATAAATTTTTCTCAGTTTTTATATTTATCATTGATATAATATGCTACATTGCTACTTGCCCCCTTTCGTCGTCCGTTGCTTAAACTGATTGTTTAATTGTGCTATTTATGAATTTATGTTAAGTCTTTGCTTTTGTTTTGTTTTGTTTCGTGTTTGGGTTTTTATTCTTCGTGATATTGGTTTTTTTCTGGTTCTTGTATTCTAACATTTTTATTCAGTTTAATTGTTGTTTATGGTGAGTATGAAAATTAAAAAAGATGAAGATATCTTTTTAGCTTCTATGAACTACTAATTGCTGTTGCGTTTTTCATGTGATATGTTTTTTGTTTTGTTCAATTTGCTGCTTTGATTTTCCTTTTTTAAGAATTTTTTTTGTTGTGTTGCTTGTTTGCTTCATCTTTAAAATAATTTTTGTTGAATTATTTTGTGATTTGTTTAGTAGAAATTAAATGGAAATTTTACTTGCCTTATTTTTGTTAATGCAGTGAAGTTGTTACTTCTGAATAACTGAAATACTTATAAGATATTTGTTTGAATATTTTATATATTATTATTTTTGTCATGCAAACTTTTATGGTCCAGACTAATTGTTTACCTTTTTTTTGTTTCTCTTCATCAAATGTTTGAATATATATCTTTTTGATTTTATTTTGAGACTTGCTATCCTTTCTTTTTTTTTTTGATCGAAGGATTGTTTACCTTATTGTTTTGTTTTAAACTCCTTCTTTTATTGGTTTTTTATAATAAATAAACCATTATGTTTATATTTTATTCTAAAGAAGAAGGGAACATCTGACATTAAGAAGAAAAGTGTAATTGGAAGCAAAAAGTAAATCATTTGAAACCAATGTTCGCTGATTGGACCTGTTCTCTGTCAGCTGAACTGGGGAGTGTGGCTCACGCGAACAAAATTTTGATTTTTCAACACATTCATCTATCGGTGACTCTTTTGGGTTTTATGGTTTTAGTTTTTGATCTAGGTGACTTCACTTGTCAGTTACCCCTTTTCTTAGTACCAACAAATACACAGCGTACAATAACCTCGACAATAATGTGGAGCATATCAAGAATACAACAAAATAGAACCTTTTCTACTTCTTCAAGACTTCTTAGGGGTCAAAATTTAACTGAAAAGATTGTACAAAAATATGCTGTTGGCTTACCATCAAACAAACTAGTTCATTCTGGTGATTATGTTTCAATTAAACCTGCTCATGTCATGTCTCACGATAATTCTTGGCCTGTTGCTTTAAAATTCAAAGGATTGGGTGCCAAAAAAGTTAAAGACAATAGACAAATTGTTAATACTTTGGATCATGACGTTCAGAATAAGACTGAAAAAAATTTAACTAAATATGCAAACATTGAAAATTTTGCAAGAGAACAAGGTATCGATTTCTATCCAGCTGGTAGAGGTATAGGTCACCAGATTATGATTGAAGAAGGTTATGCTTTCCCTTCGAATCTAACAGTGGCCTCCGATTCTCATTCTAACACATATGGTGGTATTGGTGCTTTAGGTACTCCTATCGTCAGAACTGATGCTGCTTCGATTTGGGCTACTGGTCAAACTTGGTGGCAAATACCTCCAGTTGCTAAAGTAGAATTAAAGGGTCAGTTACCAAAAGGGGTTACTGGTAAGGATGTGATCGTTGCTTTATGCGGTTTATTCAATAATGATGAGGTTTTGAATCATGCTATTGAGTTTACTGGTGAAGAAATTTCAAAATTATCCATTGATTATAGATTGACAATTGCTAATATGACTACTGAATGGGGTGCTTTATCTGGTTTATTCCCAATTGATGACACTTTATTGAATTTTTATACCAATAGATTATTGAGATTAGGTCCAAACCATCCAAGAATTACACATGAAAAAATTGAAGATCTAAGACAAAATAGAATGCAAGCAGATGATGATGCTTACTATGCCAAAACTTTAACAATTGATTTATCAACTTTGTCTCCATATATTTCAGGTCCAAACTCTGTTAAGATTGGTACCTCATTAACCAAATTATCTTCCGACAACTTGAAAGTTGACAAAGCTTATTTAGTCTCCTGTACCAATTCAAGATTATCGGATATTAAAGCAGCATCAGAAATTGTTAAGGGACATAAAGTTGCTCCACATGTCAAATTCTATGTTGGAGCTGCTTCTTCAGAAGTTCAAAAGGATGCCGAAGCTGCTGGTTATTGGCAAGCATTAGTTGATGCTGGCTGTATCGTTTTGCCTGCAGGTTGTGGTCCTTGTATCGGTTTAGGTACTGGTTTATTAGAACCTGGTGAAATTGGTATTTCTGCAACTAACAGAAATTTCAAAGGGAGAATGGGTGCTAAAGATGCTTTAGCTTTCTTAGCTTCCCCTGAAGTTGTTGCTGCATCTGCCATAGTCGGTAAAATTGCTTCTCCAGCTGAAGTGAACGGCAAACCATGTCCTCCAACTCCTGAAATCACTAAAGAAGTAATTATCCATGAAGCACCAACTGACGGTACTGCTGATTCTTCATCTGGTGGTGTTTTGCCAGGTTTCCCTGAAGAAATTGAAGGAGAATTGGTTTTATGTGACGCCGATAATATTAACACAGATGGTATTTACCCTGGTAAATATACCTATCAAGATGATGTTCCAAGAGAGAAAATGGCCGAAGTTTGTATGGAAAATTATGATTCTGAATTTGGTAAGAAGACAAAGGCTGGTGATATTATTATATCTGGTTACAACTTTGGTACTGGTTCATCAAGAGAACAGGCTGCTACTTGTATTTTAGCTAGAGATATTAAGCTAGTTGTTTCAGGTTCTTTCGGTAATATTTTTTCAAGAAATTCTATTAATAATGCTTTATTGACGTTAGAAATTCCACAATTGATTAATATGTTGAGAAAAAGGTATGCATCCGCTGAACCTGAATTAACTAGAAGAACAGGATGGTTTTTAAAATGGAATGTTCCAAAGTCATTAGTTGTTGTTAAGGACAGCGAAGGTAATGTTGTGCTGGAGACTAAAGTCGGAGAATTAGGTACCAATTTACAAGAAATTATTATTCAAGGTGGTTTAGAAGGATGGGTCAGATCCGAATTAAAGAAGGAACAACAGTGACCTGTTCCATATATTTATAGTTAATACACTAATTTATTTATTTACTTTTTTCATAGATTATTCATAATACATTCATTCACTTTTTTGTGCTTTCACTAAACTATCACGAACAATTACAGCTACAGTTACTATTGATACCTTTTTTTCGTAAAAACCAATTAAAATTACAGTTTAGAAGAGTGTAATATGCGATCTATATAAGAAACAGAGGGATAAATGTATGTAGTGTGACTGGACAAATTAGCCTATAGAGCTGGGATTTCTTTAACAATTTCATTATAACCTTCTTTATAATCACCATCTTTCTTAGGGACAATCATAACGCAAGAAGTTGGTCTCTTAGTAGCACCGGCAGAACCTAAATCCTCTTTAGATGGAACAAACAAATATGGAACACTGTTATCTTCACATAAAACTGGGATATGAGAAATGACATCTTGTGGAGAAATATCACCAGCAATAACAACTAAACCTTTTTCACCCTTTCTTAAAGCCTTGACGACTTCTTTAACGCCTCTCTTAACATTTTTAGCCTTGGATGCTTTCTTAACTGTCTTTAAAATCTTCTTGTTTAATTTCTTGGTAGCTAATGGCTTAGCAAACGGTAATAGAGCTGGAAGTCTCTTTTCGTAGTTTTCTATTTCGCTGGATTCTTTCTTAGCCATGGTATAATATATATATGTGTGTGGGGGTGTATATGTGTAAAAGGATTTGTTTGTTTCGTCTAAGTTAAGGTCAGAAGAAAGGTCTTATATCTAAACTGAAAAATTGATTAAAATTTTTTGAAGTGAAAAAGATGAGCGGCTGATCGATCAATTCTTTCAAAACATCAAGACACCAGAAAGTTTTCAGATGAGAACTGAGCTTTAACTAAAATGGCTGATGAAAGAAGTAATATAGATATATATATACAGCGGAAGGTTTTCAAGTAATACAGAGACTAAAATGTTGGAAGCAAAGGATAACATAGACATACCGAAGCATTGGCTGTCATTAGCAGAGAGTGTTTCACAAAATCCAGCAAATTTTCAGTTATGGCAGGAATTAATAAAACTTACAGAAACGCTTCCCACAACAAATCCAAAACGTCCCTTGGAGTTAACCAAATCAAGTAACAAATTATGGATAAAATTACTCTATGTAACATATGAAAACCTACTTATACAGTTTCCATACTTAGAACAGTACTGGATAAATTTTGCAAATTGGAGGTATAAATTAGATGATGATTTATCAACTGTTGATACAGTTTATCAGAAAGCATTAAACATAATTCCATGTTCAATATTAATTTGGGAATCTTATTTGAAATATACGTTACATGTTAAGAATAACTATGATGAAATTTATAAAACCTTTGAAGATGCTGTGGACAAAGTTGGATATCATTTTTATAGTCATTCAATCTATGATCTTTTCTTAAAATTTCTGAAAAGCCAAGATATGGAGAAGTTATATCATTATCTTGTAAGAAGAATTATCGAAATTCCTTTGTTTCATTATAGCAAATACTTCAAAATTTGGCTGCATCTTATAGAAACATCTGATTTGACAACTATCAAAGTCATAATTCCTGAAGCCGATCTAACAAAGCACTTTAAGTTGCAATACAAAGATTTAATAGACGAAGAGACGTTTAAAGTATTCAAGCAAAATTTAAGAAAGACATTTTTGGATGTTTACATTACAACCCAATTTAATGTTTATCAATTATTTAACTTTGAAAAAAGATTTAATATCCCTTATTATGAACCGAATAAGGAATTAACTAGAGGTGAACTAAACAATTGGAACTTGTTTTTGCAGTATGTAGAAACTTTAAATTTAAAGAAATCAAAAGATGATGCAGTTAATAATAATAATATGAAATTGATAGATACTGTCTATGAAAGATGTTACATTAGAACCAATCAATATCCTAACTTTTGGATCAAATATGCGAATTTTAAAATGAATTTAGGGTTACTAACTGATGCTAAAGAAACATTAATTAAAGGAAACTATTTTAATGATGTTGTGAATACTAAATTAAAGATGAGACTAATTGATTTGGAATTATTAGAAGGCAATTCACAAATTGCAAGAAACCTAATTCTAGAAATGTCTGAGGCATTACCAAATAGCTTAGAAATTTTTTTAAAACTTTTACAAGTTGAAAAAATTACAGGAAGTATAGCTAGTGGCGCTAATTTTTTGAAATTAATCATTTGGAAATTAGATGAAGTTAAAGGTACTAAATTTGAAAACCAGTTTGATTATTTATTTATAGAAGTCTTAAGTTATACGAACTTAAATCTTGATCAAATAGAAAAATTCTTGAATTCTAATAAAAAGACTAAAATAAACTCATTTTATTATAATAAAGCAGTTATTCAGTTTTATACATTTTACAAACAGGATAAAGAAAAATTAGAAGTGGCCAAAAAGTCAATCACTGATAGTTCACTCCGCCAAAGATTGAACATCAAAGATCCCAAAAATGACGATTTCTTTCTGTTATGATTTTTGCTTTATATAATTGTATAATTATTAAAATATATAAAATTTACAATGAATAATATCATTGATCCCAAAGAAAAAAATGCCAACAAACAATAACAAAAAAGCAAAAAAGCAAAAGAAAAAAAAATGATAGAGAACAAAACTGTAAATATGTATCTAAACTACATCCAATAAATCTGGATAAACATACAAATACACCAAAATGAAACACAAAAGATACCAAACTTTCTACCAACATAACAATCGTTCAAAGGAACCACAATTAAATAAACCAACAAAATAAATAAAACACTATAACTGGCAATTTTCAAATTATGGTCAACTTCAAAAGTAACACCATCGACATTCTCTCTAATACAGTAAATTACAGTGTTTAAGCCAATACCGAAAACAACATAGAGCAAAGGTGATCCAAAACAAGCGTGAAGACCAGTAAGTGCTAATCCTAAACTTGATAAAGTAACATCTGTAATCAAATCACCAACCGAATTACCTATAGATAAAACCGTCATACCTAAAATAGACTCCGGAATATGATATATTATCCCTATGTTCTGCAAGATATTAATTAATTCAGATGCTGAGATGGTAATCAAATTGATAGTAACGACGAACCCAACTAAACAAGAAAAGAATTTGAATTTCGCTCTGTAGAATTTAGGTGTTAATCTATCCAAGATAATATTTATGCATAGTAAATTCAATGATAATAAGGTAACTTTAAGAGTACATGATTTGAAAATAATGAAACAAGAAAAAAATAGTTGAATATTGAATAGAATTACTCTTTGAGTATATTCTTCATCTTCCCATTCCATCAAAGTTTCATCAGCAGATGGACTATCTTCCGGAAATATCAAATAATCTTCATTTAGTGGAGTTGGAACAATTAAGTTAAATATAATATTTAATGGTAAGGTAATCAAGCAAAAGATAGTTTCGAGTGGAGCCTCCGAGGTAAACGTCAATTCTGGAACTATTTTATCTAACATTTGTGGGGCTTGTAGGATGCGATGAATCGCTATTGAAGATACTCCAGTATGATATCCCGTAATCGAGGATCCCATATTGGATCCTATAGTAGCTAATATTTGAGAATGAGATGAGGAAGTAGAAAGAATTGATGAGTTATCTGCGTTTCTTGAAGGGGTTAAATAAAGGCCCTCTGCCCGTGAAAATTGAGAAGTATTCTGTGACAGCAATGGTCTGGCCTCATTAGATGTGTTATTATCAGAATCAATGACTATACTTGGAATTTTTGGAATGGGTGAGGATGAAGCTTGACTACATTCACTAACATCTTCAACAGAAATAGTAGGAATAAACATGTTTCTAGAAACTGATTTGGAACCACTTTCCAAAACTTCATTACTATCAGGAGGTAAACCTTGTTGCATTTCTTCGTTATTAGGAAATTTCGATGGGCTGGAAGCACTTTTTTTAAGCTTTATAGCTTCCCAAGACTTGAAAGCCAATTTTAACGAGTCAACAAGAGTTAATCTAAAACTTCTTCCACGTTCTAAATTCTCAACATTTCTTTCAAAATTGGCATCTCTATTACTTGAATCACTCCCAAAACTAACTATAGTTCTTGCATCATCATCGCAGTTCTCACTGTTACTATCCGTTTCAATGGATAGTAGTTCATCTTCGTCCAATAACTTTTCAGGTGCTAAGAAACTTAAAAGAATATAGCCTACATACATTAAGCACATAGTAATTGACTCCCAAAATGAAATTTTACCATCTGATAGAAACAATAAGCTTATAACAATCAAAATGGTGAATAAGGAAACATCTTTAATGAATGTTCGGTAATCAACTTTAAATGGTTGCACAATCATCATGGAACCAAACACAACGGTCAAAGCAATATTAGCAGAACCTAGTAACTCACCAATAGCTAGAGAAGTTGAGGCCGAGTTCATTGCAATATAAGTAGCAAAAATATCAGGAGCTCCATTAGCAAATGCCAATAGTGTTAGACCTGATAACTTCTCATTCATATGAAACGACTTTGATAAGGTTGTTAGATTTGGCGTCAAATAATTAGAAGCTAGTATACCCAATATTATAAATAACAAAATGACCAATATAAAAATCGCTGAAAATGATAGGATAACAGTGAAAGTTGAACTTTTTGGTATGGCACAGTAATAATACTTTGCATATTTGAATTCGGGATTTTTACAGTGATGCTTGATGAGCTTGCAGACTTCTCTGCTTGTTTCATTTCTGGGAAGCGAATGGCAAACACTAAATTTATCGGTTAGGGAGCTTAAAGACATTGATAGATGTTAGATTATGTAGCATTGATTGCAATATATGAGAAGGATGAATAGTATGTGTAACGTATAAAAGAATATAATTCATATTTAACTTTCTTGTTTAAAGATAATGAAATTGGTGCACAACGAACGATAACTTTGTGGTCAGTTTAGCGCTCATCGCTAAGCCACGCGGCTAGTTTAATGTGTGGCTCTGCATGTTGAGACGCTCCGTACACATCCGTATTCTTATTGACTTTTACAGGTTAGAATATTAGTTACTAAACCTGTAAAGTTATAAAATAACTCGATAGGTTAATTTGATGAAACATATGTTAGAACACAGAACAAAAGACAGCAAATATTTATAATCAAAAAAGTATTACAGTAATAAACCAATAAGTCCTAATAAAACTGAAGCAGCATCTAAAAGCTGCAATGAATTTGGATTACCTGGATTAGAACTAATTGAAGAATAAGACTGGCTGAAAATAAATGATATTGAAGTTTGGGTATCCACTGGTGATGTCATCCTTGAAGAATCGGAACCTGGGTTAGAGTCGGTGTCTGATAATTCTATAACAGTTACAGTTACAGGCTCAGTGGATTTAGTGTCATCTGATTGCTCTGCTTGGACAGTAACTATTTGATCAAATTCGGATGTAGTTATTCCATCGCTTGATATCTTATAGTAGCACTCAGCCGAGTGTGTATCATCACTAGGTGTGTGAAGTAAATTTCCATCACTATTTGTGTAATCTGAGCAGTATAATCCGCCACTTAAGGTAATATCATTTTTACCGTCACCATATGCTCCATATGTTTCCCAGTCTGCTGTTGTACTGGTAACCTCTTTGAATAGTAGTGACAAAATCGAGAATTGTAAAATTGACATCTGAAAAAATTCCAAACAGATTCAGTCTATTATAATTAAAATAAGTAATTAAGAGTATTGAAGACCATAGATTTTGAAGAAGCAGTCGGGTTTAAGTAGCTTCAAGCAGCAAGCTATCAGATGAGTGTGAAATAAAATAAATCTTAGCTAATTTGAATCACGAGCAAGTGCCAATACAATATTTTTTTAGACTAACCAAAAGGAGCATAAATTAGTTTTGATTCAGAAAGTCAGTCTGTTAAGCTCAGTCTCATATATGTTGACTTCATTAACAGGGATTTTAATGATATTCTATGAGAAATCAGGTGAGAATTACTCATAAAACTTTCCATAATTTACAGACGTAGTTGCTTGTAGTTAAACTATACCGTTTCTTAGTCTTCTAATCTCAGAAATCGTATCATGTGTCTTTCAGATGTTAAGAACAAACTTACAACATGTGGATTAAGAAAGAATCCAATAGAAGTTATATGGAAATATGAAAACTGTTATTAATAAAATCAAGGGCTCATACTAGTTTTGGCATAAGAAAGTAAATTCAAATAGTCTTTGTAAAATTGAGATAGTTGTTTTTGAGATAAATTTGATAACTTCGGCATACTTTTGGGATATATGTATTCTACAACTAGCCTTAGTCTTGGTCAAGCAATTCAATAAGATCCCTTGGAGTGGGGTTCTCTGGAACGCTGAGAGATGCTTTTGAGTGCCTTTTAAATAAATATCCCACCACCAACTTTAAAGTACAGGCCAAAAAGCTTTTAAAGGATTCAAAGAAAAAGGATAAGCTATATAATTAACAGGATAAAAAATGTAGATCTGGAATCCAAAGATTTTATTCTTGACTACAAATGATAATCCGCTTAATTAAGCAATCGCTTAAAACTTCTTATTCAGCCTTGATTATATACAAATAATTATTATCAAAGCAAAATAGTCTAAAATAAATTTCCAAAATTATTATATTTATATCATCATCTAATACAAAGAAGAAAAGTATAAAGAAATACAACAAAAATCAAGAACTTGTGTATTTGCATGGTCATAATCTAATGTTATAATTATGCCTAAGCAGTATTAACAAAACAAACAGAAACAAGTAGCTATAAAGTACAAATTGGGAAAATCTTACTTCCATTTATGGTTTAAAATAATTAAAACCGAAAGGTACAATTTATCTTACATATGTATTTTTTTGAACTTCGGACTATAAAATTTGCTGTACACATATAATTTAGAAAAGTTGGAAATTTTTACCAAGAATTTATTATAACCTTATAATATACTTTGTTCTGTAATATATGAGTGAAAATCTTGAATAATGTTAATCTATCACTCATGTTAGCTAAAGTTATTCTTTGACAGAAAATAAAAACGAAGGCTGATTGATTTAAATCCTTGATGGAACCTTTCTCGGCTATTCAATCAAAATTAAAAATATATTACGTAAGCAAGAAAATAAAAATAACATAACATGCAACCCTCTTGTGTGATTTAGAATCTATGACGATAAAATCGAAAAATATGATATGATTTCTGTAGTACTTATTCAATATAATAAAGGTTAACCTGAAAAACTGATAATTTATAATGAAGAGTACTATATACATTGTGCTGATATAATAATCTCAAGTGTACTTGCTGTTTAGTTACCCCTTTAGCTTGAAACTTGCAGAGAAACCAGGTACATATATGGATTCAAATCAATAAAGTACTCCTTTAACATATTGAAACAAAATTATCTGATAAATGATTGATATTAACTTTCATAGAGATGGAATTCTAATGACTTAATTACACTCTGACGGATGGATATTGAGATAAAACGATTTCTTGTATGTATGTATGTGCATCTTAGTAGGGCTAAAGCAATTTAGATAATTAATCCGCTTAATTACGTCAAAAATGAATTGTTGATATACTAAAGTTTCAGAAGGCTTAGGGTCATTGTACTTGATCAATTAAACTATACGGATTACATTACCTTTGAATATTATTATTAAGGCTGAATTATAGACAATAAGTTAGAAATTATAACCATTCTTGTAATTAATTTCACCTTTGTTTGAGGTGGTCATTGCAAAACAAATTTTTGACTAGTTAATCCAAAACACTTTAGAATGAAAGTACTATGGGTGAATTGATATGCTTAAATCACCGAAAACTTCATAGCTCTTAACCAGCCATCTAATTCACCAATGATCGGCAAGTTTTAGTTGACTGATATTCTAATTGTTACTAAAGTAGATGCTTCTAGAAAAATTTAAACTATTTGATAAATTTTATAGATTGTAACTGATCATATATAAATGAGTACTATGATTATAAAAATCTTGCAATACCTTTAGTCGAATGTGCAGATTTATTTAAGCACGTAGCCTGTATTCGCAAATGACTTTGGAAATAGCATTTGAGGGCTGGATTCAAAATTGGTTCATTTATGGTCAATATATTTGACCAATTATAAAAATACAAGGCTGTGTTATATGTTCTATTTATTAGCTTTGTCTCATATTAACCATTTTAGGAGAATTTATGTATTTAAAAGTTAGGCTATAAGTCTCATTTTCGATTTTTAGCGCCAATTTTGACTCAATTGTGAATGCATTTGTTAATTTGTCTGCTGTTGAATTAAGAGTTAAACCAATCAATGCTTTTAAAAACAAAACTGATTTAATAACTTTTTATCCCTTTTAACTATATGGATCAATTATATCTCCTTTGATCCTTATATAACAAATGCAAAAAAATAAATGGCTGGTAAAAACTAAGAGAGAAATTAGGAAGAAAGGATAAGGAATATAGCTAGCTAACTAGCTAACTAGCTAACTAGCTGTCTATCCCCACCCCTCCCTCTTAAACTTAAATTTATTATTTCTTTTAGTAAAATCTAGAGTAATCTATAGAACTACTCGTCAAAATCGATCAATGAAATATGGATCGTTAAATCAAATAGCCCAAATAATCTTCTATGTGTGTCGACAATGTGGCCTAAGTAGGTCAGTCACTTGGGCAAATAATAACGGGGCATGGTTCGCGACGCCTTATCTTATGATATGATACTGTGTTTTTTTATATAGGCAAGAAGTAAAAGGTAACTAAGTAGTCAGATTTGTTTTCTATAATTCTATAATGAAAAAGAGAACATTTGAGATCTTTTCCAATTACATATCCTTGAAAACTTTGATTATTGAAAGAAAACAATAATACTAAAAGTCAAAGCTTACCAAGCCTTGAAACAAAATTCGAACAAAACTGAAATTAAGGGTTCAACTCTATGTTTAAATTCGGCGTTTCAAGCTTTCGCTAGGGTTTTTTGTGTAGGTACTGACGCGTAAAAACTTCTTCCAACGGTGACTGAAACGAAAATAAATAAACAAAGAACAAAGATCGAGAGAGCGTGTCTTTATTATTGAAATGGGTTTTGGTTTTAATTTGCATATGTAAATGATAAACAAATAAACAAACACGGTGAAAGGGTTTGGAATGATTAATCAAAATTATCTTGAGTGACAGAACTTAGAACTATTATATATATACAGTAAGGCCTGATTTAAGTATCAAATAATCTTTACTTATACCTATAGTAATATTCCCCTGAAAAAGCTCCCTACACCTAAGCGAGTTTTTTGAAATCCAGGGCAAAGTTGTTCTCTGCAGATTTCATCGGGCACTCGACAATTAACTTACTTGGCGGGTCCTTGCATCTCACATACATTTGCTGCGTATATTCGCGGAAACAAATTTCCAATTCAAACCTTAGTTCTGCTATCGAAAAATATCGAATCACATAGAAGGAGGGTCCACAAAAGAGATGAAGAATATTAACTATTTTTTTATTTTAAGTGGCGTGGAGGAAGGAATGGGGAACGATTTTTTAAAGTCACTATTACTTTTAAATTAATAAACATTTTGAAAGTGTTTATAAAGATACCAATTATAGCATAACCTACTAATACTGGTTTACAAAAAGACAGACAGACACATCTCCATAAAAATTCTTAGAAACAGTGGTTACAATAACGTTTGTCGATTGTAACAAACAAAATAAGCTTGTCGACAATTGTGCGGTGATCAGACACGCCTTCTTTTGGCATGCATCCTCTTTCGGTGTGGAGGATTTTACCATGTTGAATTTCAGGTTGCAGTGCTTTAGTTCAACACTTTGGAACTAGTTTATATAAATATCAATGGTTCCGCTTCCCCTTCTGCAACTTACCTTCAAAAGTGGTTTCCTTCCTCTCATTTTGTCAAATCTTCTCAACCGTTTAACAAATAAACAGGTAAACAACAAAAATGAGATACTCCTCTATACTCTCTATCTTTGCAGCTTTAACTTCAACAATTAAAGCTGATTTGTCTTATGATATCTCTGCTGATTTTACAGAATTTGAAAGTTGGTATGCTACAGCTGCTGATTCTGATAAGGCCGGTTTTGATGCTTTCACAAGTTCCTTTGCTAGTGCAGTTGCACCAGTTTATACTGCTTACCAAGAAGTGGCATCGACTGCTACTGGTTATAACGCTCAACTTGCAAGACAATCATATTCTACAGCTTACGCTGCTTTCTTAGATTCCCAATACTATGCCACTTTGAATCACTGGGCTTCTGCCGCTTGTTTGATTGATGGACAAGATTGCGGTGCTGCTGCTGGTGCAAACACTGTTACTGCCACTGCCACCGCTACTGGTGTTCAAACTATTCAAAATGTTATCACTTCTGAATACGTTGTTTCTTATACTTCTGTCGTTACAGGTAACGCTGCACTAACAGTTGAAAGTTCTGCTAGTGTTGCTTCCGTTAGTTCTGCTGCTGCTGCTGCTGCTACTGATGGATCTGGTACTGGCTCTACTAATAATGGATCTGGTGCTGCTACCACTGATAATGAATCCGGTGCTGGCTCTACTAATAATGGATCTGGTGCTGCTACCACTGATAATGGATCCGGTGCTGGCTCTACTAATAATGGATCTGGTGCTGCTACCACTGATAATGGATCCGGTGCTGGCTCTACTAATAATGGATCTGGTGCTGCTACCACTGATGGTTCTGGCTCCACTGATAATAGTGCTGCTTCCCCAGCTTCCAGTGAAGTTGCAAGTTCCACTGACTCTAATGATGGTGAAGCTGCTGCTGCCGCTGCTGCTGCCGCTGCTGCCGCCGCCGCCGCCGCCGCTGCTAATAACTCTGCACATACTACTCAAGTTTCTTCAACTACAGAAGCTACAGGTTCTTCTTCAAGTGCCTCAACTGCTAATACAGAAGGTAATGGGGATAAGAATACCGTTACGTTAACCTCAACTTCAGCCACCGACAACGGAAATGATTCAAGTTCATCTAAAGATAAGAAAACTGTCACTCTTACTTCTGCTGTTGAAACTACCGACTCTAATGGTAACAAGAAAACTGTCACTATTACTTCCACTTCTGTTGGTGATGAAGATGCTTCCAGTTCTGGTAGTGCCAGCAAGAAAACTGTTACTGTTACTTCTTCCACTGATAGCGAAGATTCTTCCTCTGCTAACGGTAAGAAGACCGTTACCATTACTTCTGAAACTACAGATTCTAACGGTAACAAGAGAACTGTAGTTATTACTTCAACTGAAGATGATTCTGGTGCTTCCTCCTCTGCTGGTAAAAGAACTGTCACTATAACTTCTTCTGGTGCTGTAGCAACTGGTTTTTCTAGTAAGAGAACTGTCACTGTTACTTCCTCTGCTGATGATTCAGCTGTTTCTGGTCGTGGTAAAAGAACTGTCACCATTACCACTGATACGACTGATTCCAATGGTAACAAGAGAACTATCACTTTAACTTCAACTGAAGATGATTCTGCTTCTGGTTCTTCTGGTGCTTTTGGTTCTTCCTCGAGAAGCAGAAGAACTGTTACAGTCACATCCTCTAGTTCTGATGTTAATTCAGGTTCGGACTTTAGTGCATCTAGTACGAGAGCTAGAAGAACTGAAACTGTTACTAGTTCTCAAACTGGATCTAAATCATCTGGATCTGCTTCTGCTTCATCATCATCTGCTGGTATTGCTGCTGGATTAAGACCATATGCTTTTACTGGTGCTTCCTTCGTTGCCTTTATCGCTTTCTTAATGTAAGCTTAGATGAATGATTTCCATTCCATTTTATTTTTTATTTTTATTTTTCAATGTTCTCAATGTCTTAATTTATTATCATTAGTATTCAATTTTTTATTCTTCTCCGTCATTCTCTTTAGTGTTTTTGTTTTGCTTTAGACTTCAAAATTCGTTTGTTCTCAACTTATAATCTTTCTATGGTTTTTTATCGAATTTCTTCTGTTAATCCTATCGTTTTCTATAGGTGTTTCATATTCGTTTTTTTAGTTGCTATATTCTTATGATTTCATTTTACTTATTAAATATTTCTCTTCTCGTTTTTATGTATGTATATTTTACTTTTTACTCTCATTTAATTAATTTTTAATTTTCAAAATGGTTATGATATGTTTTTTCGTATCGCTTATTTGAATAAGTTAGTTACTTGTGAATGTGGTGTCAATGATGTTCAGAGTGCGTTATGAACGTAATTTATACTGTGTGATCCGGGATCCGAGGCAAGTGCAAACAGATCTCAGTAAAAACTGAAGAGAGAAGTTTGAGGAAGATAAACCATGATGGTCTATCTTCAGCTGAGATCTAAGTTTGCAGGTTACGCATTCAACATACTAGACGCACACACACACACACACACACACACACACACACACACACACACACATATGTATATCAAATCAATAGTATCCTAAAACTGTGCCCCCGAAATTTCAAGTTAGCAAGCCAACCACCAAGAATTGTAAAAATAAACATCAGGAGAATTTGATTTCCTTGATAACAAAAAAAAGATTCCAATTTCTGTTAAGTAAACCTATATCTTACAATCGTTACAGTACTTAATCAGAAATGAATAGATATATAATTTATAATTACATACAACCTGCATCAATCCCGATCCCCTGATCTATCCAGCCGCACACCCCGAAACCTGCTCACCATCAAGTTCAGCAAGTTTCAATTTCATAATTGATTAATGGCATCACTGTCAGTCTATGTCGTTTCCAAATTCACTTGGATACATTAACTGATTGCTTCAACTTTCCAGAAATATTATAATCATTGAATATATAATTTTCTGAGTGGTATATCCCAATAGTTTAATGAATAAAAACTTTATTTCAAAACTCAACAGTATATCAGAATGTTTTCATAGGGAGGTATATGATGGTTACACAGTATTTTATTTGAGTTTATAAAACTATGTCAACATTTACGTGTTAAGTTACTAGTACCTTTCACTTAGCATATTTCTGTTTCCTTGTAATATTGTTGGACATCAAAAGTTGATCCTACTTAGTTTATCATATAATAAATATGGTAAAAATATACTCAATAACAAGCTAGATTGTGTAATGAAATAAATTCAAGTAACCTAAGGGTCAATTAATCCAAGGATGTCTGACTTTTCTTATGTTAACCATTCAACGTTATTTATTACGTCATCTACTGCCGACGCTACTAATACACGCGCCGCGCAAGCTCTTTTTTAATTAGACAAATGCCGGTTTATTGATGGACTCTGTTAGTTTGGTTAAATTTTTAATTTAAATTCTTTATGTAATTTAATCTTTAACTTACTTGAAATTTTTGATATTTTTATATTGATATTGTCACTTATTAATTATTCTATTTCTCTATTCTTTACGTTTCTAAATGAATAAATCAATGAAAATAATGTTCTTTCTATAAAACAAATCCAACAAGATACAAGTAACTCACAATAAAAAGGTAATTAGATAGATGGAAAGCTAAAGATTTTGTTTTGAATTTTTTAGAATATATATTCCAAATCTTAAGCTCTAAAGTAAATGGAATCCCCAAGACATTCTGTTTGTAGCTGATATACATTATGGGAACCATCATTTTAGTTAGGCAGACTGTTTACCTCTTTTTTGTTTTGCTTTTAAGAACCATCTTTATGTTTATATTCTGGTTTAGTTTCTGTTTTCCAAAGTCTCATTAAATTTGATTTGAATAAATGAATGATATAGACGTCTTTATCGGACTACGTAGTCATTCATAAAAAAACAAAAACAAGCTTCTAAGTTAGACTACTTATTAATTATGACATATACATTTTATATATAATTTAATAACATATAATAACTTCTTATCGATTTGAAATAAATAGATTTTGAACTTTTTCATGTTCGGTGCTATCGCCATTTGTGTTACAATGGTTCTGCTGGTAGATGGCCTAGATACATCCCTCAAATTAATTTATATCTCAATATTGAGCATATTACACTAGGCCAGGAAAAATAAATTAATTTATTTTTCTTACATATAAAGACATGCATTCCTAGAAGGGTATTTTCTTTTTTTGTTATTCTATTAAAGTATCTTACCATATCCTCAACTAATCTGATTGACCTCCAATTTAATGAAAGAAAAAACTTGCAATTCAGATAATACACAGTCACAAGAATTATATTCTAATGATCATCAATTAGAGAATTCACAAAGTATAGATAACTCCTGTAATGATGCTGCTTTGAATGAATTTGGTAAGTTTAAGGATTCGGAAGCCGGTGATGGTACAACTAGAAGTGAGCAGATTCTTCATGGTTTCCCATTGTTCCTATGCTTATTTTCAAGTTTGCTATGTATGTTCTTAACAGCATTGGACCAGTTAATTACAGCAACTCCAATAACAGTGATTGCCAATCATTTTAATGGGTTTGATAAGATCATGTGGATTTCTGCCGCTTTCATGTTAGCAATGGGCTGTTTGGCTCAAATATGGGGTAAAATTTCAATTATATTTGGAAGAAAATGGGCTATGGTTGCAGGGATTGTTATTTTTGAGATTGGTTCTTTGATATGTTCTGTTTCAAATTCAATGGATTTGTTAATTGGAGGAAGAGCTATTCAAGGTGTAGGCGCTGCTTGCGTTCAGAGTTTAAGTTCCATTATTTCTATCGAAGTTGTCACCGTTGATAAAAGACCAACCGTGGTTGCATTTTTTGCAATTGTGTATACCATTGCTTCTATTGCAGGTCCAATAGTTGGGGGTGCTTTCACTTATTATACAACTTGGCGTTGGTGCTTTTACATCAATTTAATCATTGGGAGGAGTCGTTTTACCTCTATTTATCTATAGCTTTAGACCACCTTCAACTAAAGGTGACATGAAAGAGAAATTTAAACGTTTAGATTATCTGGGTTCCATTCTAATGATTACAGGAGTTGTTTTGACATTAGTTTCCTTGTCTTTAGGGGTTAGTAAGGCTGATTGGAGTTCTGCAAGTGTTATCTGCTGTTTTATATTTAGTGGCATTTCTATTGCTTTATTCCTTATATGGAACTTCAAATACTCTAAGGAGCCGCTTTTACTTGCTTCTATAGCTAGAGTTCCTACAATATTTGCTGCTATTGGATCTTTAATGTTTGGCTTTTCTGCTCTTATGATTACTGGACAATTCCTAGTTATATATTTTCAAGTTATTAGGAATAACACTGCAATTGAATCGGGATTGGCTTTGCTACCACTTTTTATTCCAACTTGCATATTTACAGTTTTAGCTGGAGTAATAATGAAAGTCACAGGACAAATAAAATTAATTGGAATTATCTCTGGAATCTTCTTGGTTGTCGGATATGGCTTACTATTACTCATCAAAGAAAAATTATCTTTTTCAAAAAGAGTGGGCTATTTATTTTTTGCTGGAATAGGAACAGGCATAGTTTCTCAGCCTGCTTTCATGAGTGTTCAAATACTAGCACCAAAAGAGCCAAGTGGTTTGATTTTGTCTAATGCTCTTCTATCGTTTGGGAGAAACGTTGGGATTTCTTTATTCAGTGAAATTGCTCAAGTAATCTACACTGAAACCTTAAAATCTAATTTAAAAAAAGTTCAAAATGAAGTTTCCTCTACCGATAACTTGCTAGCGTTAACCAGTGATACTAGTATGATTAAATCTTTATCCAAAGCTGATCAAGTTATAGTAAAACATGCAATCATGAAAAGTATTAAGAATATCTTTTATTTTGGATTAGTTTTAGCTATTTGTTCTTTAATCTCTTCTTTACTTATGTCAAATAAGAAATTACCAAAGAAAGAAGATGTCGAACAATCTTAAGAGTACTTAAAAGTGCTTTTTATTTTAATGACTTGTGATTTTGGTTAATTTAATATTCAACCTTTTAAAAGCAAAACGTTTGAATTAAATAAGGTAGCAAACTTTTTCTAATATACAGATAAGGAAGAAAACACAAGTAATTATAGAACACTAATAGTATGATTTGTATCATTTGACATGTTATAACAACTACATTTAGTAACACAAGGTCTTTGTTTATCATTCATCAATAATACCAACTCACACAACAACAATTTAACATCCTGAACTTTTGGTTCAACGCAACCTATATACATATCCAACAAAAAATCATCGGTATCATGAATTGTATAAGAATTACGCTTCCAACCTAATCCTAAAATATATTGTCCAATATTAGTAACCATTAACTTATCTTCAAGTATAATTCTCAAGAACTGTTTCCAAACTTCAAACCTATCCCTAGACCGAATGTAAAAGGTCAACAGACACCCGTTTTTTGCTAATTGATCTTTTCTGATCCTTCCTTGAATTCCATATTTCAACATCATAACTTTACTATTTCCAAAAGAAGTTCTTTGATCCACATACTCATATGAATTAATATACAATGTGCTTAATTGACGACTGGACCAAACTTTAAAAATCACTTCACTTTTACCAGTACTTACATCATCAAACCAAATATTCCAAAGTGTGCTGTAATTCTTTTGAGATACCATTTCATGATCTGACTCATCCCCTTCCTCGTATTGATTATCAGTTACAGCATTATTATCATTACATTTTGTTACTTTGAGTCCTTTTATTCTAGATGAATCCCTTTCAACTTTTTCTATGAGTTTTGCTAGCTTCTTATCTTCTGCTTTTTTGATTCTAGAGAAAATCTCACTTTCCATTTGTGTATCATCTAAACCATTCATCTTATACAATCTCTGTAGAGTAATATAAGCAGGCATCAAATTGACTTGCTGCCTGAGATCATGATAAGGATTAAGATTTGCAATTTGTTGTAAAGGGTCATTAAAATTAACTAATCCCAAATTAAAATGAGGCATTGGATCCCTTGCCGAAACTGGTTGTTCTTCAGGTCTGCTGAATAAACTGCGCAATGAACCCAATGATTTTTTCTCTTTGAGTTTTTTGTTCTTTCTTTTGGAAAAGGAATGAGCGCTTCTTGATCTAGAATTTATATGTTGGTCATAAAGCTCTTTTTTGTCTAATTCAGTAATTAACTTTGAGTATTCTTGATCATCTTTACTAACAAGACCCGCGTTAATGAGATAACTAGCCGTGAAAGCGCTCGATTCATCATATGGACTTTCTTTTAAAGGAGAGGTGACGCTTGGGGTAAGTGATTTGTCACTAAATGATAAACTATTACTATCAATTTGATCTGGAGAAGCTGTATCTGGAATGTGTAAATTCTCAGCTAACTCAACATTAATGGATTTTCTACTGGATCTTGATGAAAGCCATCTTCTTAATGAATGTCTTCTGTGCCAATTTGGGGGAGTTGTGGGTGCTTCAGAATCAGGTTCTTCAGTTGGTTCTAAAACAATAATCTCCTCTTGAGGAAATTTTACAAAAGACTCAGAATCGACATTAAACGGGTTACTATTGAATCTTTTAGGATGTTCAATTAGAGGTGAATTGAATGGGTCATCCTTCTTAGGCTCTAGTTTCTCTCCGTAACGGTTTCCGGAGTCTTGAATAGCAAATGGATCATAAGATTGTGAGTTTTGTAATTTTTCATTCTTTGAATCTTGTTCAAGTTTAGTTATTATATTTTGAAATGGATTCTTTTGCGGTGTGTATGTAGATAACACATTTCTACTTTGGTAAGTCAAACAATTCGAATCATCAATAATATTTCCCAGGCTAGTATTACGGAAATAATTTGGTTGGTCAATGGTATCAAGCTGGTTCTGTGATACTAGTGGTGAAATATCAATTTTGCGTTTTTTTGAATGTCTTGTGAATATATTTCTAATAGACAATGATAGTGATTTTGTTCTTCGAAGGGGATTCTGTTGGTGGATTTCGATTTCATCTAGAGGGATTCTGCTTTTTTTTGACATCTTATTGGATACCAGTAAAATAGTAAAAATTTAATGTGTGCATGAAAAGTAAAATATAGGGTTTCAGCCAAGAATGACAGCTTTGAGTGATATAGGATTTAAAAACAAAATGATTATAGTTTTTGGTATTTGATCCGGCGGCTGATATCTCTTTGTTTTTACCCTGTGGCTGAATCATAAACTGGGCTATGGCGCATGATAATAATTTATTGTGACAGAGTGGCTGTGCATTATTCTTGTCACCACAAAAACGGTTAGATCTGTTTATCTTACCTGAGTCAATAACGCTTTAATGTTGCCATCTTAATTTAGCCGCAAACCAGCAATCATTCCAAGATGATTTCATAGTTTGAACAATAAAAGTTTTTGTTTTTGCTTCAGATTTCCTTTTATCATTTGCTTCATTCCACTTCTACAACAAGTTGAACCTATATTCACGAATAAGTACTTCTACTGAATATCAACAACAATTAAAACCTTTAATCGCCTCATATATCATTACTTCAACAAAAGATCTCCTACAAAATGAAAAACACACTTTCAGACTCTATAAAGTTTCTATTAATATCACTATTTCTTGTGTCCACCATTAACGCTGAGTCTGCTCATGACAATGTCTTCGTCAATTCAACTTCTTCCCCAGTACAGTGGGAATACCAAACAACAACTGCCACTACTTTTTCAGTAACTAATTCTATTAGAGAATCATGGTTTACTACAACATCACAAACTGATACAAATTATGTTCCTTGCTCAACTTCTGCTTCTGCTTTAAATTCTACTTTGAACAGTTCTGTTTCTTTATTACCGACTACTTCGTCGGTTCCAATATATACCTCTGCAAATGCAACCGCTTTTTTAATGGTCACACTAACTGGTAATAACAAGACATTTTTGGCTTCACTTCAATTAGAACAATCCACTTCTTCGATTACTTCTTCCAGCCCCCCTAGCCGTCCTAAAACCATCATTACTAAAGTTCTGGTCACCAAGAACAGATCTGATGACGGTCAAGAATATACATATACGTCGATCAACGTTTCCACTGCTGGTGGTGTCTCAATTCTACCTCCTTTCAGCTGTTTCAGTTTGTTCCTAGCGTGCTTATATGTTTTCATATAATTAGCTGGAATCTTAACTGATATATCCTCAAAACGCCTATTAATTTATCACTAACTAAATAGCCACGCCTACTTTACTTCAGTTCTATTTTCACCTCCTCCCCACACCCCTTCAATGTACTCTGCATGAGTCTTCTTTCTTGATGATATGTTTGGACAATTCATTAATTCTTTGTTTTATATCACTAATTTCTATCTCCCTGAACATAACATTCCAAAAAGCCAAAATTTCCACATTCTTATTTTTAATTAACTTCGTCTATTTGTGTATTTTCTAACGTTTATGCCAATGTCAATTAGACACAATTGGTTATAATCATTGCTTTTTGTTTACAATATTTTTTAGAGGTTTTTTTTTTCCATTCTCCTGATTTAACAATAGCTTATGAGAAATATTTTTATGCTTTCAAGTAAATTTATAATTTGTTGTTTCGATGAATGAATTAATCTGCTTTCAGGCTGATTATGAGCAAATAGATTACCTACTAATGTTTAATAAAACTTCTACTTGATCTGGGTTCAACAATCAGTATAGATTAGAAATAGAGTATTCAAAAGAACAAAAAATCCTGGTGTAGATATACTTCCAAACCCTTGCTGAAATAAAAAAATGTTTAATTTGTAATATTTTCTCAATATCCTGATGATGCTCCTACTGGAAAATATTTTGGGTATGAAAATACCCCAAATCTATCTATTTTGTCAATACTTTATGCCTTCCCTCCATTACACCTACTAATAGCTGGCATTTATTATAGAATGCGTCTGGTTTTCGAGCAGTTCCATTGTCGATACTAAATTTAACTTCAACTGTTTTAATGATTTCATCGACAAATTATTCAGACAAACTAGTTAGTTCTATGACAACTAATATTAAACAATTAAAAGTTCACTGAAAGGCAGGTGTGAACGGGATAGACAG
Organism: Ambrosiozyma ambrosiae; assembly: GCA_003705185.2. Taxonomy (NCBI): domain Eukaryota; kingdom Fungi; phylum Ascomycota; class Pichiomycetes; order Pichiales; family Pichiaceae; genus Ambrosiozyma; species Ambrosiozyma ambrosiae. The sequence continues at coordinate 365,616 of PPHU02000001.1, forward strand.
CTGAAGTTAAGTTATATCCGAAGAAAAGGCTTAAAAATTATAAAGAAGTGTTATCTACTTTTGTCTCACTTATATCCTATAGAATTGTTTTAAATTTAAATACGACACATCTATCAAGAAGCAATACAGTACCGCATTTGAAAATTTTGATACTGATTTCTTTCTAAGTCAAAAGTTTAGATTAATTGATTAAATTTAACTTCACCTAAGAACTCCTTAGTATATCTGGTAATCTAATGGAGTTGGATTTTCTTATGAAATTGTTTTTAAGATTGAATTATTTTCTGTAACCTTTTTCAACGTATATTTAAAGTATTTCAGCAAAAAATTACTATAAATTTTTGTTCTATGAATTTGAGTAGGTATTGAGTAGGGAATTTCTCAAAAGGAACATGTTGAATTTTAAAAGAATGACATTTTAAAAGAGCAAAATTTTACCCACCTGCTTCTATTGCGAACAAGTGCTGCTGTGATTTTTTTTTGACAAAACCCTAATATTTGGTAATGATTCGCAAGAGTATATAACTCTATTCCATATCTATAGCTTTAATAAGATCTACGATAATCCTTATGAACTTTTGGAATTTTTTTCCAATCACTCAATCCTTTTTCATTAATTGAAGATAACGCCAATGCACCCATGCACCATTGAACAATATTAGTTGCAATTATAGTTACTATACAATATTCTCATTTTACTGGAACACTCCAATAGAAAAGGATGAGCAGATTTTAGGTCTCGAGCCTCATTTGCCTCTTGCGGTCTTTTTTATTAATTGAATCTTCTGAATCTGGCTTATATACGTAATCTTGTTTAAATAAGAAAAAAGAGTTGTGGTCAATTCTTTACTATGATCATTGATTTTCTTATTACACTCATTAAATGGACTAGAATCTTTAAAATTATATAACCCTTTTGTAAGCGATTCATTACTAATATACAGTAGAGATTTAAACCATCTTCGAAAATACAATTTTGTTTTAAGAATCCTTTGGATTTGACATCAGCATCCTCAAAAATTCAAAAGTGTTAATTGTTGGAAACTGATCGATCACTGAAAGTGTGTTTTGTATTGTTAATGATTCAAACTTTTCTCACTCCACTATAACTGATACTATGGAGACAATTCAATTATCTATCCGTTTTGTATTTGACTATATAAGCAAACTTCCATTCCATCGTTTAAAACTGTTTGCTAATGATGATATACTAGCTGAGTTTAATAATAACTCAACTCTCTCCAATTAGATTTACGTCCTCTGAGATTTTCATGATATCAAATTATCGAACACGATTAATGTAAATATATCTTAATTTGATTCAATTATATAACAAAATCTATCAATTCATGCAAATATTATAGCTATGCGGTAGTATATATATTTCCATTTGTATCATTATGGCAATTTGAATATTGGAAAGAGTCAAATTAAGCAAGAACGCCGTATTGAATATATATAGGCTCATAAGTTTCTTTGTTAATGAACAACGATTCTTATCAGGTTTCCTGCTCAGAAGTCGCATTATCATGAGATCATGAGATCATGGCAGATATATATATATATAAAAGCTTGTACTATTCCTAAGAATTCTTAATCATGTCTACTATACAATATTGATAACCAATTGATGTATGTCAAGCTTTCTATTATCATCATATCATTTAATTATGAAGATAACTTATTTGAATATATCTACGTGCAAATTAATACTTATCACTTTGGTAAATCTAGACATATGTTAATCCTGCAAGTTTGTGTTCTCTTAATCAGCTACATTAGGGATTTGTAACAGTAAAAGTCTCCTTATGAAACTAATCGCCGAATATATCTTCCAGATCTGACACATCCGTGCACCGATAAATATGTGCCGCACACTGGCGGCTTGCGTACCACCAAATCGTTCTCACCGCTCTCTCACCGCATACGGAGTGAATCGCCGAATCTCGTTTTTCAGTCCATATTTTAGCTTCAAATCATATACCAATATCCCTTTAGACGGTTTCCTTTATAGATCCGGGTATAATGGTATATATTCAGAGCTAAGGCTATCTTTCAGGTCTACAATAACTCTTATTTTACTATATCAAACTTTAATTTCAATGCCTGAAGAGACCTTACAAGACCCACACACTAAGATTAGAGAAATTGCAAGTGAATCGAAACCTCGTGCAAAACACACTTCAAGTCGAACTTCCCCACAATTGCGCAAAAGACAAAGGATTCAAGGTTCTCTACAAGATTTGAATGAAAGGGGTAGAGTTATTATTCAAGGACTACCTCTTGAAATCCAAGATGAAGTTTGGATGATAGTGATCTTCAGCAACTTATCGCTTATACAGTTAATTCAGTTGATAGGAACAAATGATTCGCTCGATTCAATTATAGCTTATGGATTATCATATTGTCGATTTGATATAGATTGGTCGAAAGGAATACGTGTGCTATTTCCTGGAGGAAAGTTGCTCAACAAAGCAATTCCATTAGTTGAGGTATATCCATGGGTTGACGATGAATCACCAATGGCCTTTTATCTTATGAATTTCATGATCCAAAATAAAATTATCGCAAGAAGCATAGTAGTACCGGAATTATCAACATCCTTGGATATTAAAAGAGTGAAAAATCCTTTACTAATTAATTTTTTGAAGAGATGTTTTACTCAAACTCGAATGGTCACTACTCATCTGGATTCACGTCTATTGAATAGCTGTCTTTCTTGTGCCACTTCTTTAGAAGTTACTTCAAATTGCGTTATAACTGAATCTCTTTTATCTGGAATGTCAAATATGAACGAATTTTCAACCACTTCTAACAGCATCAAAGATCCCGTACAAATGAAATTACTTGAAAAATGGTGCAAGACACCGACAAATGATCGCTCTCCAAAGAAATTGCTCATTTGTATTATTGATGATGATGAATCGATTCAGCAAATACTAGATTTCACTGCTTCTATTTGTTATTACAACGTGAATATCCGCTTAAAGCTTTGTGGAAATAGGCCCATTCCACATCAATTCTATGGACATGTTTCTAAGTTATCATACACTTTTCAAACAGAGGATAATAGTAAACATTATAATTGGATGAATGATTTTAAAAATCTCAAAGAATTGGAAGTAATGTGTTCTTCTCATATTTCCAATATTTCTTTAAAGAATTTATACATTCAAAACTTAACTTTATACGGTATACCTAAGAACGTTAACGTATATATAGAAGAAATTCCAAGACTTAGAAGATTAGAATTAATGTTTTTTGATATCAAACCTATTCTTTGGAGTAGTATTCCAAATTCTGTTGAAATTTTGGTAACTAGAGAATGTAACTTTTTGATGATGGATTCCTTTAGATTACCGCATAACATTTTTTATTTCAAATTTGGTATTCATTCTTCTGCATGCACACTTCCATCTATAAACAATACTGATGAACTCTTTTACTTAAATGAGATTGAAGTCAGTTGTGATGATTCCACTACGGAGACCGCTCAAAGGTTCGTTGATTCATTACCTACAAACTTGATTAAATTAAATTTTATATGGAGAGAGGTGCCTGTTTCCAAGAATCCATTATGCTTGCGTAAGCTCAAGGGTTTGAAGGTTTTAAAGATTGATGGTGATAGCCAGTATCAATTTGATTTCTCTACCTTACCTTCTACTTTGGAATATCTGGATTTTGCTATTGGAACTTTTCATTTAATAAATCCGCTTCCAACGTCTTTGAGATTTTTAAAAATTGGACTTCAAGACTATTGTGACTCTTTCAATAATTTCTGGATGAATCATATTACTCATTCTGGTTTAATAGATCTTAATATCACTTCTCTTCTAGCCCCGACGGAACTGGATTTTATTAACTTAGGATTAGGTAACTTGCTGAGCTGTGAAATTTCGATTACTATTAAAAAAGGACAAGAAACTGAAGATGGTTTGTATCCTCCAACACACACATATATTAGGTTTCCAGATATGTCTGATGTTCCATGTAATTTTATATTAAATAATGATTTGGGCTGCGATTCAGGCCGTCATTACTGCACTATTATTGGGAGGAATCTAAATAGCTACCCTGAAAAAATTGGGTTATATGATGGTGATTATTCGGATAACGGCGCTTATAACAGAGTTATAGATGACTGCTGATATTAAAATATTTTATGATTTTTTATTTATTTCACTACATACTAGTATTACTTAATTGCATGTTTTCAATTCTTCATTAGTGCTATTGATTTAAATACATAGGCATACGAGATTGCTGTGGATGAAAGTTAATGATCCATGGTTCACAAATATTTGCATATCGAGGATCCATAAATTAGGCTTTGTAAGTATCAGCAAAGAATGATATATCAACAAAGAACAACTCCAATTTCAGCTAACGGACTTCATAGACAAGTCAGCATCAACATGAACCCCGATATTCGTCACGTGATCATGCGAAAAACAAACCATCGGACTCGCTGTCAAATTATTTGTAATACAAGCTAGTTAGTTATAAGAAAACACTAACTACAAGTTACCAGACCCAATCAACAATTCCCTGAAGTTATATTAATATCATCCCTAGAAACAGCAGAGGGAAATGAAGTGCAACCTTCTTAATTTGATATTTAGCTCCTTATTTCTGAGCATAATATTCACAGCAACAGGAGCGTTAGGAGACTCCACTCAAACATCGCAAGAATCACAAGGACAGGAACAACATTCAAATCAACACACAAATAACTGGGCAGTTATAGTGTCTACCTCAAGATTTTGGTTCAACTATAGACATATGGCTAATGCTTTGAGTATATATAGAACAGTTAAAAGATTAGGTATACCTGATTCTCAGATTATTTTAATGTTATCTGATGACATTGCCTGCAATCCACGAAATGCATTTCCTGGGTTTGTCTTTAATAATAAAGATAGACAATTAGAATTGTATGGTGATAGTATTGAAGTTGACTATAGAGGTTATGAAGTAACTGTCGAAAACTTTATCAGATTATTGACTGATCGTTGGTCGGATGATTTACAACCAAGATCCAAAAGATTGATGACTGATTCCAACTCTAACATTATGATTTATTTAACTGGTCATGGAGGTGATGAGTTTTTAAAATTTCAAGATGCCGAAGAAATATCAGCTTTTGATTTGGCTGATGCTTTTGAACAAATGCATGAAATGAAAAGATATAATGAAATTTTGTTTATGATTGATACGTGTCAAGCAAATACAATGTATTCTAAAATTTATTCACCTAATATTATATCCATAGGTTCATCAGAATTGCATGAATCCTCATATTCGCATCATTCAGATACCGAAATTGGAGTTGCTGTGATTGACAGATTTACTTATTTCAATTTAGAATTTCTGGAAAAAGTCAATAAAGATTCAAACTTAACACTACGTGATTTGGTTGATTCATATTCATTTGAAAATATACATTCTAATGCTGGTGTTAGAACTGACCTATTTAAAAGAAATTTAACCGATGTTTTAATCACTGACTTTTTCGGTAATGTTCAAAAAACATTTATTGATAACGTCGAAGATGATTTGCTTTATTTATCAAGTCATAATGAAGATGGGCAATTAAAGTTGCTTGATCAATCACAACTACAGAGAAGGAGTCCAACTATAAAAAAAAATGGTACTTCTAAATTAGTTCATAATGAAAAGGGTACTATTAGAATTGGTAAAAATAAAGCAGAAATTGATTATTCTAGTTACACTACAATTGCATTCACATTAAGTGTGTTATCAATTACATTTTATACATTGACTAAATTTGTTAAATTTTAAATGCTAGATGTTCTATGAAAATATATTTGTATGTCAAGTGGTGATTCCCGTAAAGAATGATAAATTATAAATTGTATTAGTATATTTCGTTCTTTTATATCTTTATTTATAATTTTTACTGTTCAACTAATATAATTAAATTTATGTTTAAATCAATGTCAGTCTGGTCTTGAAACTGGAGTACCGTTCAGAAAGGCACATTTTTGTCAAATCTAACCTAATTAATTATTTTATGTAATTTGAAAAACAAAACAAGTTCACATTATAACAGATCGCGTAAACCAATATTTCATCAAACATCTACATTTAATATAAAACTTTGTAAAAAATCATATACATTTAAAAGTGATATTCCAAAAAATGCATTAATAAATAATTTAATAATCGTGATAACAAAGTAATAGGATTGGGAACAAGCGTAGTAGGAAAAGGGAAAAGGGAATAGTAAAAAAGAAGACAAAAAACAAAACAAAAAACAAAGAAATGAAACTTGGAGAAAGTAAGTAAAATAAAGTACTAAATAAAGAAAACGGGTACATAAAATGAACATGATATAAAAAAAGATATTATAGCAACAGTTAATAACAAATAAATAAGTAACAAGCAGATGCCACTAGTTCAAAACTTGATTCATTTAATAATAATGGTAAATAAATTAATAACATCGTTCTTCAAATTCTTATAAAAATGAAAATCATCTAAATCACAATCATCGCCATCAATTGTACCTAAATTTAGCCAACCTTGGTTCTCATCATTGTTTTCATCATCATCATCATCATCATAACCACGATTACCAATTAAATGCCAACTTGAATTATCTCTAATCTTAGTAGCACCATTTTCATTCAACTTCTGAGAAACTGAATTGATTAATGATTGAATGTAAACTTGGGTATTCAAACTAACTCCTCTTGCTCTACTATTAGAATTGACAATACCTTGAGGTAACGGTGATATCGATTCACTAGTTGATTGTGAATTATTTGTATGTTGTGGAGAAGAAGAAGATGAGGATGAATCATTTGAGATAACTTCACCTGTACTCAGAGTGACGCTAAGATACGGTTTACTGAAATTAAATAATGGTGTGACCAAAACTCCATTCTGATCAACTTGGGTAGAAACATCATTGATTGCATTGGTTTCAGTGATTTTAGCTTCTGGAGTGATAAAGAAGTCATAATTGTAGGGTGTAGAAATTGATGTACGAGCTCTTATCGATCTAGGAGAAATTTCTGAACAGGATGTGAACTGCACATTAGCCATATTTATAGTTCCATTATTATCGTTGCTTGAATTCGCATAGCTTTGTAATATCATTTGTTGCTCTTGTCGTTGTCCCTTTTGGTCTCCAGAATTACTGTTATTGCTTGAAAATGAGTTGATAGGGGTATCATTGAAATTTAAAGTCGTATCTGAATTATTATTTTTATTGAAATTTTCAGGTTTTTGGTAATTTATTGGTTGATGAGGATATGGTTCAGGAATTTGAAATTCTCTATTTTTGGATAAATAACTATCAATGAAGGACATATCTATATTATGTTTCAATTTAATCAACATCCATAAATCAGAAACTATACTTGTTAACTTGTTCAAACTTGATAATTTATTTAACCAATTATACTGGAAATTTTTAATAGTCTTATCAATTAAATAAATCTTCAGATTCAAATCATAGTTGAAGCTCCCATTCATAAATTGTGAATCACCTGTTTTCAAATTTGTAATTAAAATAGTCATCAATAAAATTAATTCATCAATTGGTATAAAGTTCTTTAATTGCCAGTTAAATTTAACTAAACTTGAATCTGAGAATTCAATAAAAATACTTAAATAATGTAATAAACTTGGCAATAGGTTTGTTGATAAATTCGTGTAACTATAATTGACAGAATTTGAATCCGTTAGTTTCAAGTTCAAGTTTTGTTCTTGGAATCCAGTAGAAGAAATATAAGGTATAATTAAAATCTTCTTCTGCAACATAATTAAGACCTTATCGCTTAGCAAGCTTAACATTAGACAACAATATCTAACTGAATCTGAATCAGCCTTTTTGTTTGTGTTAACTGTACTATTTAATAATTTTTCAACATTCAACTTGGAGGATGAGCAAGAAATATATAGATCATTAATTTTGAATTTCAACTTATTGATATCATTGTTCTTTAATTGTATATTCAACCCATTACTCAATTGAATTAAATCGTTGACGATTAAACTGAACCTGAATTTTGAGTTTAAATAACCTAGATTTTCGAACATCAAAGTGTAATTTAAATTTTCAAAAGGTAATGAAGAATCAAATTCATCTAATTTAATGGTAGGAGACAAGTTTAAGAAAAATGAAATTAAATTATCCAACTGAAAAATTTGCCACCAAACAATACGTCTGGACTGAACTAATTCCTGATCTTTCAAATTATGGAAAATAACAGGATCCCTATTAAATTGATAAAATTGGCAAATTCTTAAAATCTTTGCAATATTGATTAATGATTTACCGTTCTTGATATTTACAACAGACTGAATTAAAATGTTCATTTGTAATATTTCTAGAGACATTGTCTTTGGATTATTTAAATTTTTATAATTGACTGAATTGAAAACTTTGTAATATTTATTAACTTCACATTTTAATAAATTGACTTGACCTGGAGGCAATTGATAAGTTTCAGAGGCTGCTGAAGCATAACAAAACGAAAACAGTAATATGCAAAACTCAAAAAGATTTGAAGGATTAAGCGTACATGATGTTTTATTATACCAATAGAGAAATTCACTAATACCATGATCTTGTAATTCTGAAATTTTAATATCGATTTTATTGTTGTAATAATAATAATATCTAAACATTTTTTCAATATTATGATGTAAAAATAAACCACAATACCAGAATTCATCATACTTCTTCTGAAATGTTTCGATATCTAAGATTGGTAAAATCGGATGAATTGAAACTAAAAAATTTGATAATAATTCGTCAGATCTATCTTTTGAAGGTAAATAATTCAAAACGGATTCAAACTTCACCATATATCTAGCTAAATGCCTTCTGAATCCGGCTTCTTCTGTATTATCTTCTTCTTCATTAGAAGGTTCTTGTTGTGGTTGAAATTTTTTGGCCTGCTCTTGCTGCCCTTTCTGCTGAATTGGTGATAATGACTGTTGTTGTTGCTGCTGCTGCTCTTGCTCGTCTTGTTCCTGCTCCTGTTGGTGGGGATGTTCACTATCGTTTAAAGAAACAGAAACGCCTATTTTGTTATTCATGTATTGTGATAATTCATATTCTTCATCTGATTTCAAATCAAAATTACCATACTCTGCAACGTCGCTGTCAACATCATTTGCTGTTTGAAGTTTACGATCTTGGAGTTGCTCTTCTTTGATTTCAGAGCTATCCGCTTGTATTCTATTCGGAGGGGTCGTTATATCAGTATTAGCTGAAGGAACACTTGAATGAGAAGATAAAGAGTCACAATCCACATCGCCAAGTACTGTTTGCGTCGTCGTTTGTGGTTTTTGTTCCTGGCCCTGTTGTCTCCTTAGACTCGCTAAGTCAATATTACCATTTTTAGATAGATCAGTGGACTTAGTCAGGTTAATAAAGTTGATGTCTCTGTTTTTCTGTAAATTCTTCTTTTTATCATTAACAAAATATTGGCAAGCATTTAATAATTCAGTAGCTTTATTTGGGTTTTTGGCTGCTAGACGTTCACAATTTGTACAAATAGGTTTTTCCCTTGAACATTTTATTTTTCTTTGATGACAAGGTATACAACTTAAAATTTTTCTTTGTCTAATCTTTTGAATTTTATAGACTTTTCCATCCTCTAAAATCAAAGAGTTGGTTGGAAGAACCTTAGGTAAGGCATTTTTAGTTCTATGAACTTGTGGTTGATGACACATCTCGGATAACGGATTTGAAGAGGAGTAGTAGTCAGTAAGAAAGCAATAAATATATCATATATACAGTATAATAAATACTGTTGTAGGTATGATCGATGGGTATTTGGTCAATGTTTAAGAGTAGGAAAAATAAAGAATCAAAATACGACGATTTCAATTAGTCTTCTGATGTGTGGTACGTTTTAACCTTTTAAATAAATCTGTCACAAGTTAATTTCCTGCACCACCCCTCGTTCCATTTCTGCCGTCAAATCGTCCGATTTCAACAACTATCGGAAATTTTCCTTCTTTAACTCACATTCATTTACTTTTATCATATAGAAATAATTGATCTCTTTTTTTTGCTACATTTTTTCAAGTAAATTCATGAACCACCCCAACAGGGGTGTCTCGCAGCCCAGTTAGCACCCTCTCAAGAGCTTTTCCACCAATCAGCGCGCAGTTTTTTTTGTTTAGGTTTATTTTCGTTTACAGTAAATTAACCCCTAAGTATTCTCCCTAACTCATCATAAACATAAATTTCCAAAGGATTTATTTTATTCAGTTATTAATAATTTCTTCCACACTGATTGATAGCTAATAGTTTTTACGCAAATTGTAAAGTCAACAAACAGAAGATACACGCTGTAGTAGGGAATCTATGCAAAATTGTTTAATTATTAGAGATCTAGCCAGCATCGTACCCTTTTTTTATCTTTATAGAAAATTATACTAATTAAGTAATTTTTTTTAGAATATTTACATGACAATTTTAGAACCTCATTCTAATGTGTTGCTCTATCTATCACATGATACAGTAATTTATCTTTCTGTAATATGTTGCTTTTGTTAATAATTAATGATTAAAAAAAGTTATTTACTGAAGTTTGCGTTTTTTTAGCGAGATTTGTTTATGTATGTGTCATAGATAAATATAGTTTAACCCAGTCAGTTCATTCTTGAATTTTCCCCGCAAGTTATAATCGACGAACCGACGCGTCACTTTCATTAAGTTTTACAAAGATTAGACTTCAGCTCAGAATGAAGTTTCAATAACGCGTAATTCCGATAGTTTACATGTTTGTCTTACAACCATATATACCTTCAACACCATCTCTACAGATATATATATATATATATATACTGATAACTTTTTGAATTAAAAATAATACATAATGCCTGCTAGTGATACAAATACTTCAAGCGTTATTTCATCCCCTATTCCAGAAGGAAAGACTTCCCAAGAGAAGCTAGCTGGTTCTACAACAAATAATGCAGTTGATACTATAAAGAACTTCATAACTGAAACCTCAGAAAACCCACCTTCCAAAACAGCAGAAAATAACTCAACGAGTCAAAATCTTTTAAAATACAAACCATCAAGTGCAGACATGAAAGAATATTATGAAAATTTCTTGCCTTTTTCTTCTATTGTTAGATGGTTAAGCCATTCAACTGCGATTACGAAAGATCTTACTATGAGAGAATTTGCATTTGAACATAAATCAGGAGCATATCAAAGATATAAATCATATGCAAATGCTAATGAATTTAAGAACGACGTTATAAAATCTAGTCCAACTAGATTTGAAATTGGTGCCGTTTTTCCAGTTGAGCCATCAAAAAGAAGAGAAGTTCCAAAATCTATAATGAAACCACAATTGAAAGAATTCGTTCTAGATATTGATTTAACTGATTATGATGACATCAGAACATGTTGTTCTAAAACTGAAATTTGTAATAAATGTTGGAAATTCATTAATATTGCAATTGAAATTGTTGACTACTCTCTAAGAAATGATTTTAGTTTCAAACATTTGTTATGGGTGTTTTCGGGTAGAAGAGGTGTTCATTGCTGGGTTTCAGATTACAGGGCGAGAACATTAAATGAAACTACCAGAAGATCGATAGTTGAATATCTTGATGTTTTAAACGTTAAATCTAAAAATAAAAGGACAACCTCATTAAATTTTAGAAAACCTTATCATCCTCTAATTGAAAGATCATTTGAAATATTGAAAAGTCAATTTATCGAAGTTGTCATTAGAGAACAGGACCCTTGGAGATTAGGTGATAGATATGAAGATTTGGCGAGATCCATCCCTGACTATAGATTAACTCAGGCGTTATTAAAATATTGGAAGACAACAAGTGGTAGATCATCAGCGGATAAATGGGTTGATGTCGATACTTTTTATTATGACTTGAAAATAAACTCATTTGATTTACAAGATTGGAAAAAAGAAATGATTTTTAAAACCATGTATCCAAGGTTGGATGTTGAAGTTTCAAAACAAATAGGTCACTTGTTAAAGTCGCCATTCTGTGTCCATCCTGGTACAGGTAATATTTGTATTCCATTTGATCCTAATGTTGAACCATTCAATCCTCTAAATGCGCCTAACTTACAAACTCTTTTCAATCAAGATGAACACGATGTTTCAAAGACAAGTTTGCAGGGACCAATTGATTTATTTGATGCATTTATAAGGGAATTAATTAAAGATGAATTAAATACTAAGAGGAAAAGAGAAGAAAACAATGAATATTTGTAGTTAATTGTGAGTCGGACCAATTCAAATTGGCAGTCATACCAGGTAAAATATGGCTGGACCCGGTTCTACTCACCTATCCAATAAATCTTCAATGTTTGCCTAACATATCATCGTATGACATTGTCTAACCTATTTGTGACAATTATTTTTATTTTCAATTAAGTTCATATTTTATTTATAAATTAATATATCAAAACTTAGTTACACAAAGTACGCCCTGCCCCTTATTTTTTCCTATTTAATTTAATATTTTACTGACCATGTAAGTATATATGTCCATACTCAAAAATTAAATTGTATTTTAATAAAATTTTATGATTGTGATACCTGAGAAATTATTCTATTAATTCCAAAAAAAAAAAAAATAAAATAAAAATAAAAATAAAAAAGAAAACGCAAAATGAATATGAGAATGTAATTTGATTTGGCCTAAAAGCTGAAAAACTCGAAACAAATGAGATGATAGAAATCAGAGGATGAAAAGGAAATAATAGTAATACATCAAGAGAGGGATATAGAAAAGAGAAAGTTAACAGAAAAGTATCTAAATAATTGTAAGGGTGAAAGAACAGTATACGTTCATCTAGAATCTTTGGAGAGAAAGTTCATATGAATGCAGGTTGTAGCTTTTCATTTAGCAGTAGTGGTAACTAAAAGGACGAAGCTAAATTCTATTGAGACGAAATCTGGATCTACCTATAAAGTACGGATCGTAGTAAATTTGAAACCAGTATGGATACTCCTGAAGATCATTTTGTCATAGTAATTTCTAAAATATTTTATTTAGTAACAACATAGCATAATAAAAAGTTGATGACATAACCAATTTATAAAAATCTACACTGCCCGGAAACTTTAATGTGGATGATGCTAGACGGGCGTATCTAATAGGCAGTGTTTCTAATATAGATTCTTCAGAAACAGAAAAAGAAAAATTAGCATAGTCAGTAGAAACCATCATGATAGAAGAACTTGTACTTGTAGCAGAAATAGTTGAAGCGATTGATGATGTTGTTGTATGTAATATAGTGGAGTGTGATGAAATAGAAGAAGACATAGGCACAGGAGCAGGCGTGCCTTGGATACCGCCACCATTAACGTGGACATTCTCTCTCAAGACATAAACCAAATCGTCTCTGTAATTATTATTAACCGGGATTCTGATTTCAAACGCAGATTCCTGGTAACTGTTACTGAATGAGGAGGAAGATGAGTCGTCTAGATTTTCGGCAAAAAAATAGACACAAATATTGGTATATCCTTGATTTGAACCTTCGTAACGGACAAAAAACTCATCATCCGTAACCCTGATGTTCGTATCGGAATCAGTGACATCTAGGAAGTAACCACCTGCTTCTAAAGCAACTAGAACACCTGCAGGCACGTACGAATCAATTGAATTCAAAGATCTAATCCTGAAAGAAGATATTGGAGTTGTTCCCAATGGTAATGTGATCATAAAATGAAAATCTGAGCTTGATGGTGCGTCATACGGGCCTCTTTGGCTTGTAGAAATTGTAGGTTTGAAAGCTGAAATTTTGGTTGAGGATGATAGAACCGGTTGAAAAAAAAGTGAGAATAAGAAACAGAAAATGAGGTAAGCAGAAAAAGATGTTGATGTTGAAGTTGATAGCATGCTTAGGATTGTATTAGGAACTTCAGAAAGAGAAAAGGATAATTTCTGTTTTTTTTTTTTTTTGACAGGGAATTAATTTGACGTGTATTAGATATAGTCGATGTGGAATTACAAAGCTCTTAGTTATTAATCAAATATTATAAAATGGAATCAGCTAGTTGAATGGATGATCGGATTTACTTGGTGGGAAGTGTGCCTCTATTTATCTTCTTTTTTTTTCTATAGAAAATAATATCTGAATATTGTTCTTAGATTATGTTCATCTGTACCCGTCTGCCACATAGATCGATCAATCAATCGAATATTCTAATTAATTTTAAAATTAATTTTCTGATGTTAGGAGCAAGGGGTTATGTATTTCCAAAACACTAGTCGTTCTATTATTTAATTAGATCTATTTGGAGCTTACAGGCTTATAGGCTTATCGGCTAAGTAAATTGTAAATCAATTGGTACTCTTGGTAATCAGTATATCTAGAACTTGGAACTAATGGTGTCACAACGTTATATCTGTTATAGGTAGTTATGGTTGATCAAACGAAAAATTTGATTAATCTTCCATGCGAAGAAAGTATACTTGAAGGAGCAGACTCCTACCCGATTCGGAACAATAGCATTGTCTCAAAGTTGCAGATGCACAAAACCGTTCATTTTACAGCTCGAAGTATTAATAACTATATATATTTGAGATATATACATCAGACTACACAATTTTCAACTATACAAGGGGAGTATGATAGGTAAATTTTCGGTTAAGAACTGCAGTGGTTTGATAAAACCTCATTAAAATTTGACGATATATATAAACATTGTTCCGACTAAAGATGAGTGGAGAATCTCTACTTCAATAACCTTAGTTTCATTTTGTCCCCTTTCAAATGAGACGCTTAGTCTTAAAGCTCTAACATACACATGTATATGCGTATGTCAATTACTTAATCAACTGGGAGTTACAAAAAGTTATTTGCTTTGATGTTTGACTATTGTCAAATAAGGAAACTATATCTATTGCAATAACATTTCCCGAAATCAGTTATATGTATAATTTGTTTTTTCTATTATAATTTATTCAAGAAATGCAACAATATACTTAAAGATCTATAAGAATGTGTCACAGTTTGGACATTATTATTTTTTTTGCTGCAAGAGCCAACATCTTCTTTATTCAGGGGATCTATGAAACGGGGAATTTAGAAGGAATTACTAGCTCTATAAATGTTGATCCAACTAATTAAAGCATTAAATAACTATAAAATTTGAAATATAGAAAATGGGCTCATGGTCATGGATTACATTGAGGTTGTGTGCTTTTTGATTTCATCCCAGAAGTGAAGATTTGGAGAATAATAGTTAAATATTTCTTTCTGTTGACATAGTATTGGTGAAATTCTTAATTATATAGTATGAAGATTGCCAAATCGCCTAAATCCCAGAGATGCATATTACTAAGAAGCTTATCATCCAGAAATTGTAATTTGTATATTATTATTAAATAAATCAAACCACGATTTGCCAGATGTCCCTGCAGTAATATAAAATATATTTTGTTATTAAAAGTATAAATCAACCGAGGACGGTAACGGACTTATATCTCACTACGAACTTATCAAAATTACGGAATTGTTTAAAAAAACAGGTACACTTCATTGATAACTCAATAAAAAATTGTTATCAGTCCAAAAATTATATACTATATAAATCATCACTATTCAAATAACCTCATTTACACGAATACGTTGCTAATAGATATAGAAATAAATTTATCTCCGAAATTACATATATAATATAATAAGTTTAATTAATATCTCTATTGTTGGCTTAATTTATATTACGTATATAAAAACTCTTTCAATATTAATATAATATTTACCCTGTACGTATGTATCATATGCGAACGTTAGTACTGTAGGATATTTTTTAAATTGTTAACAGGACAAGCTAGAGAATATACACTTTGCTATATAGTTTTCTTGTATTTCCCTCTATCAATGAATATACAAATGGATCCTCTTAATTCTGTTCTATCAACTTATTTTTGCTTCAAATTATGATTTATATATGGTGAGATTCAGGGGAAACGATCAGTTATAATAGTGTAAAATGCAATTGGTAAAATCCGCGTTTCTACTGATATTCCAAAAAAAAATCTGCTGTTTTTCAATTTGCTCATTTCTTGCACTAAAACGATAAAAGGAATGAGCGGTCGTTAGTTTATTTAAAATTCAGTATCCTCGGACTATTCTTTTATATATATGAGTCAGAGAACTAACATGTTAGTATATATTTTCGATGGTGAGCAATCAAATTTAACTACCGTGCCTATATAATTTTTGACAGAGATGGAATAAGGGTTCCTGCAGTTTGGGAATGTTGATTGGCGAATCTGGAACCTTGCCCAAACTAAGATAAAAACAAAAGCAATTCCAACAGAAACTTGGCAAAATATGCTCCTACTTTGCCGCACTATGAATCTTCCAATATCCGTAAAGCCATAGAAAATCTTCTCTCGCTAGCTAGATTTTTTTTACTTCCTTAAAGACTAGGTATTGTGTATCAGCCAGAATTACCGATTAACTTTATCCCTTATTTACGAAACAAGTTTCTAATCTGTGATTTTTAAGCACAGTAGCTTATAGTAATGGTATTATAGAGGAAATGGCGCCACATGCCTTATGTACCTATCATTTCATTAATACTCAGAATATAAAGATAATATTTTACTAAGGATTTACTAATTCTGAAAATGAAATAATTATATAACAACTCCTCTTACAACGCAATCACTCTATTATGCACTAACCATACCGCGAGAAAAAAAATATTTTAATGTAATATTATTGAAATTATTATTTACATTAATTATATAATATCATAAATGGAGAAAAGGAAAGTTGTGATTTGTAGTCTTTTTAAAAATTTTTTTTTGTTTTAGGCTTGGTAGGTTTGGTTCCGGGCTTCATTGTTTCATTCAAAATGATTCTTATAATATCATTTAGCTAACTATATGTATAAAATATATGTAACTTATAATGGACATAAAAATTTAGCAGAATAATATAGATCGAAGAATAAAGAAGGAACTGCGGAAGCAAACGTTTCGGATTAAACAATAAAAATTACAAGAATAATGCTAGATCATATATATGACTTTTGCTAGTAATTAGAGGAAAAATACGCATATTCTAGTACTTACATAATAAGTGATATTTAAACCAGTTTCACATATTCAACTAAAATTAAAGTTACATAATGAAATTAAACAAGTTAATGCATTAAAGTTATATATTATAGAAAAGAAAAAAACACTTTCCAACAAAGGAAATACAAAGAGAGAAAGTATAACGGGTATCAAAAAGACAATGGAGTTTTAAACAGTTTGAAGTCAAATAATTCAAAACAATTAAGAATATTTCACTCTTCCAAGAAGACAATTATTATTAAAAACAAGAAAAAAAACTTCTAGCAGGCGTGTGGCCACTTATAATCAAATCTTGCTATAAATCCTAAAAGCATAATTCCCATCCAAAGAAAAAAACAAAAGCAGATTAGAGAGCAGGGAAGTTTGAAATCAAACAATTACATCATTTTGAAAGTAAAATAACATAGAATCAACATCAAAAGAAAGGTAAAATTAACACTGTGATTAAGCCCATCAATAATCCGTTTAAAGATAATAATGATGATGCACTACCTTCCAAAATGCTAGCAGGTGATGCACCTGTTGAATTTAAATATATGGAGGAACCATATTCAGTTGGAGTGACTAAAGTTTTGGCAATACCCGGAATTTTACTTGAATCAGCAGTATGACCAGCTTCTTGATCCACTACAGCGGTGGCAGAAACATCTCCAAAAGAATCGTCACGAGTGCTCAAAGCTGAAGTAAATATAGTCAATATACCAATGGAATTGGTGGAAGATATAATTGGTTTGTTATTAGTTGAGATAAATGTAGTTGATATATCATTAGAGTCAGTAGTGGAAATGTCAGTTTCCGATAGGTAATCAGAAGAAATGCCGATGGTAGAGATGAAAGTAGTAGATTTACCATTGGAATTAATAAAGGTAACATAACTTTCAAGGATAGTTGGAATGATATTGTGACTGATTGCTTGGCCATTTGAATCTGTAGTAGTATTGATAGTTAAGGAGGTTGGTGGAGCAACACTTGAAATTAAAGTGGTTAACTTTTTATTATTATCAGTGGTCGTAACAGTCGTAACAGAAGTTGAAGAAGCAGTAGTTGCACTTAATGTGGGAGATACCGTCGTAGTAATGTCAGTGTTTTTACTTTCACTAAAGGTAATTTCAAGAGAATCAGTGGTTTCAACAATAATGTAAGATGCAATATTACCATTAGAGCTAGTTGAAGTAAATGTAAAACCTGCAGATAATGAAATTGATGTAGTAGAAAACGTGAATGGTTGATCTTCACTACTGGTTCCGGTAACAACTACAATACTAGGAGTAGCATTAATGGAACTAGTCTCTGTAATTATTGATGCTGACGTAATTTTTCTAGTAGATTGTTGAAACATATTCTCAGCTACTGTAGTTGTAGAGAAAGATAAATCAGCGCTGTCGGATTGGGTTGGAACTGCAACAGTTTTGACATATGTAATAGTAGTAATATGGTCAACAGTTGAAGTTACAAATGACTTCGTGCAACTTTTGACAGAACATGTAACAGTTACAACTTCAAAGGAGGTGATTGTGAAAAAGTCAGTAGTATAATCAGAAACTGATTCTGGTTGATTTATTTCAATTATCGTTTTATCTAAGGATGAAGAAGTAAGCAATGAAACTGAGGACAATAAAGATAGGGAAGAATAGGTTAAGCTTTCATCTGTTTGCTCAGTAGTAGGATTAATAGTATATGAAGGTGGGTTCAAATCCCCAGTAGTTGTGGTTGTCTCGGAAAAACCTGGGGGGCTAGTGTAGTATTGTGAATCCAGAGATTCGAAAGTAGTAGCCATTTGCGTAGAAACTGAAAAGGTTAAAGTGTAACTTCCATCAGAAAATGACTCAGCGAATGAAGAAGTTAGAACGCTAGAGAATGTAGGAAAGTCTGTACTTTCTGAAACAATAGAATATGTACTAGACAATGGACTAACAACAATATTAGTCGAAAGTGAGGACAAAGTAGTGCGGTCAAATACAATTGATATTGTTTCTGACTTTTCAACTGAACTTAAAGTAACTGAAATGAATGAATTTAAAACAGACCCAGTATCAGATGTGACAGAGGAAGATACAGTATTTGATGACGAAGTAGAGGAACCAGTGGATGAGGTTAAGACGTTAGAAGCTGCATTTGTGCTTGAATCACCAGTGGATAAAATAGATTCAGAACTTATGTCAGAGACAGTTTTTGATGAGCTAACCAAAGCATTAGTACCAGTCAATGGACTAGATAATGAGGGTGAAGAAGTATTTGTGGTGGTGAATAAAAACTCATCCGCAGAGGAAACAGTGCCAGATATTGAACCTATTATTGAGGTATCAGAAGTAGAGTCTTCAGAAATAGAACTAACAACAGTATTAGATAACAAGATACTAGACGATGTAGCTGACAAAATAGTGGAGAAAGATGATACAATCGGGGATGTTGTATTTGATTTACCAGTAGACGAAGAGGATGCTGAAGTTGTAAGTGATACACTGGAATCGGAACCTGCTTCTATAGAGATAACAGAACTAGTAGAAGATAAAACTAAATCAATCGATGTGGTAGAAGAAGACAGAAAAGTAGAGCTAGTATCTAAATCTAATTTCACTGAAGAAGATTCACTAGAAATTGATTCAGACGAAATTGAATAAGATAAAGAAGAAGTAGACTTGGTAGAGGCAACACCACTTGTAACAGTAAAACTAGATGTAGTATACGAACCAGTTTGAGAACTCGTAGAAGCAATTGAAGTACTTACACTATTGAACATAGATGATGAATTGATATTGTCTGTAATCGACAGGCTTGAGGTAACAGCAGAAGATGAACCAGTTACAAGTCCAGATGTTGTTTCAGTAATGGTTGATGATACAGAAACCGTAATGGTCTCGGTTAAAGTAAAAACCAGTTCTGCTCTCTTAACTTTACCATTTTGCTCAGATTGAGGAATAGTGATTTCAAAAACACCAACATACTCATCTGTGTAATTGACTATACTTGAACCTGATAAGTAAAAGGTAACAGTATCATAACCTGCATTTTGACCAATATAGATGACATCAAATTGTGTTTTGGTAAGCATTATTATTGCATCTGTATCTGTAACTTCAATAGAATCTCCTTCATCAGAATCCAAGAAAATACTAATATTACTTGTATAATAATTTGTAAAATTGTTGATAGAAATAATTGAAATTTCTTCAATTTTTATAATATCCAATGGTATATCAATAATAAAAGTCAATCCATTTAGTGTACTATCGCTAGCAGCTGAAATAATAGGTTCAAAACGTTTTTCAACAGGTTCTGAAGAGATTGGAGGGTATAAAGAAGACAAAGAGCTAGGAGAAAGTATACTACTAGAAGATGAATATTCTTGAGAGGATGTAAAACTAGAATCTAGAAAAGACTGTGACTCTGAAGTTGAGGAAATAATAGTTGGTGTCGACAAATCTAATGAACTTGATCGAGAATATGATGAACTGAGTGTAATTAGATCAATACTTTGAGTGGATAAACCTGAGGATAAATCAGTTGATGATGCACCAACAGTTAATTCAGAGCCTCCAGAGTAAACAACAAAAAAAGATGAAGATGGTATCAAACTTGAAGAATCTAAAATTGATAATTTAGAAGACGTAGAAGCATCATTCACTAATGAAGTAAACTCTGAATTACTATCAGATGCTTCTGGAGATGAATTAAAAGATAAAATAGAACCATCAGAGTAATAACTAAAGCTAAAAGAAGGTTGGTTTTCCATGGAAAAGGAAGATGTGGTTGCTGTTGTACTAGAGCTGTAATATTCAGTGATAGTGGAAGAATCAGTCAATAAAATCAAGGAAGAACTGGCAGAAATGACAGAGTCAGATTCAGCTTTAGATAATTCTTGATATGAAGTTTCAACAACAGTAGATGAAAGATATAAATATAAACTAGGTATGGTTTCACCAAAAGACTGAGTAAGGGCTGGAGGCAGGCTAGATGAAGATATAATAGCAGATGTAGTAATAATTTGTGAACTGGTTAAACTTGAGCTGGGTGACTCAGCTTGAATCTCAGATGACTCAATGAAGATGGATGAATCGATTAATGAAATCAAAGAAGAGGTAGATGAATATGAGTCATTAATTTTTGTGGAAGAGAAGAACGATGGAATAAAGGATGTAGTTGCTGAACCGGCAGCGTTGACTTCAGAGCCCCCAGAGTAGTAGATAAATGATGAAAAAGAACTTTTAGAAGATGAAGGTAATAAGGATTTTGATAAATCAACCGAACTAGAAACCTCCTGCTCCAACTCCAAAGAAAACTCCGATCCATTTTTAGACGATGGTTCAGAATTAAGTGGTACTATTGAACCGCCCGAATAAAAGCTAAAACTATCAGACGAAAATTGACTGACTGTAGATATAGCAGATGTGATAGTTGGTGAACTTTTAACTGAAAAAGTTGAACTTGAAGAAAGAAGACTTGTTAAATCAGAAGAGGTGACTGAGATTCCAGAAGGAATACGTAAACTATGGGAAGATATCTCCGATGAGATAGCAGTAGACATATCAGTTGGACCAGGTGAAGTAGCTGAGACTTCAGAGGAAATAAGCAAAAAGTAGGAGGAAGAATCTAAAGTAGTGCTAGTGACAAAAGTATTAGTAATAGCATAAGATAAGGAAAAAGTCAAATTAGTGGAAGATCTTGGAATTATAAGTTCAAAGAGGCCAAAATATTCAGCAGCAGTATTGTCTGTACTATAACCAATTAAAAAAATATTAATATCATCAAATCCATCATTATCACCACTGTAGGCAACCAAAAACTTATCAGCTGTGGTTTTATCAGTGGCTTCAGTCTCAGAAACATCCATGTATGTTCCGTAGCCACTCAATTCAACATGTACAGCATCAGCAATGTAATCAGTCAATGCATTGATGGATTCTATTGTGAATTCATTAATGTCTATTAGTCCTAGTGGAAGGGTAATTGTATAGCTTATAAATAAATCATTGGTATCGAAATTGTAAGTACCATCACCAGTAATTGTTGGTGTGAACCCAGGTAGAGATATGGCTATCGATGATGAAGAATAAAAAGAGGATGCTATAGCGGTTTGTTAATACACAAAACTCTTTACTTGAAAAGAAGAAAAAATTTAAAAGTATTTCATAAAATATTAACGTACCACTTGAAGCTTCAATGATCAGATGAGATGAAATGGATGAATTATAGTAACGAGTAGCAGAGGAGGGATCGGCTAAGACAACGATAAGTAACCAAGAAAGAAAGAAAAAGAACATATGTTTTGTATCTGCCTTGGATTATTGGATTATTTTCGTTGTGGTCCTAACTGTTACTAATTTTTATTACTTTCACTTCATGTTCTGTTAATGACAGTGGGAAAGTGGTCAGGTATTTATCGTTATGATTAAGAAAAGGTAAGATGGAATAATTTTCAGTTCGAATTATCATAATCACTATGGAATATGTTTAGCATGAATGCTATCACTCATGTCAGAATTGTCTTAATGTATCTGATATAATGACGTCAATTATTAACTGCAAAACTATGTAATAATTACATTTGGATTTACCTTCTGTTGCTCTAATATACTCAAAACAGCTCACCGTTGATGTCAATCTTGCATATATGAGTAGATACTAAGATCTCTCAAGTTGTAATCATAAAATAAAATTTCACTACATATAATTAAACTTACCATATAGAGCATTATTGCTGATCATCAATTGTTATTGATATAGATGATATTCCATCAGAATTGTATGATCATGCATGTAATGAAAGATAGTTGGGGTATGCTCTAATGCGCAATCTGGGGATTGTATGTAAAACTAAACGAAGTAATTGTCATATAATTCTTATAATTCTTCAATCATTTATGTAATCAGAATTTAAGAATGATAATGTAATGCGTATTAGGGATTTATGCTCTTTGATAACTAATAAATTGTGGAATAATTATGTTGCAAGAAAGATGTGTTTGACAAAACCAGTTTCTATAGATTTACTAATTTTGTTCAGCAACTTTTCAAACACCGTTCAAGTTCAAATACAACCATTATTACTCACCCACGCATTTCAAAGTCAATATATAAGCAATGACAGCATATCGAATGCATTTAAATAACATAATTTGTAGGTGCAATTCATGCAAAGAAAATGAAGTAACAGTGAACACATACATGAATTTTCCGGAGACTTCACATATTGAATTAATTGAATTACAGAAATATTACTTTAACTATCTAACAGAGTTGTAAATTCATTTATTTTCTTTCTTTTCAGTATAAATAAGATGATTTAACTGATTAAATTTCGATTGATAGCCATCTCAAACAAATTGTTCAACTTTATTTTTAAAATAATCTAAACTTAAGATTTTGTATAGCCGACATCCGAACACTGATCGAAAAAGCAATTCTAAAAAATTGAAAGTCTTTATTATGTGCGTCGCAGCGGCGAGACGCAGAGCCAAAAAACTGCATGAAACTTTACTATCGCCGCACATTTAACAAATTGGGAAATAGTCCAAATCTGGCCACCTGGGCTACTCTCTTAGCCCTCTCAGCCTTGTTGCAAAAGAGGAGATGAAACTTTACAGGATTCGCTTATTTCTTCTCCAAAACTAAGTTTGTCTCGATCAGAAATGCTCATAACAATATTCAGAAAAAATATTCAGGTAATATTGCAGTTAAGTTTAGTTTTATGTAGATTGTCTAGGGTAGGATTCAAGTGTGATAATGTGATTTATAGCTCAAGATTAATCCTTTGAATCAAAAAAAATAGTTTTATTAGTAAAAAATTTAGATTTCTAGCTTAATTGACTCTTTTATTAAACAATAAGCTTACAGCTAAGAATATTCCTAGTTAGGATTAGAATCAGTCAGAATCAGCAGAATAATTTGAAACAAGAATTGACTAGATATAATATGAAATAACAATTAAATAAAGGTTATTGGCTCACAAGGGAGATTTTTCATATAATCTAGGCTCTTTCGAACCAAATTTCTTAACTGATATGAGACGTAATTTGTTATGGAGTGGAACTTAATGGGCCACAATGGATATCTGCATGAACTTCAGCGAACAATCTTCGCTATCTATGTTGGGATGTGCGTGGGTGAAAGCATATATGTATATGATTTAGCAATAGCATCTGTACCAATTGGTGGATCTTCTGTGGCAAGTTTCTATATAACGAGTAAAATTATGTCTTTGTACTAACTTCAACAAATTGAATTGCACTGTAAATTAGAATTGAAGGGTTTGAGTTAACCTCACATTTTCAATTGATATTATTTATAAACCAATATTAAGGAGGCTCAATATATTTATATTTCAAGATACGACCGTATATGTTGTATGCTTGAAATGATTAAGATATAATAAGGTTGAGTAAAAAGCATGTTTCTTAAGCTACATAATTCTTACTCTAGACAATTTAATTTTCTTTTCTGTTTCGATCCGTTATTTATTTTTTTGCTTCCAAGTTTCCAACTAAATAATATATACAAGAATATGTACATCGCTAGATACAATGAATGAGATATTACTGAAAATGTCAATCAAGTTCTTTCCAAACTTTCAAAGTGATTAAGATAGCTGCGCATTAAATCCATCATAGACAAGGGTTAAGCCTTACCTCCGTTCAAATTAATCGTAACTATTAATTGTAAAAGTTCTAAGCCTAAACCTAACAAAACTCTTATTCTATACAGACGTATGATCTATAGATTTCTCTATATTAATTGTAATAAATAGTGGTGTATAGCCTTCAGTATGTAAGTAAGTAAGGAATATATCAACTATGATAAAGTTCCATACGCATATACATTAACATCTAATTCAAATTTATGCATCTAATTACTAAATTAGATAGATACCACATATGGTTTTCAATCTCTTTCACGACAACCAATGAAATATAGATGACCTTCGAATTAATCCCTTACTAACAAAAGTGATCACGAAATGTAATTATTACTGGTCAGCTCTATTGAAGCAATACTTATGCAAGTAACTTCCAGTTTAATTAAAAATATGTTACATGAATAAAGGTGTTTTACGAGCGCTCAGGTTTTCGAAAGTAAATACAGGCGGAGATTTACTTTTACATTTTATGGTACCACCTTGTATCTATATCTACATATGCACAAAACTAATAAGATATAACTATAAGAATATATTTCGAATTTCAACCTGTAGTTAAATACAGTATAAAATATAGGCCATAATTTTCAATAGTAAGCTGCTTCAATTTAATTTAGAATCAATAAATAATTCTGACGGCAGGTATTAGTAGAACCAGCGAACCGACTTCCAAATTTTGAAATATTTCTGATTCACACTAAACTTGTTGATTTCTGAAGTCCTTTCACTTGCTATCAATCTATTAATGTTCTATACAAAAACAACAAAAGATCATACATATCTTATTAAATTCATGTTTTATCAAAACATGATTTTTTTTTATTTTGTTCACTTCTTCCATGTTTAATTGACTACTAGTATTATCATTTACTGTTTTAGTTAAGATATAGTTAAGAAAGACTTAATATATTTTTCAACATGTTGAACTTGATGCATTAGAAGGACCAAAATCACTTTGTATGCAACTTTAAAAAACCTACAATTACTAGAAGTGGGAAATAAATTTAGAGATTTCACCTAATATTATCTCAAAATTTAATTTTACAGATAACTTGAACTCTATCGGTTTAGTAATTAAAAGTCTGTTACTGATGGAATAGATAAAACTTATGGTTCAACGTCATACATATCTTTTAATTTTATCCCGTCCACTCCTTAGCTTTTTAGGTAACATGAAATAAAAAAGATTTCCTCATAGAGTTAAGAATCATAATCTATTAAAGGTTACACAGTTACTGATGTTAAAGAGCATAACTCCTTCACTGGTAAAAATATAGGTTACCCTTGAAGTGAGTGACTTTGAGGTCTCACTTAATTGTACAAATTTTACTTTTCCCATAAATTACTCCAATGAAACTTAAATAATAACCATACTTAAGTCACGTGCAAAATATTAATAGGCTGTGCTTTGTTCGCTGAAAGATTCCCATAATATATTCAAGTGGGGATAGAACTTTCTTATCGCTACTGACTGCTCTTTGGAGAAATCCACAATAAATTTTAACCTTTTTGTAATCTGCATTTCACTCGATGATAAGAATCTGATCGAATTTGAGACGGACTGCTTTAATAACATTATGTTCTCTCATATAAGATTTAATGTCCCAAAACGGCAGCTCAGATTTACTCCGAAGCTGCAGAACAGCCGTTCACTTATAACTGGATCAACAATCAAGACCCCGTTCGTGCTTTCGTTATTAACTGTACTTAAAGTCCTACTTTGCCTCATACTCCAACTATCCTGTTTCTGATAGGTCAGCTGTGTTTAATTGCTGGAGCTTGACGTCAACATTTTGGACCTTATAAATACCCTGCAATATCCTCTTCAAATCTCAACACCAAATATTCACTTTTGTTATCTAATCCCATCTCATCTCCTAGAGTACTGTTTTGAAAAACATTCCAGTCACTTATATAAATATGACTATTGAACAAATTAACGAACCTCACTATAAATTCTTGCCAAACAAGAAAGCTACCATCATTAAGGCACCATTTTCTGGTGGACAAGGTAAAGGTGGTGTTGAATTCGGCCCAGAAAAATTAATTGAAGCTGGTCTAATAAAAGAATTTGAGGAATTAGGTTGGGAATACACTATTGATGATCCATTAGCTGGTTCCAACTTAATCAACATGAAAGCTGACCCATCTGATGTTTACAAGAACTGTAAGAGACCAAAGATGGTTTCTGAATGTTGTCAAAAGATATACAAGTCTGTTAGCAAAGCTCATGCTGAAAAAACTTTACCAGTTACTGTTGGAGGTGATCACTCTATTGGTATGTCTACTATTGCAGCTTTTGTTAATGCTCACCCAGATGGTGGTATCATTTGGGTTGATGCTCATGCCGATATCAATACTCCTTCAACTACCGATTCCGGTAATTTACATGGTTGTCCAGTTGCCTTCGCTATGGGTTTAGATGAAGAAAACTGGCCTCCACATTTTAAATGGTTAACTGAAATCTCCCCTAAAGTTAAGCCATCTCAAATTACTTACATCGGTTTAAGAGATGTTGACAAGGGTGAAAAGAAGATTTTAAAGGATTTGGGTATCCAAGCTTACTCAATGTATCATGTCGATAAATTTGGTATCGCTGAAATTACCAGAAGAGCTATTGAACATGCTTCTAATGGTGGTAAGAACCCAATTCATCTTTCTTACGATGTTGATGGTATTGATCCAATGTATGTTGCTGCTACGGGTACCCCAGTTAGGGGTGGTTTGACATTAAGAGAAGGTCTTTTCGTTGTTGAAGAAATTGTTAACTCTGGTTGCCTTACAGGATTAGATATTGTTGAAGTCAACCCATCTTTAGCATCAGCTGAAATGCATATTGTTGATACAGTGAACACTGGTTTATCGATTGCTAGATGTGCTTTAGGTGACACACTTTTGTGATTTAGTCTTTATTTTATGCTCTTCTTCTGTTTTTTTGTTTTCGACTGCTTTTCTCTTATCTTTTTCTTTTGCTAATTCTATAATTGTAATTTTTTTTCTTATGCATTATCTTTGACACATGAATACATATTTTTTCACATTTTATTTGCAAACTTAGATTCCACACACAAAGAAAGTAGTATCCACCAGGCATAGTCATAATCAAGTTAACCAGGCATGTTTGGCTAGATCCGTTACAGGCGCGACCAGCATTTCCGGCAAATCAGTGAGTCACTTTCACGAGAATCAAAGTTAAAGCTCTCTGCTCGACCCTCAGACTTTTTATAGAAGTTTTACTGAAACTATTATTCTTATACTGTTCTCTTAAATGCCTCAGACAACTGAAATTAATAAAGAACCCCCTCCAAGATATGCTGGCTTCATTGCAGGCGTGTTTTCAGGGGTGATGAAAAATGCTGTCGGTCATCCATTTGATTCAGTTAAAGTTCGTTTACAAACATCAGAAGGTAGATTCAAAGGTCCTTTGGATTGTACCGTGAAAACATTAAAATATGAAGGTATCAAAGGCTTGTACAAGGGGTTTACCCCACCTTTAGTTGGCTGGGTTATGATGGATTCTGTGATGTTAGGGTCTTTACATGTTTATAGAAGATTTGTTAAAGAAACTTTTTATCCAAATAGAGAAAGGATGCCGTTATTAGGATATTGTGCTGCAGGATTAGGATCAGGATTGACTGTGAGTTTTGTTGCTGCTCCTATCGAACAATTGAAGGCCAGATTGCAAGTGCAATATGATGCAAAGAGTAAAGTTTACACAGGTCCAATTGATTGTCTAATTAAGTTGGTTAAACACGATGGTATAAGAACGTTATATAAAGGATTGATACCTACTATGATTTTCAGAACTAATTTTATTGTGTGGTGGGGTTCATATGAGCTGATTACTAACTGGTTCAAAGAAAACACAAAGATGAACAATGCAGCTATCAATTTCTGGGCCGGAGGACTATCTGCTTCTTGTTTCTGGGTCACTGCTTATCCTGCAGATGTTGTTAAGAATGTTATCATGATTGATGATGTTAAGCATCCTAAATTCAAGCATTATTCAGATGCTGTTAAATATGTGTACAAGGAAAAAGGTGGATTGAGAGGTTTCACAAAAGGTTTTGTTCCTAGTATCCTCAGAAGTTTTCCGGCAAATGCTGCCGCATTGGCTTCATTTGAAGCAGTTATGAGACTCTTTCAGTAGAGTGGAATTACTTATATAGACATTCTACGTAAACATCCGGTGTTGAACAGTAAAATATAGATAAAATAGAGGTTTAACTTTTCATAAACGCCGATAGACGCGTCACTAATTAACTTTTACTGCAGTTACTTAGGTGTTGTTGTTTGGCCGCGTTCCTGCATGATTTTGTTGTTTCAACTCTCGATTTGAGCAAAAGAGAAAGACTTCAATAATCTCAGTACGACCGCATAAAGACTAAAAGGTACAACCGACCATTGCATGGTAAATATATTACCATTAATTGCTATTTATGTCGAAACGATCTTCTCTCATAAACCCGTTTGGGTTTGGTTCTTCCTTGAAACACAACGAGAAGAGCAAAGAAAAGCTTGAACCACACGACAACAAAAACAACAAAACCTCCCCTAACAATATGAGAAGAGAAAGTTTAATAGTTTCATCTAAGAGGAAACTTACTGTTAATATACCCGATGTTGAAACATCTACTTTTTCTCAACCAAATCATCTTGTCTCTAAGAATAATTACAACAATACGCCTCTTAATGACATTTCAAGTGCAGGTAACTCATTTACTGTGTCCAAACTTTCGAAATCTCTAATTCCTGATGATATTAAAGAGTCAATTCCTGAACATATTCCTGGTCAGTCTTATACCATGAAAGCCAGTACCTCAACAAAAAATACACCTAAAAAAGAAGAAGCAAAGCAACAAAAACAGAAACAGGACCAGAAGCCACAAACACAACAGCCTATTAAAGAACCTTCATTACCGCTCGCTACCCCAGTTAAAACATCACCAAATCCTCCTCATCCAATTCCCAAGGCTGGATTAATGGAATCTGACACAAAGCTGAATAGAAACCACAGCACTGCATCTTCTTATTATCCTTCTAGAAGTAACAGATCAACTTCAGTTGCTTCTTCATACTACTCTCCAATAGATGGTGTCAGTGGTTTAACAAGTGTTGCTGGTACAATGAAATCGACAAGAACAGTCTATGAGAATCCTTATTCTGACAATGATCCTTCCATTGGTAAGAGTGATCTGGCATCACGAAGAAGAAAACCTCCCCCGGGAATTCTAGATAATCTACCACCTTTACCACCAATGGAGATATCTAGATATAAAGATGGAAATCTATATGTTACTAATCCTGTCTCTGCAATTTCCCCACAAAGAAAAACTGAAACTAGTTCTCCCACGAAGGTACATTCATCAATAATATCAACTCCCACATCTGTGGAGGCAAAATCACTTTTATCTTCTTCTCCACCTCCTTTAAATCCTCCTCTTATACATCCAGATGGAAAGAAACTTCCTCTCATTCCAGTCACAACCATAGATTGTCAGACAAGAAAGACTGATTGTGAAATAGCTAATTTTCCTGAGCTGGATAATGAAACTAGTGACAGCACTTCAACTATTCCCGTAGCCTCTGATCACTATCCTCTAAATCTTGAAAAGCGGTTATCTAATGATAATTTTCTGAGTAGCATTCAAAATAATAGCCCAGTCGATAATAAAGTTATTAAACCAACAAATAAACCTTCACTTGAAAGACCTGATATTATGAGACGCGTTAACAGGCACATCAGTCAAGGTGATACATCCAGCTCCAAAAAATCGTCAACCCCAGATATACTTGGTGAACCACTTCAGTTAACTAACACACCGTCTCCTGAAAAACTCACAAGATTAGCAGATATTGAGAAAACTGTTAAAGATGAAGAATCTCCATACATTGGACCAATCAACCTTGAAAAAGTTAGGAGCTCTCCAGAACTTGATTTCAATCCTCGTGATTTTCCTGCCATACCTACAGAGTCACCTAAACATAAAAATTTATCATCTGTTTCTCCTGAATTAGCACCTAAGAATCTTCCTCTCTTACCAGCTGTACCCATTTCAAAAACTCTTGGTTCTCCTAAACACCAAATTACTCAGTCCCCTAAATTCAAAGATTTACATAAATTAACAGTAACCCCTTCAAAACTACTAAATCCAGCTCATAGTAATTCAATTGCTAATTTACCTGCTACAGATTTGGCTGGAGTTATTAATAATGGAAAAGGTATCGAGAGCCAAGATGATATTGCTGGATCTGACTTAGGTGGTACTAATACTAGTGATAAGAAGAGATCACTAGTCACTCCTTTAATGAGTAATGATTTGTTATATATCCAGCCTCAATATAGTGGTGGTGCTTTATCAAACTCTACTTGTTCCTCACTTGATCAACCATATTATGATGTTTGCCAGGGTTTTGATGAGGATGATGAAGACGATTGGTGGAGTCCTGATAAAGATGATCAACTAGGACCTCTGAATATTACCGCTTGTAAGGAAGAGTATTTGGCCAATGATAGAACTGTTATTAAATCTGGTGATGCTACTGAAGGTTTTTCTTGTCCTAATTATGATGATAATGATGATGACAATGATGATGATACGGAAAAAGCTATTGTGAATGATAAACAATTTGAGGTTAATAATAATGCTGAAAGTTGTTCTTCTTACTGTAGTTTAAGTAAAGATGTTTTGACACATTCAACTATCAACAAGAGAAGCTCATTACTTGATGATGAATTTGGTGAAAATGAATTAATTACTGCTGAAATCAATCCTGACTCTAAATTTGGTAGTAACGAAGATGATGATCCTTTTGAATCTGACAGTGAAGGTGAAGAGCAAAGTGCGAACTATTCAAGAGACAGTCACATAAAGGAATTATATGGCAATTCAAGTGAAGATGAAGATTTAGGTATAGATGCAAGTAACAATGATCAAACCTTGCCAAGTTTCAATTCTGATGCTGATTATTATATCAGATCGTCAAATGTTAGATTATCGATTGTGAATTCTGAAAGTCCTGGGAAGAATACAGTAACTGATGATCAAAGTTGGTTGGAGACCCCAACCAGCCCCATCAAGTCATTTAGAAATACAAAATTTAATAATATCAGTTCTCCTGTATCAATTCACAATGATAGAAATTTGGTTATTGCTAACAAATCAAGTAGTGAAACTACAAGTAATGGTGAATTTGATGATAATGAATCTAAATCAAGTGGTTTGAATTTTTCAGTTCATCATTACAATCATTTTGATGTTGATGAGGATGATAGACCTCATAAAATGGTTATCGTTAATGGAGCTTCAGTTTCATCATCAAAAGGATCAGTAGCTGATAGATCAGATCTTGATTTCCCTGGTAATTCAAATTATGATAGTTCATGTACAACCGCACAACCAACTCTAACTATAATTACAAACTCTCCAACGCAACAACAAAAAGGATTACCTACGTACGATAGAAGAGAAGAACTTACTGTTGCTCCATTAACTCATTCAAGTGTTATCCCTACTGCTATTGCTCCTGGTTCAACATCACTGGCTAGAAGACCTCCCCCTGATTTTCCTACAGGTGGAAGAGATTCAAGATCTGTTTCGATGACTACTTCTCAACCTGATATGTTTGATATTTTGGCTGTATCTACCGGTGCTACTAACCCGCCTAATTTAGTTCCTACTGTTTCTAGCTTAGGAATTTCTTCATCTGCTCCTACAGCTCAAGTTACTGATTCAAGTGTGGATCGTTCCCATCACCTTCCACAATCTGAAATATCTAGTTCGGTTTTAAATGACGACCAAGACATCAAAACTTCTGAGAGTAAAGGTATTAAATCTGATTATGTTACTAAGATGAGATCTCGTGGTAAAGTTTGTGTCATTGAAGAAACTGTTCCTAATAAATTATTACCAATTGCAATTAAAACTACATCCAAGAATAATAATCCAAAAAGTTTAAAACGGCACGCCAGAACTGAATCGCACCAATCAGCTCACTCATTCTCAAGTTCATTGAAGCATGGTAGCTTGAAACCAAAAAGTAGGATGTTGGCTTCTGAAATCGATACTAATGAGTTACCGGATTCTAAATTGAGTCATTCGCTAGGTAAAACTAAAATTCCAACCAATCCAGATGCTGAAATCATTGCTGTAACTGATCAACTAAGAAAGTTAACAGAAAGACCTACTAAAGAATCATTGGATGATAGAGAAGGTGGTAATGCCTCTAGTGGATTGAACAGATATGCAAGTGTTAGAAGTGCTAGAGGTTTTGTTGGATGTGGAGAAAGCGGTAACTTCAAGTTATTCATTGCTAATCCTGACAATGATAGTGAATAAATTAAAATAACTTAAAATCTCAATAATTATTAATACCTGTTTTTGTGATGCCTGCATGTATTTTTATTTCATGTTAATTTTTCTTGTCCTGCTGTGTATAATAGTGATTCTAATAAGATAGTGTTAGCTCTCTATAGTAGTGTTTCTAATAAAGTAGTGTTAGTTTCGTAAGAGTGAGGTCGTGCACACATCAATTATTTGCTGCGAAAAGTCGAACTTGACAACAAACCAAACAATCGTGAATTAGGAACACCAAACATCAATAGGTCCAAGTTACCACAGACTCCAATTCCTACATCAATCACATCTTTCACTACGTTAAACATGTCTGACAATATTGCATATACCTTGGTTTTTGAAGTAAGTTTTTGTTTTTATATGTCTGGATTAAGCGGGCATAAATTTATATGTTTGAAACTCCAGCTATTCAAATTTGATCTATTTTTAAACGATGATTTACTAACTTCCAATACACTTTAATTATGATATAGCCAAATTCAGCCAATAGACAAAGTCAAAGTGATTTTATGAGAATTTTAGAAAAAGGTGATGATGAAGATAAAATTGACGCCATGAAGCAAATTTTAATCACCATGTTGAACTCTGATCCAATGACTGGTTTGTTAATGCACATTATTAGATATGTTATGCCCTCCAAGAATAAACAGTTAAAGAAATTATTATATTTCTACTGGGAAATTTGCTCAAAGTATGATTCTGATGGTAAATTAAGACATGAAATGATTTTAGTTTGTAATGCCATTCAACATGATTTACAGCATCCAAATGAATTCATCAGAGGTAATACTTTAAGATTCTTATCCAAATTAAAAGAGCCTGAATTATTGGAGCCTTTGATTCCTTCTTTAAGAACCTGTTTAGAACACCGTCATGCATATGTTAGAAAAAATGCAGTCTTTGCTGTTAGCTCTATTTTCAAAGTTTCAGAACAGTTAATTCCTGATGCTCCAGAATTATTAGCTGACTTTTTAGTTGTCGAAAGTGATTCCACATGTAGAAGAAATGCTTTTGTTTGTTTAGGTCAATTAGATAGGGAATCTGCTTTGAGATATATTCAGGAACAGAATATTGCTGGTTTGGATCCATTGATTCAATTAGCTTTCATTGAATTTATTAGAAAAGATGCTCTAATTGCAACTGACTTAAAACAGGCTTATTTACTAATTGTGTCGGAATTATTAGATTCTACCAATAGCGCCGTTGGTTACGAGGCAGCTACTACTTTGTCCGTCTTATCTTCTTCTCAAGGTGCTGTCTCAAGTGCTGCTAGTAAGTTTATTGAGTTGTCTATTAAAGAAACTGATACTAATGTGAAATTGATTGCCTTAGAAAGAGTTAACGAACTACATCAGAAGAATGAAGGTATGTTAGAGGATGCTTGTTTAGATATTTTAAGAGTTTTATCTGCCCCATCCTTAGATGTTAGAAATGCTGCTATTGATATCACCCTAAAACTTGTTTCTAGTAAAAATGTTGATGACGTTGTAAAGTTATTGAAAAAAGAATTGCAAAAGACTGCTACTTCAGATGAGGAGAAGAATGCTGAATATAGACAATTATTAATTTCTGCTATTCATTCTTGTGCTATTAGATTCCATGAAGTTGCTGCTAATGTCGTTGATTTATTGCTAGAATCGATTCCAGAATTAAACAGCGTTGCTGCGACTGAGGTTATTACTTTTGTTAAACAAGTTGTTGAAAAATTTCCAGATTTAAGAAATACTATTATTGAAAGATTATTGCAATCAATGAAATCCTTTAAAAGCGGTAAAGTTTTTAGAGGTGCATTATGGATTATCGGTGAGTATGCACTGGAAGAAAAGGGAATTCAATCTGCCTGGAAAACCATCAGATCTAACATTGGTAAGGTTCCAATTTTAGCTGAGAAAAAGAAAGTTGAAGAGGAAGAACTAACAGAAGAAAGTAAGGACAATGGAAACAATCATCATACTTCAAGTGGTCCAAAGATTTTAGCGGATGGTACTTACGCTACTGAGAGTGCTTTAGAATCTACTACAACTGCTACTTCTTCAGCTGCCATCTTGCTGAAAACTCCATTAAGAGCATTGATTTTAGAAGGTGACTACCATTTAGCTGTTGTTTTGTCTTCTACTTTAGTTAAATTAATCTTGAGATTAAGTACAATATCTGATAAGACCGGTTTAGTTAATGCTTTAAAAGCAGAAGCTATGTTAATTATGGTTTCAATTCTAAGAGCCACTTCTAACTTAGGAAGAAAAAGTATATCTGATGATCCACTTGAAAGAATTGCGGCCGACATTAATATTTTATCTGAAGGTGGTAGTGTAGTTGACTTAGCTAAAGAAGCTTTCTTGGAAGATACCAAAGAAGCTTTCAGAGATCAATTAGCTGTTGAAGCATCTAAGAAGAGAGCTAAAGAATTGGAAGAATTACAGGATACTGCTGAACAAGTTGATGATGCTATTTTATTCCGACAATTACATAACAAGGATCAAATTACGACAGAAATTGATCAAGAAGAAGCTGCTTTAGCTGCTGCTGGATCAACTGTTCAAAAGGAAGATTTGTCATCAAGATTGAAGAAGATTACACAATTAACGGGTTTTACAGATCCTGTGTATGCTGAAGCCTATGTTAAATCTAACCAATTTGATGTTACTTTAGATGTGATGTTAGTTAACCAAACCACTGAAACTTTACGTAATTTGACTGTTGAATTTGCTACATTAGGCGACTTGAAGGTTGTTGATAAACCATCTACTCAAAACATTGGCCCATATGGTTTCCATAGAGTTCAATCCACCATTAAGGTCACTTCTGCTGACACTGGTGTCATTTTTGGAAACATTGTTTACGATGGTCAACATGCCGACCAAACTACTATTGTTATTTTAAGTGATGTTCATGTTGATATTAATGATTACATCAAACCAGCCACTTGTTCTGAAGGTCAGTTCAGAAAGATGTGGAATGAGTTTGAATGGGAAAACAAAATTAATGTTAAGTCTACATTGACTTCCTTAAAAGATTACTTTGATGAATTAATTGCTGGCACTAACATGAATAACTTGACACCAGGTGCTATTATTGGTGAAAAGTGTAGATTCTTATCTGCCAACTTATATTCCAGATCGGCTTTCGGTGAAGATGCCTTAGCTAATGTTTGTATTGAGAAGACCAGTGATGACAAGATTGTGGGTCAAGTTAGAATCAGAGCTAAGACACAAGGGTTAGCATTATCTTTTGGAGATAAAGTTGCAGCTATTGCAAGAAAGACCAACAAAGCGCCAGTCATTAAAGTCTAACTTTCATTAATGCTTTTTACTTCTCTTTTTCTCTCTTTCAAAAATTTTACTGTTATTATATATTACTCTTCATTTTTGTATTTGATTTAATGTAACCGAACTAGCAATCTAATCTGAAAATGGTAATATGAAATTCAAAAAGAAAATATCATGCGCGTTCCGGAAGGTTCCCAGGGAGTGAAATGAAATAAATCAAGGGCCCCAAAATTTTCAATTCAGCTTTATCAGAATACTTTTAAACCAGCCTTGCTTAACACCACAATCAGTTAGCAAACAGTATCATGGAATACCTCTCCCAATTTAAAAAAGAGTACCAATACAGAGATCCACTGGAAAATATAGCCTACCCGGGCTTCTCCACTTACCTAGCTCCATTGTTACAGTCTGAATATGGATTGACCGATCAGTACATTTCAAACATTAAGGTAGTTTTGTTTGGTCTGACTTTATACCATTTTATCTTTTTGGTAGGTCAGCTCTTACTAGTGGTAACCAAAAACTTTAGGGGAACATTAAAAGACCATAAATCAAGAACTGATTTCTGTATCAAATTGGTTAGCTTTTTTCAGGCCACCCTGATTGTTATCTTGGGAATTCCTGTTTTCAATAACAAGCACCTAGACGTCGATCGTGTCTTTGCTAGTGTCCCATACACATATTTCTATGGATCATTAGCATTATCATATTTTATTTGGGATACTCTTATTACTATTTATTACTTGAATTATTGTGGGATTGGCTTTCTGTTGCATGGGTTAGTTAGTACTATGGTCTTCGGTCTTTGTTCATTCTATCCTTTCATTCATTACTATGCTGCTGTTTTCTTGTTTTTTGAAATTTCCACACCATTCTTAGATATTAGATGGGTTGGCTTAAAGTTTAACTTTTTAAGTGAGACTGTTAAATTAATTAACAACGTCATATTGATTTTAATATTCTTTTTGATCAGAATTTGTTGGGGTTGGTATCAAGTTAGTAGATTAGTTTTCGATTTATGGGAAGCTAAAGATCATCCTGATTTTACTGTTATAGGCTCCATTTTAGTTTTATCTTGTAACTTTGTTTTGAATGTTTTAAATGCTTATTGGTTCTCCAAAATGATAATCGTTACAATTAATACTTTGAAACAAATGTTTGGTAAAAGTTACCACGATGATAAGTTGAAGTTGATGTAGTTAAGGAATTGAACCAACTTCATTCTTCCATTTTTTATATGCATATTTGTATAAACTAGATTTATTTACATTCTATTTCTTTATTTTTTTTAAATTTACATAAATGTTTCTGAACTCTTCCTAACTTATTATTGTAAGATTAATGCTTCTCTATACTTAATTCTTTAAAAACTATTTTCTGAACTTGATAAATGTTTTCAACACAGCAAATATTAATTAAAATATTATTGCTATGTATCAATAATAAGAAAGGTCTTAAAAAAATGTCTCTAAAAATCAAAAGAAAAAAAATCTGCTAAGAGATTTGATAGATATAGATCAATCATTTGAATTGATCTCTAAATTTAACATATCCATCTTTTTCTAAATATTCCAAAGCAGTCTTAATATCTAAATTAATATCTTGAATTAACAACTCTAAAGAAACATAATCTAATTCAGGTCTAATATAACCTAATATATTAAAATCTAACTTACATCCATAAAAAGTATTACTAAACTTATGCATTATATGCAACTCACATGCCTTCTGTTTATTCTTGTAGTATGGGTTCCAACCTAACGACATAACCATAGGTAAGACTTCAAAATCTTTGTCCGCCGTAAGTAATTCGCCATAAGTCAATTTAACCTTCGTCTTCCCATCAACTCTTTCAATATCCTGAAAATTTCTGGTTTCTTTTAATGATTGCAACTTGTTTTTCAATTTTACATAGCCAAAATAAACACCAGTTTCTAGGTTTGCTAATTCCGCTGATGAGTCAATTGGGACGTTTGCTGTGGGTATGCCCATATCTGATGATCCTCTCCCAAAACCTGGGATAACTGTGGTATTTTCGACAAAAATAGGATATGGTGGTTCTGGAGTCTCAGGGATTGGAACATACGGACGAGTCATTGTTGTTGTCAAATTTGTCAGTTGCTTACTAAAAAGTGTTGAATATCCAAGGACTGGTTCTGTTGTTCCTATAAGTGCGCACCGTTTCTCCCAATGTAACATAAGCAAGCAAGTCAACTTGATTGGGAGTTACTTCGAATGTCAAAAAATTTAATGGTAATGCAGAAAATAACGTTCTTATAAATATAAAAATACAAAATCCAAAATGAAAGAATTTATCAAAAAAGCACTACTTAAGGTTCTAAAGGATTAAACGACTTCAAATGTCTGCTATTAAGCCATTCTTCACCAATTAATCTTAATCTAGCAGCACCACTGTATTTACGATCAGCAACCGCTTGTGTCCAGCCACTACACATTAGAAGTAATAACTTAGCAGCTTGATTACCATATGCTTGTTGAAACTCAAATGCACAGGCATCCCACCAAGCTCCAGCAACAATAAAATGGACATTTTCAATTAAATTTAAAGGCAGATTTAAAAGTCTACTTGCTAAAATCCAACTCTTGGAAATAGGCAGCGGGTGTTTTTGCTGATTATAGCCTAAATAAGATGAATCCAATTTAAGTCTTGTTACAACAGAGTAAACTGTGCAAATGCCACTTAGTCTTTCACAATACTGACCATCTTCTTCCCATTTACTATCCTTTCTTTTATAACCCATTCTTAGTCGGCCTTCCTCTGTATCGATAGCACATGAATAACCTATCAACAAAGGACATTTTTCAATAAACCTGGCCATCAGAAAGTACTCTAATTCAGGAAATATAATCAATAGATTTAGAGTTAATTTTGATAATGCAATAGAGAGCTCTGGCTTGATGCCAGCTTCAGTTTCAGCTTGTGAAACAACTGCCTCAGCAACAAAATTTAAAATCCACTTGTAAACAAAATCATTTGATTTAGTTTCTTTAATTAAACCGTTCAATTCTTCTGTGATTCTGGTTAATTGTTGTTGAGATTTTGTAAGTTGACCAAACTTTGGA
Organism: Ambrosiozyma ambrosiae; assembly: GCA_003705185.2. Taxonomy (NCBI): domain Eukaryota; kingdom Fungi; phylum Ascomycota; class Pichiomycetes; order Pichiales; family Pichiaceae; genus Ambrosiozyma; species Ambrosiozyma ambrosiae. The sequence goes on from PPHU02000001.1 coordinate 405,038, forward strand.
TTTATTTTACGCTTATGAGCGCCAACCATTTTCTTTAATTCTTTCTGTTCAGGTGTTTTCAAAGGTTGAATAATAGTAGACTCTATATCAAGTATATCTTGTTTGTATTTTAAAAATAACTTTTCAATCTCCAAGAAATTCGTTGTACCACTTTTTCGTTTTTCAGCTTCTTCTTTAGCTTTGGCATCTTGGGCATCTTTAAGTTTAGCCTTTTCTTCTTCCTGTTGTTTAGCTTTAGCTTTAGCTTCTTCGATTTCTTTTTTCTTTGCTTCGGAAATCTTTTTCTGTTCCTCAGCCAGACGTTTTGCTTCTTTCTCCTGTTTCTGCTTCTCTTCTTCTAATTTTTTTATAGCTTCCAATCTTTGTTTTTCCTTCTCTTTCTTCTCTTCTTCTAACTTTCTTATTCTTTCTTCTTGCTCTCTGATTTTTCTCAATCTTTCTTCTTCTTCTTTTTTTCTCTTATCTTCCTCTAAAGCAACCAATCGTTGAACATTTAACCTATTTTGTTTCAGTTTTCGGTCCAATTTATCTTTCACCAGAGACACAAATACCTCCTGTTCTGGTTCTTCAATAGTATCTTTTTTTTTTTTGGAGGGTAACACGTCAACAGAATCAACAATTTTATTTATTTTGAATGTTTTTCTTGCAGATTTCAATGGATCAACATTAGGTTGTAAATTGACCAAAGTTATATTATAATCATGTTTATCTTGTAATCCTGTTCTTTCTAATACCTGGGTCAAATCGTTTATAAGTAATAAATTGTCCGTTATCTTGGTCAATTCCTGCTGGCCATTATGTGATTCGTGAATGATTTCATCAGAGTCATCAAAGTCATCACTGTAATCCGACATAGAATCATAGTCTGGATCTATTGGGTCCAGTGAGGTTTGAAAAATCGGGTTTCTATGTGGAACAAATCTCATGCAGTGTTGTTTTAGTTGTATAATTATTTGTGTATATTTGAATAGTGTCCGCTTAATTATGTTGCACATAAAAGTAATCTTTCTGACAATTTCTACAATTGATCTACAAATAATAACATTTTTGATGGTTTGAGGCTGACTTGATTTCGTAATTGCTTATGTCAGACGTTACCCTGTCCATTTCCAAGTCTACACCTGCGCTCGCTCAGAGTTTTTCCAACTTTTCAACATAAAGATTAAAATACGAACCTGAGTTTGTGGAGATTATATATAGGTATCTATTGACAGTTAACATTACTAAACATAAGAATATATCTGTTGGTTATGTCATCCATTTTTATACGTGCATTTTCCAGCACTTCAGTTTCCCAAAAGGTTGGTTGTGCAATGGTTAAACCAGTGCATCACAAGATCCAAATTAAGAAACGTTTACTATCACCAAGATTCCCAGAATTAAAGTTAGACCCACACGATATCAGGTCACCAAGATACAGACCATACTTAACTAGACAAGATAGATTGAAAGAGCACTACCACAATACACTAAAGTCTGATTTGCTATTGATAAACTATAAACATGAAGAAAAAGTTAACGAAGGTATCAAAAGAAGAAAATGGGATATGACTTCTCCATATCATATAAACAGACCTTTAAAAAAACCTAAAGGTCAAGTTGTGCCTACTCCAACTTTTTTCCCAATCAGCGTTAAGACTATTCCTAGATTTGAATCGGTCAGTATAAATTGTTGGGTTAAAGATGCTAAATTAGAGTCTTCGCTAGCTATTTCTGCAGCTTTACAATTACAACAAATTACAGGTGTCAAGCCTAAGCCTATTTTTGTCAAAACTAATGTTCCAAATTGGAAAATTAGACCAGGTATGAAAATGGGTGCTAAAGTTGAATTATTCGGTGCTGATGCGTCTCAATTTATATCAACATTGACCGAAATTGTCTTACCTAGAATCAGAGAATTTAATGGTATTTCAAACAGATCTGGTGACAGATATGGTAATATTGCCTTTGGTTTGAAACCTGAACACTTGAAGTTTTTCCCTGAAATTGAACAAAATCAAGATTCATGGGCACGCACTTTTGGTATGGATATTACTTTACACACATCTGCTCAAGTCGACGCTGAAGCTAGAACTTTATTAAGTGGTTTAGGGCTGCCTTTTACTGGTAATGAAAGAATACCAAGGATTTTAACTGATGTGCCGGAGAGTAACTAATTGAAGAAGCTTCATAGATAATATTATTTATTACCTACTTCATCTTGTTATATAGTATTCATGTATATATAATATTAATGTCATTTACTATCAATAAGTGCGATGTATGAAATTTTGGGGAAACCAAAATATATATTAAAGAAAAAAAACACCAAAGAACAAAAGTACCAAAAACTAAAGAAATACATAAAAAAAATCTAGAAATACAATTAGGAAGCAAAATCGTACATCTCTATAAGAACTTTAAGTTTGAGTTAAAGGTGTAATCGATTATAATATCAAACCAACAACTCCGGCCATGGCGAATAAACCGGAATATAACACAGGAGCATTGTTAGCAGCTCCACCAGCTGAGCTCGAACTTCCAGCACTAGAAGAAGCACCACTAGAAGAAGCTTCACTCTTCTTAGAAGTCTTACCAGTTGTTGTGCTAGTAACTAAGCCACTACCAGTTAAGCTATTGTAAGCAGAAGTAGCTTTGGAAATACCTTCAGCCCCTAAAGAAGTAGCATCAGAATAAGCTGCTGCACCAGCTGAGGTAGCAGCTGAGACAGCATTAGCACCAACAGAAGTAACAACTGAGGCAGCATTAGCACCAACAGAAGTAGCATCAGAATATATTTCAGCACCCTTAGATGTAGCAGCTGAAATACCTTCGGCTCCTAAAGAAGTGGCATCAGAGAAAAAATCAGCACCCTTTGATGTGAAAGCTGAAGCTGCTTGAGCAGCAGCTGAAGTAGCATCAGTAAAACCTTCAGCAGCAGCTGAAGTAACAGCAGTAGCAGCATTACCAAGAACAGATGTAACACCAGTGAAACCTTCAGCGGCAACTGAAGTCACATCTCCATAAGCACCAGCACCAGCAGAGGTCAGGTCAGAAATAATATTAGCTGAAGCCAATGAGATAATAATAGAAATAGCTAAAGAAAATTTCATTTTTGAGTGTTTGTATGTATGAAATGATTTTTGTGATATATTTTTAGGATTGGTGGAGAGATGGAACAGGAAAGTTGATAGTTGAAGATTATAAGTCTCAGTTATTTATGAGTTATATATATAATAATCTATGTAATAACAGAAATAATATATAATTAAAACAAATCTAGATGAGAGACAAAAAGGAAATAGTGAGAACTTTATAGTTTTTTCTAAAGAGTTTTATCAACGCCATATATCTATTATTGAAATATAGAAAAGCCCAGCCATTGTAATTTCAACTGAAGATCATAAATTTCAAGGCTCAGTTGTTTATGCACAAAAAGTAAATGTTTATGCACAAAAAGTAAATGTTTAAATTAAACATGCGCCTCATATAAACTCCGGAAACCTGAGTTAATAAAAAACCCCTGGATTTATTTACCGAGGCTTGGCTACTCGGCTTTGTTGTATTTTTTACATTGAAGTTTCTTACACCCAGAGATGCTTTAGATCAATTAGATGTGATGTAACCACTATGTATATAAATAATCTATAAATATTTATATGATATAGTAAGATATTCTAATTATAGTTCAATTCATACTATTTTGTCTTGAGTCAAATCAATTCTTTGCTTCTATAGTTATCTAGAGAAATTAATTATACTTACTATATATTTCTACCTATATAGGAGAAATCAAAATATTTTAAAATCCTGAGGCCTTTATTATTACAGAATTGATTGTATAATTTCAAGATAGCATAATTTAAGAATTTCTCCACTATCCTTTTACCACACAATTGTCAACGTTTGCATATGCGTTTGCCTATGCATTTGATACCATAAAGCGAATTATTTTTTATCCCGCATTTATTTTCAATTGTACCTAACTCCGTGTACAAATCATCTGCCACCATCTTCAATGTAATTGTTTCAAAGGTAAACTAGACCTGTACCTATCAAAATCTCATCCGAACAGTAAACTAGTGAATATTCATTCATCTCTGTCAAAGAAAAAGATATTTGAATCATACTCGATCATTCTGCTTGACAGTCTATCATTAACGTTTATAAGTATTCGGTAAGATATAGTTTAACACAATTATAAATACATATACAATATCTTGTATATGTATAGGAAACTGTAACTGTAGGCTCAATCACCGATTTTTGCTGTTTAGATTCTGATTCTTACATTTTTATTTTGCTTAAGAATCAAAGTAAACAAACAGTTATTGTTGGTTATTATTCATAATTTTTATTGCACAAACATGGTTAGTATATCAGCCTCTTTCCATATAATAACAAATCGACTTACACCTTAACGAGAAAGGATATTAGTACAGTATATTGTGGGACTTTCTGTCAGAGCCGCAGACACAGGGTCCAAACCTTAAGGTTTGGAGCAATCGTACTATGGATAATTTACTCATAAACACTACTAGGTTGAAATAATGAACAGATACAAAATGATGTAGTAATAGATAATAATAGCAGTACAAGAGGCTTATAAGTAAGCTGATTGTTGATGTATACATAACAAACAGTTACAAACCCAAATTTATGTCAAAGTGAGTGCCTGTTCCAAATGCACCGCCACAACGTTTGTAAAACGGCGAAGAGGCTGTGTCTTGTTTTCAGCTTGGATATTTATTATACATAGAACATTTAATTACATAACAAAAAGCAGTTCTGTTATAAAAACCATTGTTTTCAAAAAAACAATTCTTTATATAATAATTATTTACATGATTCTACTAAATATACTAGAAAAAGTTTTTACTATTTAGACCCTAAAGCTTAGTTGAATGATCGAATAAGAGAGAGAAAGGAAAATTAAGGTGAGTAAAAAAATAGCTGAATTTTGGTTATATGGTATAAATTACTCATCATGAACACCCCCTTTTAATAATTTTTGATTTATCACACAAACCTGGCTAATAATCACTTTTTTGTAGTTACTTTTTGTAGTAGTAAAGTATAGTATAGTATATTATTATTGAACCTTTAAAATTTATTTCAATTTAATCGACCCACTTCAAATATTTTCACTTTTTTTCGTTTATTTATTTGCTTATTTCTAAAAACAATGGTTCAATAAACAAAATGTATCCAATTTAATTAAGCCAATGATCATAGAGGATTCCAGAAAACCATGCAAAAAGTAGGAAATTTTCAAGAAACCAATCTGTCGGAACTACCGATCAGCATTTGATCACCAACTGTGCTCATAAGATCATGCAGGCGGCTTTGAAGGTCCCACTTTGTTTTTATCCTTCTTTATAATTAAGGTTATATTTATATCTTCAGATTTATATATTTTTAGGGGGATATTTAAATTTTGTAGATAACTTTTTTCTTTTCCATCATATCCTAAGTTCCTCTTCAATCGTTTTACTAGTCAATTGTTTTACTGATTTCAATAAAATTGGTACAAATGTTAGAAATCAGGATATATATCTTTTACTACTTATTCTTCTTCATCCTTATAATTCAAAATGTTAACGCATTTCCTTTTGATTTCACCAACTCATCCTCCTACTTTTCTCTGATTTTAAGTACTCTTTCGGCTTCAAGTTCTTCAGAACTTTCATCTCATTTTTATGATAGTGGAAGTACAATATCCTCTTCATCAGAAATACTTTTAAGCCCTTCAACTAAATTTTCATCTCGCTCATATATTAGTAGAAGTTCAGCTTTTACTTATTCATATAGCTCCTCTAGCTGTCTTAATAGTTTTACTCCAACCACTTTTCCAACTGTTTTTGCTTATCAAAACGGTACAAATGGTTGGTTTGAAATCGATGTCCCCCAAAATTTAGCCCCTTTCAGCATTGACGCTACTGCTAAAAATTTTGAGTTTGACGGACATTGGTGGTTTATCGATGTTGATTTTGAGCATGTTTCTGTTGGTTCTTTAGATAACCCTCGTGGTACCTATTCTACTGCAACTTATAAATAAGATGGTCCAAAATCTGGTGCTAGTTTAATTCAAGTGGGTTTAGGTGTATATGTACCTTTCGATTTAGCTGGTACCACAAATATGGATGGAATTTTTCAAATTTATCCATACACAGATGCAACTGAAACTGGTTGTTATGATATATCTTTTACTATAAACGGTAATTTAGACTATTCTGCAACTCCTATTCCTGCTATAATTAATGGTAATGTCCCTACATCGACTATAATTGGTGCTTCTCCTGCTATAACTATCGCCACTAGCACTTCTCAAGAGAACGTTTACCTATCACCTGCAATCTCTATTAAGGTTGATGTTCCAGATGGTCGTCGTATTTATGCTTTACAATATTCTGCTGTTAATGATGACTTAAAATATATTCCAGGAAAAATGAGTTTTGTTGCTGGTGGTGAAGTGATTACATCTGGCACCACAATTGAAGTTAATGACGGTAAATTTGATGCTTACGTTAGAATAAACGATGGGTTGACCCAATTTAATTACTATGCTTCGGCTACTGACGATGGAAAAACTTTATATCCAGTTACTGCTTATGTTAGTTTTTTATATACCACTACAGGTACTTTCTATGGTGTTTCAACATTTGCTGCTCAACACGTTAAGAGAGCTGCAGGTGGTGATAGAATTATTACTGGTACTTTTACTTCTCTTTTGAGTAATACCATTTTTCATCAGACTCAAACTACAACAGATAGTACTACTGCAAAATCTACAAACACTCCTGAACCTGAACACACTTCTTCAACTATACCAACTACTACTTCAAAACAGGACACTACAACTTCAGCTCCTAAAAAACTAAGGATAGTTCAGCTTCCACCAGCGAAACTCAGTCAAAAGATAAACTATCGTATACTGTTGATTATTCTGGATCAGATGGTACAATAATTGTGAAAGTTTTTATGCCTGAAGAAATCACCAAACATGCTCCATTTTACTATACAGCTTCTGAGGCATCCAACTTTAAATTCCTCTCTCCAACGTCGGGAACATCAAACGGTGGGTTCTCATTTAGCGGTGTTGAAATCGATGATTCTGAAGGAAGTTCCTTTGTTGTTAATATTTCAAGTGGTGATTCTTCCAAAACATTAGCTAAGAGAATGAGATGGCCTCAGTTAAGGGTTAGTTTCGATGCTACAGGTAATATTATTTTCACGGGAACAGGACCTGATGGAGGTTTGGCTACTTTTACTTTTAATAACTGTTCTGGTTCTGGTTCCAATTTAAGCCAAATTGCATCTGATGTTATTGTTATATCTACAACCAATTCAAACAAAGACTCTCTTGCTTATACAATCATAACTACAGCTGCTACAACTCTACCAAATGGTGAAACTTCAAGTTATACTACAGATATTGAAACTACTTCACCAGCAAAGTTAAGTGTTTATGAAGGTGCTGGTAGTACTCTAGGTTCAGAAACTTATGGATTTGTTCTATTCATTCTACTATTAGTTTAATTGTTTTTTTCAAAAAAATGAAACTTGATAGTTCGTGCTTCTCTTAGAATATTTTTTTATTCCTTTAGTTATAATTTGCTTTTATTGTTGGTTCTTTTGAACTCATCTTGACATATAGATAAAAAATTAAGGAAAGGGAACTTATATTGCTACTGTTTAGTGAAGTTATTGCTATTATTCTAATGCTGAAGGATTCATTGCTACCAAATATGGAATTAAGCATTCACCTACTGCAATAACAACCGTCAACGCTACAACTATTACCAATAAATCTGAATCAAATTCTAAATCTGGTATCACCACGGAAACTCAGAATATAGCTATGACTACTTCTGAATTCATTTCTTCAGTCATAACTTAATTCGTCCACAAATACATGTACACTATTATCCCTAATTCTTTAGCCACCACAGCGGCCACCGGTTTTAGTACTGTGGAGTAATCTGTCGAATCGACTTCTCAGAATAATACTCTTATGGAAAAACCAATTGCAATAGCTTTCACTTCCAATGTTCCTACTATGCAATTAAAAATTAGATCAATTACTGTATATATCTTAACTACTTGTGAAGAAACCATATAAGTAGTATAGTTTCAGTCAGCACTTTGGCCAGTGCTAACATTAGTAGTTTTAATACGTCAGTAACTTTGAATTCTTCTAGGTTAGAAATTTTGTCATCATTTGATGTAAGTAAAAACTTCGTTATTCAATTTTATACAGGAAATGGTAGATGCACATGTTCATATCAAAGCTATATTTATGTGGTTCAGTCGGTTAGCGCAAATTATCTCGCTTCTTTTTTTTTAAAGGTTTGTTACCAGACTTTATTAGACAATTTATGTGGATATTATCCCGGCAACACGTTAACTTATGTTTCTCTTCCTATATTTGAATTTAAAATAAACACGAGTGTACTTATTAATCTCTAGTAATTAGTGTTACTTTTTATTATCACAAAGAAATTCTTCATTTCTTTGACAAATATAAGGAGGAATTGGACAAAAACTAGATTAAAAGGTTACTTAAATTAAGAACAAATTTAAAGGTTTTTAATATAGAGGGAGATTAGGTGTATTTAAATAAAAGAAATATATATATGATAAAAGGAAAAGAATCGGGACTTCACTGGACCTAAATAAAAAGCAAAAGTAAATAACAAGGACTTAAATGATTACAGCTCACCTATTCCTTAGTAAATCTAGTAGAGTCTTTAACACAGCAAGAACCTTCAGCAGAAGAAGTGTTTTCAAATGCTAGTCTGGAAGTATCATCAGTTTTGGACTTTACTTCCAAATTAGTAGCTTTTTTAGCTTCGGAAGTCAACATAGCATGAGATGGGGTAATATCTAAACCTGGGTTTTCTAAGAAGAAGTGACGTGGTCTCATTAATAATGAAATTGGTTCACCAGGCATTAATGGAAAATCTTCAGGTGCAGGAAAATGGGTAATACCGAAAGTATGAAAGATCAAAATATCAGTGTTTTCAATGTTATCTTCACCATCGCCGTACCATTCTCTGAAACCTCTAACACCATCACCAGACCATTGTGGAACATGATCACCAGATGGATAAAGTCTACCTTCTTCATACGGAATAGTCTGGAAAGTGTGATGTGCCCATGGTGCTCTCTTGTAAACTAAAGAACCTGGTTTAGCTAACATTGGAGGAGTTTGAGTGGAAACAATCTTATATGATGGGTTCTTTCCTGAGTACTTATTGACCTTATTAGGGTTAAATATATCCCAGGATCTTCCAGTTTGAGCATTGGCATTAGTTAAAGAATCTTTGGATTTCTTGAAAATAGTCTTTTTAGCATAGAAACCATTGCCATACATGTTTTCTGGAGAGCCTAACGGATATGGAGAAGGAGCGGCATCAGACATAGCAGTAGAGTTTCCATCACCATCCAATCTTGGATGAATTCTTAAAGCAAATAAATGCTGATGGTTGTGGGCATTAACATTTGGATAAACTCTGCAACCCCATGGGCCAGTATCTTCACCATCACCTAAAGCATATGTGTTCAATATACCAGTTAACTTTATATCCAACTTAATGGTACCATCTTGCATGAAAACCCAGTAAATACAATACTCGTAATTAGCAGCAGTGAAAATTTGAGAAATGATTAATTTAGTGGATCTGGTAACAATAGAAGTAGCAAAATTATCTCTGAAATCAGAATGTTTAAATAATAAACCATCATCTTCTTCATGAATACAGATTGCATGCTTAACAGCAATTGGATCACCAGCTCTATCAGCAAAATGAGCGTCTAAGTAATGAATAACACCCTTACAATCACAACCTAAGTATAATGGATTTGTCATGTAACCAGCACCATACTCACCAATGTCTAAAGCGTGTTTTCTTTGATGTGGAAAATCTGGGGAACCATAAGGAACAATCATTTCTGATAAAGATAATCTGTGAAAAATAGGTCTAACTTCACCGTGATCATTGTAAGTAATATCAGATAAAACAATACCTTCTCTGTAGTTAAAACCAATATGGAACTGGAAGTTAGACCAGTTGATAACATTACCATCCAGTTTGAAATTAACACCCTCTGGTTGAGTAATATTAATTGGTTTTTGTTTTGGTCTCATGGCACCGTATTTATCGACCATATCCTTAGGGTAAAAACCAGTATGCTTATGTTTAGAGACCTTTCTTCTTCTGTTTGGAATATCTATATAAATAACTTTCTTTTCTTCGGTATCAACAATAGGACAGAAATCTAATGGATGTGAATATTGAGAATCATCTTCATCTGATCTGTAGTAAACCAAAGCTTGCTGTAATCTTCTAGCAGCACCCCATCTTTCGTCGTAACCAATGGTCCATGGATCACAATAAACTTTGTGCATTTCATTTGCCGCAATACCAGAGATAACACATTGTTCAATCACCTTCGGATCTTTTCTAATAATCTCTTCTGTAGAAATTAAATCTTCAACAGTTAAAATAGGCTGGACACCTTCAATAACCTTAGTTTCAACGACAGTTAAAGAACCGAGATCAACTAAACCTTCTTGAACACCTGGTTTGCCAGCTTCTAATATAACATAATAAGCAACTCTTAGAGGGAATGGGCCATTTTTTTCTTTCCATTCTAAAAAGGCCTTCTTGGTTGGCTCTTTTAAAGTGACAGTATTAAAAGAGATATCTTTTCCAGCAAAATACTCCTTAACAGTGTTAGTGATAGCTTTAATTTCAATAGAAGATAAAGGATCTAAAGGATGAGATGGTCTTGGGGGGACAGCTACAGAAGCTGTAGCCTGAGAGTATATTTGAGCTAATCTGTCCATAAGGAATAAGATATAAATTGATTAGTCTATATACTCAAATTTAAAGGAGGTAAATGTAAACTGAGAAAAATAAAAAGAAGAGAAAGATTGAAATCTTTATATAGTTGGATCAGAAAACAGATTTGTGGAGAAGTAGAGATAATCATTACTTGTGTCCCAAAATGGCAGCAAAATCCATTGGCGCTCCAATTGATAAACTTTCCTGATTGGGAAGGACTGTGCGCAGCTTCAGATACACTTGCAAGCAGAACCTCAATTTCATTGTCATCGTATGTTCAAGCACTATTACAAACTATCATCTATGTGTAGGTGTTTAAAAATTGATACGATAATTATGTAAGCAGATATTGGAACAGTTTTTGAAAATAGTTGGGTTGATTCGGTCAAGTTAGGGTTTGAACTCTTATCAGTGTAATAATTTTAGCTGTTTACGTAAGTTCTTTGGAAACCCGCTGCTAATGGATATATTTAGCTCAATACAATACAATACAATACAATACAATACAATAATAACTTTCTTGGATTCATCTGAAATATAATTGGTGCTGGATTTTTTGTAGAGTTTAGAGTGAAAATTTAAGAAACAGTTACGATGAAGATTTTTAGAATAATTGTAAAGGGCAGCTCATACTCCTTTTTCATAGTGTTAAAATATTAACTAAGTAAGTCACATTTACAATAATGGAGGAAAATGATAAATAATGAAACAAAAGAAACAAAAGCAAAATAAACAGTAATGTAATAATGTAAATCATAGAAAAGCTATGTTTATCTAATTCAGATCCAGATTGAAGTACAAAAAGTTGGAAGCCTAAAATTCAAAACAAAATTAAAAAAACGACAAAAACAACAGTAATGAGAAGGAATCATGGGTATATTGGAATAATTGCAAAACTTTAAAGCATAGAAACCTTCACACAGAAAATAATAAAGTAAATATATGTTTTAGTCGATGTTAGGAATACATAGTAAACAGAGTAAACAAGGAAATACATATATCTTAATTTTGAAAAGAAAATCCTTTAGACATAGGTAGAATTTGAAATAATTGTCAGATTGTTCTTTTACATTAAAACAGCTCTGTATTTATTTCATCTTGATAAAAATTTCAATTGTAAAGTCATTTCATGCTGCTAATTACCTGCTTACTTTTTTATATATACTCTCCACTTGTCTCACAATAATGGAAACTCACTGTCTGAAAAAAGGAACATTTGGGATCTCAAAATTTTATATGTGACTGATACCTATAAATATGAAATAGTATACAAATTTTTCAAATAAGCAAAACAAAAGTTTAGTTTATCCAGTTCATATAAAACTGAAGAGGTATACTTAAGGCGTACAACCCTGGAATGTTCATATCAATTATATAAAAAATGCAAGTAAAACAAACTCTTTAGATACAAGCAAGCTAAAAACTCTTTAATAATGGTATTTATAAGCATCCTGTCTTAATCTATATTTTTTTGAACATAATTGGTTTTTATGCTTCAGCGTACATTATAAATCCGGTAAATAACTCATTGGTCATATTATCAGTTTAATTGTTTTCTATAGCATTTCAAATACTCAAATTACTGGAAAACTGGTCTGACTATGATAAATATTCAGTTATTGTTGTTTCATATTCAGGTGTTTCTTTAATATTATACATTTTTTGTATTTGGATAAACAACCTTCCATATGAAATGACAATGTTATGTTCATTCTAGTTGTTTGTCTCTGTAATTCTATGCTTAAATATGGAATTATTATTGGATCCTGACAAAACCACAATGTTATCATGGTTGTAGATTCTTGGGAAATTTACAATTTTATGTTGTTTTGCCATAGTTTCAATCATAATAATTTGTTAGTGATGAATCAAGATAAAAGAAGTCAGATCAACATGACTTTGAGAAGAGTGACTTGGATAAATTACATCAAAATACCTCTACAAATTACCTTGTATTCATTTTTGGTAGTCATTGTGTGTTATCAAAAACTAAAATGTTTATAACCTTTCAGTATCTCGTTAACTATAATAACCAGAATTGCCCCGTTTCCTAATATAATGGTTTTAGTTATGTATGATTGATTTGTTTTATCATATTTTTTAGTTTATTTCATTTATTTTTTTTTTATGCTTTAGTATTCTGCTGATTTCATTTACTGTTGGTGACCATGTTGGTTTTTAAACATTTTATGAGTGCTACTATTTATCGATTGTATTTTGTTTTCTTACACAGTATAGGTGAGTTTCAAACTTTAAGTGCCGTCATTGAATTTTATATAATAAAGAAAAATTGTAGATGGAGAATTGAAAAAATGTTGTTGGCAATCATAAATTGATGTTAATTTTTATGAAATATAAGTCTTTTTTTCTTTGTATTTGATACTTCAATATTGTGAACCGTATTGTGTTTACTTGTGGTTTGCTGATTTTGCTTTTGTTTACGAAACTCTACCGATCCAGCCCATTATGAGTATATCTGGGTTTCAGTTTTTTAACTCTTTTAATGATTCTTTTTTTATTCTTAATTACCATTGTTATTATATATAAGAAGTTTCCACGTGTTGTTCCTTCATAAAAAAAAACACTTTTATCATTGCTATTACTCTCTTAGTTAGGGTTATTTGTAGTATAATTATTTTTCTGCTGATACTTAATGTATTCAGTAATGAAGAAATATTAGGAGACCAAATAATTGATTAATTGTCTGATAATGTATGATGCACGAAGTGCAAAACTTCATGCATCCAACTTAATCTTAATACTCACAGTTATTCGGGATCTACATACATTTGGCGAATGCGGTAACTAAATCCTTATTGTTGATATAATATATTACTCAATACATGGTGACGTATCTAGAATTTGTTTAGTCAGTTGCATTTTTCATACCAAGTCACATTTTTTTGGGATCCATTTTGGTCTAGAGTCTAGTTAAAAAAATAGAAGGAAGACAGGCGACTGTGGGGTTAAAGAATTAAAAAAAGGTGGGAGCATCGTGTCAACAAGTAGTAATTGCAACTTATTTGGTGCATGTCAGGTTTATGCTAAGAATATAATTTCATGATAATTAATTAACTGTATTGAACTTAATAGGTGTTTTCTTTTAATTTGTTTTCGACTATTATTATTAAACTTGTTGAACAAGAAGGATGCGGAAGGATCAATGAAACAAACTTTTTTTTAAAAAAAATGAAATTAACTTTAAAACGAACAAATCTTGAAAAACTATGAAAATGTACTCAGGAGTATATAATAAATCATAATTTAATGCATATAATTACAAAAAAAGATAAAAGCAGAAAAAATGTTAAGTAGTACAAAGAATGAACAATCACTAAAAGAAAATAAACCGAATAGTCAAAAAATCATCTTCCATAAATATTTAAAATAGAAACATGAAGGAGGAATGATTCAAAAACTAAAATATATCAATCAGAACTAGAATCAAACGATAAAAAGTAAATTCTATATCTTAGCTCCTCATCAGTTATCCACTTTCTTAAACTCATTTTTTTGAGCTAATGCCAAAACCTCCTGCTCATAATTGAAACGATCTTTTCTCAAAGGTTTATAATTCCCTTTGATATCCTCCACAAGTTTCCCATATGCTTTAATAATATTAGATACATCATCATCATTGTTAATATTCTTCCAACATTCTATCTGTGTTTTATGCTGCTTCGTGTATTTATGAGTCAGATAAAATTCCTTCAACACCTCATCGTCACTCAAAACTAATTTCAACACTTCAACAGCATGGGTGTAATAAAAACCAATCACTGAGTCCTGATCAATGTTACTGTATTTTAGTTCCACAGCTGCTGCATATATTAAGTCAATATGGATCCAAAGTCTCAAGTCATCAATGTAGATATATTTGTTGTATATGGATTTCGTAGTCCCCTTAGGGTATTCTTCCAACAAAATTGAATTAAATTCATGTGGTATTATTGATGGATATCCTTCCATTTGGGAAAGTCGTAGTGGAGACAAGTCAAAGTAGGAGTAAAAATGATTATTTCTGCAGTTAACAATTTTCAGCTTCTTATTACGGGTGTATGATGTTTCTGAAGATGTATCTTCTCTTTTAGCCAATTGTACTTTCGTATCATTATTTTGTTTTTTGTCCCATATGGCTTGGTACTTCTCAGGAATATTTTGAGTATTAGAAACAGCTAGACCTGTGATATCGATGTATAAACCAGAATCCACATCTATGAATCTAGCATCTATGTTATTATTACCTATCCCTTTAGTTCTATGAGTCAATGATGTACCAACGTCAACAAAATATTTGTGATATCCGAAATTCAAATCTTCAACAATCAAAGAGTTATTAAACATCATTGAGAATTTATCCAAATCCATTATTGGCATCTGGACATCAATATCATCGTCCCATTCAAACACCATTCCATCCCAGTACCAGGATAATAATGAACCATGTGCAATGAAAGAAATTAAACCGGTGTTGTATGTGAATTGCAACCATGTATGAATTAGTCTATGAAGAATGATTTTACGTTTTTCATTAATATCGTCATATGAATTAATTTGTGATTCAGTGATGAAACCATTAAAGAATCTGTAGTCGTAATGAGCACCGTTCTCTTCTAGTGGGTGTCCATTGAAGTTATCAGGCCATGGGATAGACACTTGTGCGAAGGAGTCAGGAACTTCAGATTCTTCAAAAGATGCAGAGTATTCTAAGTTATTCAAGTGCCTTTGCTCTTTTTCTGTCAGTGATGTTTTTGATTTGTAATCAGAGATCAATGTTTCATAGTCATAAATAAACGATTCAAAAGGAATTTCATACTCATAGTTTCCTTTGGCTGTGAAAAGATGATTAAAATTTACTTCCCATTTGGTTGGTGGGATGGAAGAAGTTAATTTCTTGTACTCTTTCACAGAGTTAACCGTCAATGATTCAGCCTTATAATCACTATGGTCTTTCCGGTATTCATCATACAAACCGGATTGAAACATGTTTTCGTCTTTATTAGGGATAACTTCGTATGTACCATCTTTAGTTAGGAACAGGATGGAGTTGGGCAGCGGAGCTGAAGACAAGATATATGATTTAGCATGGATGATTCTTTCAGTGAAAGGCTTCGGTTTTCTTGAATTTTTAATAAAATTAAATCCCGGTAATAAATGCTTTGGCGTTGAACCACTATCGAAATTTGAGTTGTCAACACAAGCTTTATCAAAATCAGGCTCGGAAGTGTCTGGCGATGGCTCATATGCAAGTCCTTTCGTAAGGATATCTTTGCAAGTAGGCTTCTGGTCTTCATTGTAATCTAAGTATGTATTCAATGGGGATAAATCCACCCAGTCTTGCCAAGAAAATGGAATAGTTACATCATAATCTGGAGAATTATCAGGGTCATTTTCTATAAACTGTTTAGTAATGTGGTTTAAGTATATGGAGTAGGAAATTCGTGGATCAAAGAGATGTTTTTTCTCTCTGTGTTCAAGCATGCCGTCGGCATCAAAGCTGATCTCATAAGCTCTTAGATCAGAATTAAATTCCCAGAACCTGGTGTAATTCTTATGAATATCTATGGATTTTTTTGAGTTAAGAACACTCTCCACAGATTGCATTACCTCATAACGGGTCCCTGAAAATGCAGGTTTATCGATAGTGGACGAATAATAGGAAAAGTCAATAAAGTCCTCCGTAATGTAGATGAAATATAGAAACTGTAACAGCATCAAAGAGGAGAGACCCCAAAAAATCTTAGACTTGCTCGAAAAAGATTGGACACCTAATTTTGCATACAGAGGGATTCTGGACATGGTATAAATATAATGAGAACGAAGGAATAAAACCCTTTTGCTTGAAAATTAGTTTTAAGAATAAGAAAGAAGATAAATTTAAAACTGAACGAACGTAAGTAGCAGCAGTCGATCTAATTTATATAAGCTTTTTTTGAGGGTGATAGGAACTGGGTATTTAAATTAAACTTTAACGCTAAGCGTAATCTCAAATTAATCACGATCAGGGTCCTGCTTACTGGTGGACTCGGATATAACTACTAAATCAACTAGTATGTCATATCTTTTGTAGTTTCCGGTAGAATAGAATATTTGTATAATACTATATAAAATTATTTGAAAGAAAAGTTAATTTCTTTATATCTTTAACTGGTGATTAAAACTGGAAATAACAAACACTGGTTTAGTAGTTGTCATAGATACACGACCTTACCTTACCTTACCTAACCTATCCGGTGTACCCCTGAATAGGGTATTTTATTCATATTTCTAAAGCTTTAATTAAAATTTACAGAAAATTACAATATATTAATGTTTACATAATAAGGAATACTAAAACATTATCAAAAATATAGATAACCTAAAAATAATTCATTGGGAATAGTTGTCTTGTGATCTCAACTCAAATTCCAAGCTTTTTTTTTCACTTGTTTTTCGAATTTAAGCAGATCACTAAACAATAAATTGCCGAATCGAGATATATTAGAGGTGAATTTCTCAATAGTAATTTTTATATCAGGTGGTCAAAAATGTTTCGACGCAACCCGACGCGACGTGAATATTAATTGTGTTTTACACGATTTATATGTTTTTTTTTTTTCTTCTTCAATGATTTTATCATCCATCAAAAAACAGGCAGTGGTAACATTTGGTAGAGTATTACACTTGCTTCTAGTTTTTTTTTCACTATTTCTCAACATATAACTAATCATGCCAGAATCAACTGTTTTTGATGAGTCCTCTATCAATATTGAAGAGATTGACTTTTCAGATTTGGAAGCTCAATATGCTGTTGAAGACAATTCATCATTAACTGAAACTTATGTCGTCGTGGATGGTGCTCCAATTGCCCCTGAATCAAAAGCTATAACCTTAACTAAAGTGTTAAGAAAATTATTTGGTCAAGCTGGTAAAATTGTTGACTTTGAATTACCTATAGAAAATGGTAAGACTAAAGGTTTCGCAATTGTTGGTTATGAAAATCAACAACAAGTTGAAAAATCAATTAAATTATTAAACGGAAAGAAATTAGATGTTAAGCATAGATTACTAGTTAATAAATTAACAGATATTGAAAAATATGCTATTGGTGATAAAATCACTGACGAGTTTATTGAACCTGTTGTTCCTGAATTTAAATCCCATGGGTATTTGAAGTCCTGGTTACTGGACCCAGTTGGTAGAGATCAATTCTTATTACATTATGCTAATGACGTTGGTGTCTTTTGGCACAAGTCTTCATTACAAGCTGAAGAAGTTATTGAACCTAGATCTAATTGGACCTCTGCTTTCATGAAATTTTCTCCAAAAGGTTCCTACTTATTTTCAATGATGCCTAAAGGTGTGCAAGCATGGGGTGGTGAAAATTTCGATAGAATTAACAGATTCATTCATCCAGGTGTTAGATTAATTGATATTTCTCCAAATGAGAAATTTTTAGTTACTTTATCTCCTGATCCTATCAACATTCCTGATGACAACGACCCACAAAGAGCTAACTGTCCGTTTGGTCCTGAGTCCGAAAACCACAAGTTGGTAATCTGGGATTTAACAACAGGATTACCGGCGAGAACTTTTGCACTACCACCTAATTTAGAAACGACCAGAACCATGCCATGGCCATTAATCAAATGGTCTTACAATGACAAATACTGTGCTAGAATGGGTCCTGATGCTTTGGCTATTTACGACACCTCTGATTTCTCTTTACTGGACAAAAAATTGGTTAAGATTGAAGGAATTGTAGACTTTGAATTTGCTCCAAATGGTGTTAAATTAGCCTCCACTAAGAAAAACGACCCATTAGAAGTTATCTTAGCCTACTGGACTCCAGAACAAGCTAATCAAAGTGCTAAAGTTGCTATCATGCATGTTCCTAACAAGACTGTTTTAAGAACAGTTAACTTGGTCCAGGTTTCTGATGTTAAACTACACTGGCAAGAAGAAGCAAAATACTTATGCTGCAGAGTTGACAGACATACTAAGTCTGGTAAGACCAAGTTTACTAATTTGGAGATCTTCCAGTTGTTTGAAAAGGATATCCCTGTTGAAAAAGTCGAGATGACAGATGTTGTCGTTGATTTTGTATGGGAACCTAAAGGACCTAGATTCGTTGTCATTCATAAAAAGTTTGATGCTGAAGAAAACATAGCTATGCCTAACAACTCTATTTCCTTCTATGATATTGAGGATTTCGGTAAAGGTAAAAAAATGTCTAGTGTGTTGAAGAAATGGATCAATTTTAAAACAATCAAGGATAAGCATTCAAACCATATCAGCTTCTGTCCTAAAGGTCGTTTTGTGATTGTTTCAACATTGAAGCAGGTTGGCTCTACTTTGGAATTTTACGATTTAGATTACGATGGTGAGAAAGAGAAAGACCAATCCAATAAAGTAGCTTCTAATGTTAAGCTGATCAAATCACACGAGCAAAACGGTGTTCATTTCATCAAATGGGATCCTTCTGGTCGTTATGCTGTTGCTTTCTCCACTTCATGGAAATCAAAGATTGAAAATGGATACAAGATTTACAACTTAGTTGGTAAGTTGGTTAAGGAAGAGTTAATTGATGATTTCAAAGATTTTGCATGGAGACCTAGACCTGCTAGTCTGTTGACAGCTAATGACAGAAAGCGTGTTAGAAAAGAATTGAAAAATTATTCTATCAAGTTTAAGGAAATTGATGAGATGGAAACTAATGCTGAGTTGAGAGAGGTTATTTTAAGAAGAAAACAATTATTACAGGACTGGACTTCTTGGAGAGCTGGTGTCGATAACAAGTTGAGAGAGTTGGGATTGACTGAACTTCATAGTACAGGTCAAGAAGAAGTTATTGAAGAGATTAAAGAGGAGGTTTTAGAAGAGAAAGAAGAGGAAACTTCTGAATGATTTTTTTTGAAATATTTTGATTGTTTTTTTACTTTCTTTAGATTTTTACTTTGTACTCCCTTCTTTTATTCATATCAACCTTTTTATTATCACAACTACATTTCTAAAGATAAACCAGTATTGAGTACCAAGTATTTGAAAGCAAAGCAAAATAACACAAATAACTTTAGCAACATGTAGAAGCAAAGGTATTAATAGCAAATGCTATTAACTTTCTTGCACTTTTCGGTTTAATTGACCTCTAGTCCAATTAATTCGAAACATTATAATATCTTTATAGATCAAAAAAAAAGTCTTTAAGAATTTGTCACCTTCTAAGGCAAATGGTCACAACGGAAATTGGTTTCTGACACTAAATTGTGAAGAACCTCACTAAGTTTACATAACTAAAACTTCAACCTCATGAGTAGACGGATATTTAAATTTATATGAATCATGAAATAAAAGAAGGGTAATAGCAGGAATGTGTCAAAAGACTATAATCCAAGAGGAGCGCGTTAAATCGTAAGTGTTAACTTGGAGTTGAAATATACTGATTTGCTGATTTTTCAAATTTTTTTTTTGGCTTACAATAAGTTTAAATTCCATTACTTTTCCATTTATAGCCTGAAAAGTGAATATAAACCCCACTTGGAAATGTGAACCTATTAAGAGATGAGCATCAGTAACTTCTCTAGGCTAAATTAATCTCATGATAGCATTACTATAGATGCTTAATTCTAAATTTTGGAATGTTTTAAATGAAGATATAAAACGTCGAAGTAAAGATATTAAAAATAGTTATTTACAAAAACCTGGTAATACCCCAGGACAACATCCCAACCACCTACACAAACAACTTACGGTATCGTAACAGGATATCAGTAATCAAGACTAGAACCTATTAAGAACTCGCATGAAACCACTTGAACTAATGCACCTAACTAATTATCTAGCAACTTTAGTCTTTAATTGCAATCCATGCCATTTTTCAATCTCCTCTTTTAGAATCTCATTAACTAACCGATGTTGTTTAATCATTGACATACCTTTAAACTTCTCACTTTCAACAGTTATTGCAAACATGGATCCACAACCACCCGAAATATCTCGAACGTTTAGTGATCTAGGTTCAAGTTTGTCTGTTAGTATCTCATATATTTTCATTTCATATTCATCCATTTCAACAGGCCAAGATGTTACTGATCGTATTGATTGATTTAATGGTATATATGATGGAAATATAATTGGGGTAGCTGATGATGACATTAAAGTGGTTCTTATTGGTAGTTGGTGACTAATGGACCTAAACCTCGTTTTGGAGGTTTGGCAAACTATTCTTGATAACATGATTTTAAGAGTAGCAGAAGTACTAAATCAGATATATCTATTTAATGGGTAATTATCAGTTTGGAAAATAATAATGTGATACTGATCAGACCTTTACTTCTAGAGACGATTAGAAATCATTTTTTAAGAGGGAAAAAACGCAGACCTTCTAATTATTGGTGTACGGTTGTTAATACCGTTTCTATTCCTACTACTGATCCTTTTTAAGGCAATTCGTGATACTTCAGTGTTATCTTCAGTTTCTTTTTGATTAGATTTCAAGAAAACCAATCCTCTCATCTACACTTATTTCAAACTTTTATATATATTTATTACTTAATCTTCAATCCAACAGAAAAATGCAAGTTTTACATCCGAATTATCATTACAATTTGAAACATATCTACTTTACTAACAGGTTAGATTAAAACATGGGATTTAAGAGACCAAAAAAAGTGGGACTAAACATAAAAATTAATTCTAGCAAGCATAGAAATTATTCGGCAACCTCCTTATAATTTTTGCATAGCAACAATATCAGTAGATTGAACCCATTCTTCACCATCTTGTTCAATTTGATCTTGTAAGTCTTGTGTAGAAACCTTGTCATCTTCAACAACACAGTTAATTTGTAATTTCTTGATACCGTAACCAACTGGGATGAATTGGTGGCCACCCCAAGTTAAACCATTTTGTTCAATGCTCTTAACGAATGCTAATAAATCGTTTAAATTGGTTTCATCATCCCATGGCTTAACATCCATAGTGACAATAGATTTAGCAGCTGGCTTAGCACCTTTAGCAGCTTTCTTAGCTGCATATTCAGCTAATCTTTGTTGCTTTAATTTTTCAGCTTCTTCATCAACTTCGTCATCAGAGGAACCGAATAAATCGACATCATCATCGTCTTCTTCTTCAGAAGCAGCTTTTGGAGCGGCAGCAGCTGGTAAAGTAGAGAATTCATCAGTGAATGAAGCAATGTGGTTGAACCATCTGGAAAAATCTGGGAATTCCTTTTGGAAAGCCTTGTAGACGGCAACATCAGCTTGAGAAGCAGCAGTACTATAGTTATAGAGTATATCTGTTAGTATTTTGAGACATCAAAGATTTTTTTTATTATTTTCACATGGATGCTTAAGTTATTTGAATACACCAATTTGAAATTTGAAATCCAGAACACATAAAACATTTTTTGATTCAGAAATGGATCCCCTTTCGGATGATCCGCTCGTTTTGATACTCATATTGCGGGTCTTGAGTCCGCATCGTTAACATGGACCAAGTAATGTTCATCAGATAAAATGTATGATTTATGTGTTTTGTCTTTCAGAATTTCCAAAAAACTTGAATTTGCTCATATTCTAAAGCGGAATTTAAAATCAGTGCTGAAGAGTGATTTCACAAAAATAATTCAGACGGTTTTCAACCACTGAATAAAACGGAGTTGAGAAAGATAAATTATATTGCCTCATAATCAACAAATAGTAAGCAAATCAGTTTTAATTATTAAAATATTGAAAGCAAAGTTTGGAGACTGATTCCGGAGTTAATATGTCAATAAGATCAACTAAATTCAGCAATTCAGCAATTGCAATTAAATAAATACAATACAGATTGATAAAACGAACTCTATTTGAACATCAACAAAAAAGATATACTGAGTGATTTCTCAAAACTTGCCTCAGTTGCACCACACTATGAAAATTAAGGAGAAAATATGAAAACATACCCTTCGATGTAAGACTTGTCAGCTAAGAATTTATTTAATTTAGAGACTGTTTCAATTTTGGAGAAATCAGAGAAAGACATTGTTGATAATATATATACAGATGGGTCGGATCCAATTGAAAGAGAAAATACGTTGACTAAAAGTTCATCGACGAAATTAACAAAACCAAAACGTGTGAAAACGAGAAAATTTTCAGCTCATATTCCAGGCGGTGCATTAGTCGTTACCCGGTTTTTTGGAGATCGTTCTACGGTAGGGCACAACTACAACTATTGATCACATAGAACACTAGAACACGAAACACGCTAGTTGATCATACAAACACTCAGACTGTACAACACAAACTTTCAGATTATATCACACGAAATTCACTGATGCCTCCCACTATGCCAATACCGCCAGTCACTGACAAGCCTTTGATGCCACAGGCTTTAGCTACCTCTTTTATATATAGACTGAGAAAATCCAAAAACCCTTTATTTTCATCTTCCACTACTTCTAGAGGTTCAAAGAGAACAAGTACTAGAGTCAATTATGCTGAAGACAATTTTGAAATAGAAGTGCTTGAGAATGATGATGATGAAGAATATGACGAAGGAGGACATGGCTTAGCCATTGGACAATTACAGAGATTAAATAATCAAAATAATCATTCAAGTAATGCCTCTGTTAATGCAACACATTATCAAGGTAAAGAAGCTCCAAAGGATGATTCTAAGTCTCAAGGAAAAAAGAATAGTGGTGCATTTACTAATTTTACAAGTTTTGAAATTGCTAATAATTCGACGTTACCTGAAAATCTAATTCCCATTACAATCAAATTGGAATCAAACGGATTTGTTGTTAAAGACATGTTTCTATGGAATATTAATGAACAATTAATTACACCTGAATTATTTGCTTCACAGATGTGCCAGGATTTGGAATTACCTAAAGGTATAGAATCTCAAATAGTCAATCAAATCAGGGAACAAATTCAAAGTTTTAGTGAGTTACTAAGCACACCAATTCCACAATTAGCGCAAGAAAAAGAATTTCATGTCATATTAGAATTGAGTGTTAGTATAGCTGATCAATTTTATTCAGATAAAGTGGAATGGAATTTGTTAGACAATTCAATCTCTCCTGAGGAATTTGCAAAGACTGTTGTTGAAGATATGGGTCTGGCTAGGGAATTTGAAACTGCAATCGCCTTCTCTGTTCATGATGAAATAGCAAAAGTTAAAAGAGACCTGATTGAAAATCCTCAACAAGTGATGCAATACACTGAATCATTACCTTACTTCAATATGTGTCATCAACCACCTCCAGCTACAGGCACAGCAACAGCTAATGCTGCTACAATGATGGAGTTACAAGGATTAAGATTTGATGCTAAGAAACATGGAGATGATTTCAGACCACACTTGGAGACATTAAGTGAATGGGAAATTGAAAAGAGAGAAACTGAAAAAGAAAGAAACCAAAGAAGAAGAAAGAGGGAGACTATGAGAGTTGGCGGTCCTCCAGGGGGTTACGAGAGACCTGAGTCTGAGAAAAAGAAGAGATATGATGAACTAGAAGGTACATGGAGAGTCTACTAATTGTTATTTTTGTATAACTACCGTATTGCTGTATATTATAAAACTCTGATATAAAATTTATGTTTTTTTTAAAAAATACCCCACGACACTGTAAGACTTGGATTATTGTGATGATCCCAAGTTTGCTTCACAGCGAGGAGTACTGAAATTTTAACTGATTGGTCAACACGTAATGTTAATTTGTTGTGGTTGGCTGCACACGCATAGTGTAATTTTAGTTCCTCCTCATTATATATAAATAATATCCAATAACAGAGTCAAAATATCGATCCATGGAATCTTATAGCAGTATATATGACGACACCAAGAAAACACGTCTTTTACCAACTTCGAGACAGTTGAAACTAACGTGGGCTAGACATAAACGAAGTTCACTGTGGGCTACAATATTCATATTTCTTATTTATTTTTTACTAACTCCATCCAAATCAATTAAAAGTTCCACCTATGGTGTAAATTCAAATGAATCTGCAAATATCAACTTCAAAACATATGGTTTAAATATTCATTTAAAAAACACACTACCAAAAACTGCTTCATTAAGAGACAAACTAGTGTATAATTTTCCTTACGATCCAAGTAAACCAGTTTCCAATCATATCTGGCAAACATGGAAAGTTCCACTAAATGACGATAAATTTCCCAAGAATTTTAGGAATTTTCAAAAATCATGGTCATTACAAAATCCAGATTATCAGCATACAATCATCCCCGATTCATTAATAGATTCATTTATTGACAAGACATTTGTTAAAATTCCTGAAATTATTAGAGCATGGAACTTACTGCCTATGGGTGTTATGAAGGCTGACTTTTTTAGATATTTAGTTGTTTTTGCCAGAGGTGGAATTTATTCTGATATGGACACCGTTTGCCTAAAACCAGTGGAAAAGTGGGCATGTTTTGATGAAACTTATTTGAAACCCTATATGGGCGATTTAGAAGAGGTTTATAGCGAATATAATTCTAATGGTGGTAAATCGTCAAAAGATAATGCTGAACTACAAATGACGGTGTCACAAGATGATAATGGTTCTATCAAAGGTGCTCCATATAAGCTGAAAGTCGACCCTAAAACTAGGCATTCTCCTATTGGTTTAACCATAGGTATTGAAGCTGATCCTGATAGACCAGATTGGGCTCAATGGTATGCTCGTCGTATACAGTTTTCTCAATGGACAATTCAAGCTAAATTAGGACATCCAATGCTACGTGAATTGATTATTAGAGTTGTGGAAGAAACTTTCCGCAAAGAGAAATTAGGCAGATTAAAAAAAATTGAAGGGAAGGATATAGGGGGTGATATCATGCAATGGACGGGTCCAGGTATTTTTACTGATGTTGTATTCGATTATTTGAATAATGTTGTTAGTTACGGTAAATTTGGTGATGGGTTTGGTGTTGGTTCCAGATACTGGAATGATGGTAAAAGATATAACTTGAAATCTCAAGAAGTTAATGAAAGAGGTGAACCTTTGAATTGGTCTCAACAGATTATTAGTTGGAAAACATTTAGTGGAATTACCAAACCTATTGTCCTAGATGATGTTATGGTTTTACCAATTACTAGTTTCTCTCCTGGTGTTGGACAAATGGGTGCTGGGCAACGAAGTCATAAACTTGCTTTTGTTCAACACAAATTTGAAGGTTCATGGAAACCGGAAAGTGAAAGAATGTAATGATAAAACTCTGTATAATTTCTTTTCAAGTCACTCCTCATTTTGTTTATTTTAGTTCACTTCATTTCATTATTTTGACAATTTTAGTTTAACTTACTCTCTTTTCTTAGTTCTATTTGTAATTTTGCAATTGTAAACAAAAAACTTGCGCTTTAACCTTCCTGGTTTCTCACGGTGCATTTCATCAAACCTACATGAGAGGTATCACAAAATTGCTGCAACTTCAATGGTATATGGCCTTTACGATAGTCATAATATCTAAACCAGACATCTAGTTCAAACCATCTACAAAATTTAATATGGCAAATTGTTTAAGGCACTGGATTTGAATAATGACGTAGTATTAGAAACAGCTGTAATTGGCTGTATATGAAAGTTTCATTTGAACTTCATAATTGTAGGCCACACACAACTTTGTTAAGTTGTTTGATTTAGCTTGGCTTGAATTGGCTTGCTTTTTAATTGATTTTTAAGTATATTCATGTTTAACAACTCTTTGTATATGATTTATTCATTGATAAAGTAGGAGTTGAACAACATCACTAGAGACCTGTCAGTTCATTCTTCTCCTTCGATCTCAGTCATCTTAAAAGCAATACACTATTCAAATATATAATCACCAGAGTTACACTTTATATTAAATATTTATAAATTATCAAAATCAAATGAAATTATAACAGTCTAGTAGACTTCCGCCCAAAATTAACCTTATTTTACATTTTTAGTGTACTCAACTTTTATAATTCAGTTAATGTTATATTGTGGTAATAAATGAGAGTATTATTATCTAATTGAAATTGATTGCCACAAATCCTCTGTGTATCTTGTTTAGGCTACATTCTTTGTCACTATTTATTGCAGAGTTTAAAGACTGACTTTATTTAATAAAGTATTTGTTGTATTGAATAAGAGTTTATTTAAAATTCCTTTTGTTGTATTGCGCAATAGTTAGTGGTGGTTTTTTCTATATGGGATAAAACTATCTTTCTTGTTAACTTTTATGATCACACCCTCCTATTGTTTCTGTGCCTACTGCAATGCCCAACCTCTGAATACTTTTTTCCAAGATACTCTATCGAGATTAGGAGTGGTTGTTGCTACCAAGTTTTACAAAATGGTTTCCTGTCGGAAAGATACTCAAGTGGTACAGATTATACCACTTCAAGTTTTGTCATGAATTTCCATCACATCTGACTAGTGAGTGTTTCAATTCAATCATCTTTCGATTATTTCATTATTGCGTTGTAAATTAATTGTTATAAATAATTCTCAAGATTCAACTAGTATATTAATCTCTCAGTGAGACTCTAAATAAGCATCGAAAGGAACGTTTTTGCAGCCCTTATGAAATAAATAAATGCTAGCTGTTATTTCTGTAATTCTAATTAGTTGGATTTCTGGCTATAATTTGTATGTGGTTTTTTATTCTTCTTTTCTCTAAATTATAATTTCCAAATGTTTGGTTCTTATAGTAAAACCGATCCTTCTTCAAGACGATCGACCGGGTAAAGATGTAACCACCTGTACACCAAACAATGATATATCGATAAGTGGCCTATAGAATAGATAAGTATTACACTGGTTCCACATACCTTTTCAAAGAAATAAAGACAGAAATCAACAGGTTCCAATTTACAATATGATGAATGAGATTCAATTAGAAAGATATAAAGAACTACTAATTTCAACCACAGATGATAATAATGAAGTTGATCTATTATCCACTATACCTAACGTTACAACGACAACCAAATCCACAATTGATTCAAGAGTGATGAATGATGATGATTCAAATTCTGAGAACAGCAAAGATAAGGAAATGGTTGATAATATTGAAATGACTATTGGCTATAAGAGACCATGGTACTATAAACTGAAGAAGGAAATATCGTTGATTGTGTTGAATTATTTGATCAATGAAGGATATGCGTTCAGTGTTAACAGTTTTAGTGATGAATTGGGGTTGAATTTAAGTTCTGATATTCCCAATACTGATAGTGTTGACCAGTTTAGAAATGTTAGTGCAGTAATTGATGAGGATGAGGATGAGGATAGTATGAACCCGGATATTGCTGATCAATGCGATTTTGATGTGGATTCGTTTTTTGATGTGGATAAACTCAAAGTTGTTAAAAGTGAAGAGGATAAACTAAGTACCGAAAAATACAAGAAATTAACAGTTGGATTATTCACCATCAATATCCGTAATCAGATCAAATTATTAATACTATCAGGAGAAGTTGAAAAAGCAATCGAGATTCTATCTAATGAGTTTCCGGTGTTACTAGTGACTAATCATTTAATTTATTTCAGATTGTTACACTTGAATTTGATTGAAATGATTAGATCGCATAATAGTGGTGAGAATGAAAAGGAGTTTTTGAATGGGGTCTTGTATTTTATTAACGATAAATTATCCAATTTTACAATATTACAGAACAAGAATTTTATCAAGGAGTTAGAACTAACCATGGCATTGTTATGCTTTGGAAATTGCAGTGATATTACTGACCTGGCTAATGGTACTGGCACTGGTGGTGTCAACAAGATGATTCCTCTAAGATTACAGAAGCTATTAGATTTACAACTACGAAATAAGGTTGCTAACCTAGTCAATAAATATATCATCATGTCTAACACCACCCCTTGTGACACTACTATTGAGATGTATCATAAGAAAGCTACTGACCTCATGACAGGCCGCAAGAAACCCGAGACAGCATTTAGCAGAACAACAGAAGGTATAGGAATGGTTCCATTCAGCTTGCTAGCCACAGCAGCAGCGACAGTGAGCAGCCAGGATGCCGCAGAACTAGAGGCCAAAGACACTGAGAAAAATGAGCAAGAAGAAGATATATATTTAAGAGATAAATTAGTAGAACTGGTGAAGTTGATGTTGTGGTCGTTTGGTAAAAAAGGTCCAGAGGAGGAGTTTGTAAATGAATTGTATTAGTTTTCGAAGCTAAGAAAGAAAGTAAGAGAGTACGGAAGAGAGGAAGTTGAGAACAGAGGAGTGACTCAGACTGTATACTGTGCGGAGAGAGCTTAGTGTATGTTGTATATTTGTTTCTTTAAAAAGTATGCAGTTAATATTTTATATAAAAAACAAAAGTCCCCCCTTTTTATTGACTTAAAAGAGGAACTGGTGAAACAGGTAAAGAACAGGGTTTGTGACTAGCTCTAGTTGCAATCTGAAATATACAGGACTTCTTAGCTGCTCTGGGGAAGGTCAAGATCAAATTTTCACGATCTCTAACACTATTTCAATATCAGATTATATTTGTCTTCATCTTTGAACACTACAATTAGTACTAACATCAACTTTCGTACAACTTTAAATATATAAAAATACAATGTCCAACAAGACTTTCGGATGTCTGGCTCTCTCTTCTCCGGTCTCGTCGGTGACAGACATGCAAGACAATACTTTTCTTATAGTCCAACAACAACAACAACAACAACAGCTACACCCTTCCGCTACAAATAATTACAACACACAATCAACAATCAAACTGCCGTCGTACTCAAATAAAGAACATATAACAACAAAGAAAGATGAGAAAACTCAAAAAATTAACAAACAGTCTCTCGAATACATTATAAGGTCAGGCACAGCTGGTGGTATAGCTGGTATATCTGCAAAAACCTTGATAGCTCCGTTAGATCGTGTAAAAATCTTGTTTCAGACTTCAAACCCACAATTCAAGCAATATGCAGGCTCTTTTCGTGGTATGTTTAAAGCTATTGATAAAATATACGTTACTGACGGATTTAAAGGTTTGTACCAAGGTCATTCTGCAACTTTATTAAGAATTTTCCCATATGCCGCTATTAAGTTTGTTTGTTATGAACAGATACGTACTGTATTGATTCCTAGAGATGAATATGAAACTGCTTTCAGAAGGTTATTTGCAGGTTCATTAGCTGGTGTTTGTTCTGTTGCTTGTACATATCCCTTAGATTTAATCAGAGTGCGTTTAGCGTTTGAAACAGGAGCAACTAATAAAAAGCAAAATTGGAAAGTTTGGCAGATTTTGAAAACCATTTGGAATGAAACTCCAAGATTCAATTTTAACACTGGTGGTAGAATTAAAAATGAACCTGGTTTGATTCGATTTGTCTATTCTTTTCCAATTTCCGGTTTAGTTACTCCCTTACAATCAATAACTAATTTTTATAGAGGTTTCGTACCAACTATATTTGGTATGGTTCCTTATGCTGGTGTTTCATTCTACACTCATGATTTAATTCATGATTTTTTCCGATCACCTTTACTTTCTAAATACACAGTTGCAGCATCTACACCACAACACGATCACAAGAAAACAAATTCAAATTCATCATTTGATACTAGAAGGCCCCTCAAGACCTGGGCACAGTTACTTGCTGGTGGTGGAGCAGGAATGTTAGCACAAGCTGCTGCATATCCATTTGAGGTTATAAGAAGAAGATTACAGGTTGGTGCTGTAATGAATTCAGGTGGGGAGTTTTTCTCAATTGGAAAGATTGCTCGTGTGATCTATCATGAACGTGGTTTCAAAGGATTTTATGTTGGTTTGGGAATTGGATTTATTAAAATTGTGCCGATGTTTGCCTGCTCATTTTATGTTTATGAACGATGCAAAAGTTGGTTGTTGATTTAAACTAGTTGGGAAATACATTTTGATGATTATGATTATGATTATATATATGATTATGATTATATATATGATTTAAAGTCCTTCTTTCATGGCATTACTTTAATATTTTTTTTGAAAAAAAAAGGCATAATTTTTAAAAATTTATGGGGGAGTTAAGAGTTAACCTCATAGCAATCTCGGATTATTCTCTACTGAAAATACCAACCCACATTTTTCCAGTTGTACACCACTTTGTTTAGACTACATGTTTTACAAACTGCTAAGTTCTTACCATAGTTATTTATTTCTTGTCATGGAGTTTCACTCGATTTCCATTGACCTCGTATAAGGGGTTGAATTGCTGCTAGACTTTATTATACATATACACTTCTACTTCTATTTTCTACATTTTTAATAATAATTCACCTCATTTGATTTCATAAACTTAAAAGAAAGGAATTCAAAATTCTTTATGCTTACACTTTCAACTGATATTTTTATGATCTTTTTTAACTTAAGTTTGCTTGGAATAGTTTACAAAGTTTTTTTATAATGTTGGAAATTTTATTTGTGGCTGCCTGATTGACGTTTGGTGTTTAATGATAGACAATTCTAGTTTTTTTTTCCTTCTGTTTTTGTGTTTTTGTGTTTTTGAGGTTTCATGTCATGTATATAGCTGCAGTTGTTTCGTATTATTCTGATTTGTGTTTTATGCATTTCTAGTTTTATATTTATTTTCTCTAGTCATTTTTTCAAATGGCTGGCTGAACTTCTTTTTCTTTTAGTTATTATGTTTGTTTTTCTACTTAATTTAGTTTCATAATTTTCTTCTAATGATTTTTTTTTGTTAGAGAATATGATGTAGGCTACTTAGTATATGTTAATTACTGTCTACATCTTAATGTATATATATATATATATCACTCATTCATTTGTTCGAAGCAATAAATAAAGTTCAGATTTCTGTGTTCTGGTTTGTATTGGATTTGCAAAATGATCTGCTCGCTCTAATTAAAGTTGTAGTTTATGTAGAAATCAAATTTGCAACATAATTAATTTTAATTTTTTTTCTGTTCTTAACTCCTGGCTTGATGTTAAGTTTTCCTCGATGTTGCTTTGTTCTGTTTGGTTTACCTTAACTTGTTAGAACTAATTTATATAATGCAATCTAGGTCTCTATATGCTCTTGTAGTGTAGAAAGAAAGCATCAGCTTTCTAATTTTGAAGCTTCATTAGAATACTATAGTAAAATGATAAAGGTCACACGATAGCTTGTATGTATGGGTAATGATTTTGAACGAGTTCATTATTCTTAATATATTATTTTCTACATTGTAAATATAATTTTGAAGTATTGTACATTAAATTTCAGTACACGACAGAGATATTTAAGCTGTATCACCAAAAAACAGTCAATAATTTTAATCCAACTTTTCAAATATCTTGGCTATTTTCGATCAAATAATTAGATTGGCTCAACCCTCCGTTTAAAATTAATTTAACTCTGTTTAGATCAAAGTATAGAGTAATTAGAAAAAATAAAAAATAGATATGAATGAACAAGTATATAAAAACTCTATTCTGAAATAAATATACATTATATTAAGAAATATATGGAGAGGTACATACCAGAATGCAATAAAATATTTAAAATTAGAAAACTTAAAGTGAATCAAAAATCACTTTTAGAAATACCTGATTTCTCACACATCGACCTGAAAATACCATCTTTCATATTGTATAAGTTCAAAGGAGTATCAAATTCCGCAACTTCCCCTTTATCCATCACCAAAATTCTATCATAACTGATAATTGTTTTCAATCTATGTGCAATACACAGAATTGTACAATGATTAAACTCGTTAACAATAGTTTGTTGGATCTTTGAATCAGTTTCGTAATCAACACTTGATGTTGCTTCATCTAAAATCAAAATCTTGGAGTCTTTAACCAATGCTCTACATAATGCCATAATTTGTCTCTGACCTAAGGAAAAGTTTTCACCGTTATCTTCAACAATGTTGTCCAAGTGGAATTTATGTAAATCTTCATCATCTTTGAGTTGAGTTTTAACCTTGTCAAACTCAGCAGCAGAAATACAACCAGATGTAAGTAATGCTTTATATAGCACATCATCAGATAGTTCACCAAATGGATCCAAGTTCTGTCTAACTGTACCTCTAAACAATATTGGATCCTGTGGGATAATTGTCAACTTGGATCTTAAATCAAACAAACCAATGTTTTGAATGTTAATATCATCAATTAAAACCTCACCTTCTTCCGGTTCACTCAATCTATACAGTGCTGTCATAATAGTTGATTTACCTGCACCTGTTCTACCACAAATACCAATTTTTTCTCTTGGATTGAATTCAACATTTAAATTCTTTAAAACATATGGTAATGACGGTCTGTATTTCAAATAGACATTTCTGAATTTAATCTTACCGTGAATTGGCCATTTTGTGTTTGGTTCAACTAAATTAATAGGATCATCCTTGGAATTATAAGGCCTCTCTTGAGATAAATCAATTGCATATTCACACACTCTTTCAACTGAGTTTAGTAATTGTTCCAGTTGCCCAGCAGCTTTGGAAGTAGAAATTAATTGCATACTAAAAGAAACTAAATATGAAACCAATAAACCAGAAGAAGCACCTGAAATTGGAAATGCTCTTGAAGCACATAATAAAGTCACAATTAGGTTAACAAATCCTGACGCAAAATGTAATGTAACTGCAAAAAATCTCTGTAAGGAGTTAGTCAAAAAATAAGCTTCGTTCATTGTATTGATTTGATCATTGTTCTTCTTAATAAAAAACTCAGTGTTGTTATACATCTTGATTGTATCTGTACCTTGTAAAATTTCATCAAATGTGGAATAAACGATCGATCTCTGAACGCCTTCAATTCTCTTAACTTCTCTTGCTGTTGCTTGATAATATGAAAATGATGAAATAGCATACAAAAATAAAAATGGAAGCACAATTGCAAAATAAGGCATATAAATGACACACATAATCAAAATACCAAACATATTACCAATGCCAAAGCAAAATAATCTTAGTTGTTCGGCAATTTCGTTATCTAAGGAATCCGTATCCTTGGTAAATCTATTTAATATTCTACCCATTGGAGTGGTATCAAAGAATGACATTGGAGCATGCATGATCTTCTTCAAGGCTTTGATGTTCAATGTCTTTGAGGCATTGTTACACATGAACACCAATGTACAAAATTCCCAAATTGCACATAGAACAAAAAGAAATGTGAACATAACATAAATACCAATATAAAAGCCATCTGATTTTCCTGGAAATTTGTTCAGTGACCAAAATGATAGCCAAACATTTTGAAATAACATGCAAAATGTAGTTAAGGTAATACTTGAGATAACTGCAAGAATCATAATCGTTAAACCAGCTTTACCGGAGCCAGAAGTGATATATTCCAATAATACTTCTTTCTTAATGCCATTGACTTCCCTATGTTCATCCTGAATCAATTTACCTTTATTAGAAGCATATTCAACTTTAGTAGTCTGTCTTCTAATTAATTTATTAGTTTCTTCTTCTTCTTCGACTTCAATCTCTTTTTCCTCTTCCTTTATATTGGTTGACGATTCCTGTTGAAAAGCCATTAAATTTTTAAACAAGTTGTTACGATCCATCAATTCTGATTGAGTACCAACATCAATAGTACCATCACCATTTAGAAAAACAATTCTGTCAGCGGTGCCAATCAATGCTAATTGGTGTGTAGCTAAAACTCTTGTCTTACCTTTCAATAATCCCATAAAACATTCATTCATGATATGTTTACCAACTTTAGCATCGACAGCGGATAAAACATCATCTAACAAAATAATATTATTTTGATCTGACCAGCACACCTTATAAACAGATCTAGCCAAGTTGATTCTGGCCTTTTGACCACCAGATAAATTAACACCTCTTTCACCAATTTCAGTTTGATCACCAGCTGGTAGAATATCGAAATCAGATTCTAATGAACATGCTTCAACAATGATATGATATAAATCTCTGTTATATGGTAAACCAAATATAATATTGTTTCTAACGGTTGTATTTTGAATCCATGGAACTGAACATAATAACAATTTACCAAAAACATTGACTGAGCCTGAAACACGAGGCATTAAAGATGACATTGCCGATAAGAGTGATGATTTACCAGCACCAATTGATCCTGTGATAATAATAAACTCATTATGAGCAACATCTAAATTAATATCGTGTAAACCAGAAAAATTATGGATTTGTGAAGATGAGTCAGAATGAGAATTGACTTTGGGGTGGCCTGAACTAACATCGGAATTTTCATCGTCGTTAGATAACAAGGCATTCGAATCTCCCCATTTGAATTCACCATTCGTAATTTGAATGGCAGGTCTACTCTTCTCAAGAGGATGAACATAATATTCTGGATCAGGAACTTCTTCCGTAGCCAGCAAAAACTTTTGAACTCTCTTGAACGCAATCAATGCATCTGCACCAGTTGATAAAGATGTTGGCAGCATTGCAACATGACTGGTTAGAATATTGAATAAAGTAACAGAAGCAAAAATATTAGCAGCATTCTTCAAATAGCCGTAGTAACCGTAAACAGATAAAAATCCAACCATAGCAGAAACGGATGCCAATGAAACAGCAACTGCACTAATAGTATTTCTTAAAAATTGAATTTTCAATAAAACACCCATTTCAGACTTTCTAATTTTGGAAATTAATTCAGTATATGGAGTTTCCCAGGAATAGTACTTAATAATCTTCATTGACCCCAATAATTCTTTAATATACTTGACCCTAGCATCGGTAAATACATTAGTTCTCTTTCTATATCTAACTAGAAATTTTGTAGTGTAAGCAACAATACAAGTGACAGTTACGAAATAAGCAACACCACCCAATGATGCGCCACCTAAATTAACACAAAGTAAAACAATGGTAATAATAATACCTAAAGGCATACCAATAATGAAAGTAACATAGGCACAAGCTAAATCAATTTTAGATAAATCGTTACCTAATAAAGTAGTGACAACAGAAGGAGTATACTCAAGTCTAGCAGATCTATCCAATTTTAAAGATTTATCAATCAAGACCTTATTTAAAATACCTTTAGTTTCAGCACCAACAAAGGCTGAACCATGGAAATAACGAGCAAACATCAAACCTTGAAAGCAAACAATAAAAGCAATACCAATAGCCATACCATAACCATTCTTACCAACTTTCTTACCAGTAGCAACTTTATGAACATATGTGATGAAAGCTCTTATTAAAAGTGGGTTCAAATCAGAGGCAAGATCACCAATGGTTTTGCAAATTATAACGTCCCAGATTTCTTTAGTTAAAGTATGATAAACAGCATACATAGCTATCCAATCAGAATATTTAAAGTTTGGATCGTGTTTTAAATCCTCCCTATTTTGTGGAGTATCTTCTATATTATTTTTTTTCATATACTTATTTTCGTATGATTCCTTCTTCTTATTGAAATGAAACATGAAAGTATTAGATCTATTTTCGACATTTTGCTTACAATCTTTATCAATGACATATAGATCCTGAGGATGAACAATTCTTCTATAACCTACATTAAGTAATGGAATACACCAAATGAAAAACAATTCATTAAGAAAACTAGTAGTTGCACCATAAGGAAATTTGATCCTTTCTGAATCATCTTCAGGAATAGGAGGAACTTTCTTATTAATCAGAAATGGAGTTAAAAATCTTCTTTGTAATATATATTGACTATCATGTTCTGTTCCTTTTTCAATATCAGTATCATCAGTTGATGAAATAATGTCATCTTCTGTTGAATCTCGCTTGCTATGATTGAAAGTTCGAACATTTTCAGTTTCTAATACACTTGAAGTAATAGAGGTATCAGAGTTTTCTGATTTCTCTTTTTTCTGAATAGTTGATAAAGACATGAAATAAAGATCTAATGACCTACTAAAAATGAAAAAGTAAAAATTGCAAGAAACTAGAGAAGTGCAAGAAAGGGACAAGGACTCATATCAGATTAAATATAAGATCCTTGATATAAGGTCTTTTCAATAAAATTATAAAAAAACCTAGTTACAGATTCGTATCCGTTCCGCCTGAAAGCCGAAGATATATATATATTTTCAGCTAGTGGAAAAAACTTACTCTAACACCGATACTAAACCGCTAAAAAAGCGGCCCGCAGCCGAACCCACCTGGTTGCTAGTGAAACCTAAAGTTGATCATGACTATTAATTCCATAGTCCAGATATAACAGAGAGATAATATTCATCCAAGAGATAATATTCATCCAAGAGATAACGGAAGATCAGGGGGGATGTGAAGCTTTATGGCAGAAGTACCGTTCATATGCTGTTTGTAAGCAGTGTAACCCACCAAAAAATGGTTCTTATGAAGGAAGGTGGGGATTCATTTGAAATATATACCTAATAGTTTCGTCTGGTCGATGAAACTCTTAATCTTGAGTTAACTTCAATGATCAAGTTCATCTTATACAATTACATTTGGGACTGAAATTGAGAAATAAATTTTCCTGGTGATTCTGGGATTTAAATACTTTGAGTTGTGGCATGTGGTTCACCTTGGATTTGGCATATTTTGCCGTAAGAACAATCAGGTTGATCGGTCTCCACAGCTTAAAGTAAAAAACTTTACCTGCACTGAGAATGACTTGTTGCTACTACGGATTTACTATATATATATCATACGTAGAATATACTAGTTGTTACTTGCATTATGGTCCTGAAAAGTCATAACAAAGTTTGGTGCTAAGTACTTATAAACCTATGAGAGCTCTACATATACCAACTCGACAACTAGACACTTTGCTCTTTAGTGGCATGTGTCGTGTCATCAGCTCATGTCAGTAGTAGTAACTTAAAAACCTCTTCATAAAGACTCATTAGTTAGGTAGATTAAACACTCTGAGACTAACCCTATTTGTTAGGCTAAACTCAAGCCACAACAGCTATCCCATAACCTGTAAAAACAAAATATACGGTGTTTCTGTTGTTTTTCTACCAGTATAAGGAATCTTTAATTTATATTGGATATATTAGTATATTTCATTATTACTAAATAAAACCCAATGTTATTTTCTCCTGTTCGCTTGTTTTTTTTCATATTAAATAAAGCACAATTAAAAGAATAGAAAATAGCGAGACAGTAAAATGAACTCATTTAAACTAATGTATATATAAAACCTGTTAATATAAGGGCAAATCGACTGTTTTTTTTTTAAATGTTGGAAGATGGTACTTTAAATACTGTTTAATCCTTAGTAGAATTAACCTTAACTTTCAAATGATAAGGGAACAAAAATATTAAGAAAATATTGGGAGCAAAGCACAAAACCTTTATTGCAAGTTATTTCAAATATTATATTTAAATTTATTTTGAAGCTATTCTGGTCATTTCCAAACTTTTATACTAATATTTGTTAGTATCTCTGTAAACAATTTACTTTGTCATCACCCTTATTTTGTAATTAAACTATTGTGTGACTTTGTAGTTATTCTTGAGTCGTGCATACAGTCAAGTAGCAAAACTTCTACTTGCTTGTAGAACATACGCAATAAACTGCTGGTTATCTGTCATTCATGGATTTGCCTTTATACAGTAGATAAATCTCAAAAACTCGATATTCTTTAGAGAATGTTAAAATCAGTATGTGAGAAAAGTTCCTTCCAAAAACTCAGAATCCCAGACATCTAAATAATGCAGTCGAGATAGAAATTGTTTAAGGCCAAAATTTTAAAGTTCAAGATACTTACAATTAACAAAAATCTCATTTTAGTTTACATATATAATATATGCAAGATATCTACTTCATAACTTTGGGTGCTTGTTGGTTGTCAAATAAAAGTCCTAATTTTAATTAGTGCAAGAAAAAGAAAACCATATAGTCTTGATGTTTACTTTTGGAAATACATTAGAAAATAAATATTGTTCGTTTAAGATGAATATATTGAAGTATTAACACTTTAATAATCAGTAATTCGAAAGTTAATTTTATCTTATGCATCTAGATTTGATCAATCGTCCTACTATAAAATAATACGCCAAATCGGAACTAATACTAAATAGGATGGATGATCATCTGATCAAATCATAGCCATTAAATATATGGGTTATTAGTGTTAAGATATTTCAAGAATCTATAAAGCAAATTACAACTTGTTTTTCAAACCTCCAGATTACTGACACTTTAAACTATTTTAGGTTTTCAAATCTTGTGTATTATATATAATTCAAATTTTGAGAGACACCATGTGCCTCTCTTTATGGCAATACTATCCTGTTGAATTTATCTTTCAAGTAACTGTGGATCACCACTGTGGAAAGTTCAAACAGCGATTGTGTATTATTTGCCTCACTAGCCACTTTTTTGTTTTTATAAATGAACTCCCTGAGGCTTCTACAGTTTTCATATTTTTGCAACCACATTTTGGGATATATCTAAGTTCAAAATTACAATAACTGTTGATTTAATATTGTGTTTTCAATATATATTTGGTACTATATTGTGGTGGTTTGTGCCACTGTTTGTTTTCAGATACTGAAAAGTAGATCATATAGGGGTTTGGTTGGATTCTGTTTCTGTTTATTATTATATATATAATACACACATCCTCCCCATATATCTAAATCTAATCTACAGTTTATTTAATCAGTTCTTACTGAAATTGAAACTTGTTATCTTGTCTTTCAATTTCAATGTTTTCTAATAAGAAAATTCAATATACTGAACCATCAACTATAGAAATTGATGAAGATGATTCATTGAATCAGAAGAAATTACCAAAGCATTCGATAGTAACACTGCTCGATTCCGAAAGTGCTTTATTTGACATTGAAGAGGGTAAGCGTTCCTCAAATCCTTTTAGTAACCCAACTGTTTGTGAGCATTATAGAAAACTATATGAATCTACCAAATATGAATGCCGCCATAGGTTTGATCCTGATTTCGAATGGTCCCGAGATGAAGAAAGACGTATCACCTGGAAATTAGATTTCAAGGTTTCATTACTAGCATGCTTCCTGTTCGTTGCTTTAAATATTGATAGGTCCAATATAACCCAAGCTGTTGCCGACAATTTTCTTGAAGATTTAGGCATGACTACAAATGACTATAATCGTGGTAACACTATCTTTTATTTATGTTTTCTATCTGCTGAGTTACCATCCCAATTAATTTCTAAAAAGTTGGGTTCTGATATTTGGATTCCAATTCAAATATGTCTTTGGAGTATTGTTTCTATTAGTCAATGTAAATTAACAAATAAAAATGGGTTTTACGTTACGAGGGCTTTGTTGGCTTTTCTTGAAGGAGGTTTTATTCCTGATTTGGTATTATGGCTTTCTTATTTTTATACTTCTTCTGAATTAACCATGAGGTTATCATGGTTTTGGACTTCTCTTTCATTGACTCAAGTTGCTACTTCCTTGCTTGCATTTGGTATTCTTAGAATGCGTGGTACTTGTGGTTTAGAAGGGTGGGCTTGGTTATTTTTACTTGAGGGCTTGATTACTCTTTTAATTGGTATCTCTGCATTCCTTTTAATGGTCCCTTCATCGTGTCAAACCAAGAAGCCTTGGAACAAGAAAGGTTGGTTTACGGAAAGAGAAGAATATATTATTGTCAATAAAATTTTGAGAGATGACCCAACAAAGGGTGATATGCATAATAGACAAGGTCTATCATTGAAAATGATATGGGATAGCATCTGTGACTATTATTTATGGCCAATTTATTTGATTGGTATCACTGCTTACCAACCTGCAAATGTATTAACTAGTTATCTAACTTTAGTTTTGAAATCAATTGGCTTTAGTACGTTCAATGTTCAGGTTTTGGCTATTCCACAGTATATTCTTCATATTATCTTGTTACTTTTGATTACATGGCTTGCCGAAAAATATAAAAATAGATTAGGGATTTCTTTACTTCAACCAATTTACACTGTTCCATTGATTTTGGTTCTAAGATTTTGGAACGGAGTTATGATCAATAAATGGGGTACTTATACTGTTGTTACATTGTTGTTGGGTAATCCATATATTCATGCTATTTGTGTCTCCCTTTGTTCCATGAATGCTCAATCGATTAGGACTAGAACTGTGTCTGCTTCGATCTATAATATGTTTGTCCAGGCAGGTGGTATCATCAGTGCTAATATCTATAGAGAAAATGACAAACCATTGTATAAGAATGGTAATGCAGTTCTAGTTGGTTTTGCAATAGCCATGTTCCCAATATTAGCAGGTTCAAAATTGTTTTACATTTACTTGAACAAAAAGAGAGATAAAATCTGGGATACCATGACTCCTGAAGAACAAGATGAATATCGTAAAACCACTAAAGATGAAGGTTCTAGCAGGCTAGATTTTAGATTTTACCATTAGTTGCGTAATTTAATTTTATATTTGCTTTTCTTTGATTTATTTAGTTTGATCTTTAAATTGGCTGTTCATATATATTTACATTTTTATTTATATTAGAACAATTTATACAATTTTATTTATTTTATTGGTTGTATTGGATTTATTCAACAAAGTTCTAGATAATCTTTTTAACCGTAAGTAATATACATTGAAAATAAGCCGCGCGCTAAGTTGTCAAAGACACGTGATAATAACCAGGTGCCTTACTTGAGCCTCTCATATTCCATTTTAGGATTAACAGTAACAAATTTGAATGAGTAAAGAATAGAAAGTCCAAATAGAAGGACCCTGGAATTAGTTAAATTATTGAAATCACGCATGTACTCTCATTTAAAGAAGCGTTACATACAGGATACTCTTTTCTTAATATACATTTACTGTCAATGGATTTCTCTATACCTGAAACCTTCCCCCCTGAACTCCAAGAGAAACTAACTTCAGCGGTCTCAGACTTCAATGAAGGTTATCTTACTGAGAAAGGTTACATTAAAAAGAGAAATGAATTATTAGAGAAATTTTCAAATGAAACATCCACAGACATCAGTTCAGTTCCATCCGTATACTTGCCGTCTACTCCCAGTCGTTCAGTGAATCGAATATCTGCTGATAGTCACGGTACACTCACGTTATCATCTAATTCTGGGTATACCCCTTCACATCAGCGTTCAGGGACGTTAGGAAGTCTTCTATTCTCAGAATCAGATTTCAAGTCAAACTATCTAACGGATACTGTAACAACTTCCAGCCCAAGCCATGGTCAATATGATTATTATACGGATGAATACGAGAATAATGATGATGAACCTTTCTCTAGATATTACAACAATGGTCCCATTGGAAATACACAACCACAACTCCAAGAACCAAAAGAATTACAAAAACCATTAGACCCAAGAGATGTTCAGCAGTTGACCCTTGATTCCAATACGGGCTTCCAAAGTTTACCTAAATTACTTAGATCTAGAGGTGGTATTTATGGCAGAGAAACAGCGATATTAATTGTCGATTCTAGAGGTAAAGAATCTCAGGCTATTTCATGGGAAAAATTATACTTAAGAGCTGAAAAGATTGGACATCAAATTAAAAACAAAGCTGCATTATATCCTGGTGATCGTGTTTGTCTGATTTATCAATCCAGTGAGATAATTGATTTCATTGTTGCTTTATATGGTTGCTTCTTTTCAGGAACGGTTGCAGTTCCAATAAGTTCCAAACTTCCAGTGCGAGAATTAGTCAAGATCATGACTGATACCCAATCCCATTTATGTCTTATGTCAGATACTGTTTACAAACATTATGATAAAATGTTCCATCAAAACAAATCAACTGTTTGGCCAAAAGGCATGGACATTTGGAAAACTACAGATATGGGTACTTACCAACCCTCCAGAAAGCATGATCCGACCCCTATAAAAGTCAATGATTTGGCATACATTGAATACACGAAGTCTTCCATTGGTGAATTGCGTGGGGTTGTAATATCACATAGAACTATAATGAATCAAATGAGATCATTATCTTCAATTTTGAAAAGTATGCCTGATCTTGAAGATGCAAGTTTTATTAGATCTGATGCAAAAGTTCAAAGAGCCAAAAATGTTACATTAAGTACTTTATGTTGCTATGAGAGTATTGGTTTAGTAGGCAGTGCTTTATTTACAATCTATACTGGAAATATGCTTATCTGGACTCCACAGAGGTCTACTGAAGTTGCCGGTTTGTATGCAAACATTATTTCAAAATATAGAGTTTCAATTTTGTTATCAGATTACTTGAGTTTAAAACAGGTCGCTTATAATTACCAGTCTTTCCCCCAATTGACCAGAACATTCAATAAAAAAGTTAAAGTAGATTTATCATCAGTTAAATGGTGTTTGATCAGTACACCTACAGTTGATTGTGAATTTAATGAAATGTTAAGTGATCGTTGGTTTAGGCCACTAGGTAATAACAATGCCCGAAAAATTGTTGCCCCGATATTATGTCTTAATGACCATGGTGGCTCTATAATTTCAATGCGTGATTGGATTGGTAACGAGGAAAATTTAGGATGTGTGTTCCATAAGTCTATGAATGATGATGTGAATAATGATGAATTTGATGATTATTCAAACCATGATGGCGATGATGAATTAGCTGACAGTGACGGATATCAGAATAATAGATTATCTGAAGTTTTAATAGACAAAAAATCATTAGCTACCAACTCGGTTAAAATTGTAACTGATAGACCTCCTCCAAGTGCTAAAATTGTTGATACCGAGGAATCATCGAAATACATTAGGGTAGGTGCTTTTGGTTATCCATTTCCTGATGCAACTCTGGCTATTGTAAATCCAGAAACAAAATTTTTAAGTGGTGTTTTAGAAGTTGGTGAGATTTGGGTTGACTCTCATTGCATTTCAGGTGGGTTTTGGAACTTACCTCAAGATACTCAAGCAATTTTTCAAGCTGAGTGTTCTGATTATGAAGGTATCTTAAACTTGAAATTTGTTAGAACCGGTTTACTTGGCTTTACCTATAATGGAAGAATTTATGTGTTAGGACCTTATGAGGATAGAATCAGCAGCCAAGTTACTTGGTATGATCAATATCAGGTTGATCAATATCAGGTTGATCAAGGTAATAGCACTGAAAATATTGTGGATGTAACAAAATTTAAAGATTACAGATATTATTATTCAAGCCATTTAGTAAAAACGTTAGCTAGAAACATTCCTGATGTTACCGATGGGTCATTTTTTAATATTAATATTAATAAAGAACATGTACCAATTGCGGTTATTGAATCACCCATAGCTAAAAATATTCTGGCTGGAACAAATGTTGTTACAACCCCCTCAACTTCGGTTAACAAAAAATACGACGAACCAACACTAAACTTAATTGCTAATAAATCGTTTGATCTACTAGAAAAGATTCA
This sequence comes from Ambrosiozyma ambrosiae, assembly GCA_003705185.2. NCBI lineage: Eukaryota > Fungi > Ascomycota > Pichiomycetes > Pichiales > Pichiaceae > Ambrosiozyma > Ambrosiozyma ambrosiae. The sequence continues at coordinate 449,078 of PPHU02000001.1, forward strand.
TAATTTAAGACCTTATTGTTTACTAATCACTCCACCTGATGTTTTACCACGTACTTCAAGATCGGGCCGATATGAAATTTCAAACATGTTAACAAAAAGAAAGTTTAATGAAGGTAGAATACTTTCGTCATTTGTTAGATTCAATTTTCCAAACTCAATTAGTCGCCTTGCTCATGGTGATGATATCGAAGGTGGAGTGTTTTCCAAATATTCATCCAATTTAAGGTCAGATACATTAAGTTATGCAGAATTGCAATATTCTGGATTAGATTTTAGAGAAGATTGTACTGATGATAAAGCTAACCTAAACTTATCCAATTTTGAATCAATTTTGGATGTTCTAAAGAAAAGAACTGTTGGCCAAGGTGAAGAGCAGGCATTAGCTATGATCGAATCTACTGGTTCAAAAGGATTAAAAGATACCAAGCAGTTAAGTTGGCGAAAATTGGAAAGTAGAATACTAGCCGTTTGTCTCTATCTGTTGGAAAAGAAGAATTTAAAAAGTGGGGATTACGTTATTTTGAGTTATCCAATGTGTGAAGAGTACATAATTTGTTTATATGCTTGCTGGCTTGCTGGATACAAGGTTATTCCATTACCGCCTATTGATTCAGATCCAATTTTAATTGATGAAGATTGTAATTCATTTGTTAAGATCGTTAAACAGTATAAGGTTAAAGCAATTTTTGTTAATAATGATTCTGAAAATTCCATGAAAAATAAGCCAATCAGCTCAAAGTTAAAAGCTGCTGCTCAAGTTCAAAAACTAATTCTGCCAAAATTAAGAAATACAACCAAACATACTAAGAATCAATTCAGTTCAACGACAGTTTATGAAAGAATGAAAAGCTACAGAAAAGGGAATAAATTTAGAGAAGGTGAAGAAGTTTTAATATGGATTGTTTTCGATTCTGATCATAGCTATAATTCAATTAGATTATCTCATAAATCAATATTGAATATCTGTAAAACCCTAAAAGAAACATGCCAATTAAGTAGCTTGAAACCCTTATTAGCTTGTGTTAGACATTATTTTGGTATTGGTTTTATCCAAACAGCAGTTCTAGGTGTTTTCTTAGGTGCCGAAACATATTTAATTACTCCGATTGAATATTTCACGAATACACAAAATTTCTATTTATGTTTATCGAGATATAAAATTGAAAATGTTTATATGACAGACATGATGTTATTACATGCTAAAGAATCCATCAGGAATCCAAATGTATTGAGCATTAGTTTATTAAACATGAAGAATATGATGATTGGGTGGAGCAACAGACCTAATTTTTCAATAGTTGATGACTTCCTCAAGAAATTTCAGGTCTGGGATATTTCTGCAAGTATGATAGCCAACATCTATCAACATATGAACAATCCATTTATTTCCTCAAGATCATATTTGAATTTTGATCCTGTTAATTTATGGATTGATCCAATCGGACTATCTCAAGGGTATATCAGTTTAGTCAATCCAAATGATTCTCCAAATTCAATTCAATTGCAAGATTCAGGTGTCGTTAGCACTAATACACAATTAGTTATAGTCAATCCTGAAACAAAAAAGATTTGCAACGTTGGAGAATTCGGAGAAATTTGGATTTGCTCTGAATCAACCACTATCACCAATAAATTATATAGAATTGAAGATTGGGACAAAGATCTGTATTATTATAGAACAGGTGATTTCGGATTTTTGCATAACGTTACTAAAAGCAACAATAAACAAGGAACAGGTCAGAATACACAACCTATTGAGCTGCAGTTGTTATATAATCTAGGCAAGATTGAGGAAACTTTTGAACAACTAGGTTTATTATATTTCGTTCAAGATCTTGAATATACTATTGAGTCTGTGTTCCACGAATTTGTAGACATTGCAATGGTTGCCAAAATTGGTAATTATGTTATATTATTCGTTGAATTGGTTCATAAACTGAATAAATCACTGAGTTCATTGGTTCCTTTGTTCGTTAATAAAATTTTAAGTAAATTTGGGTTGATTATTGATATTGTTATTTTTGCTGAATTACCTGTTTCTAGAATTGGTGATAATCAAAGATATAAAACAATGAGAAGATTTTTGAATGGTAGCTTAAGAGTTAAAGGTAGCTACGGCGTTAACTTTGGAGAGGATACTAATATTAATTCTATTAAGTTGATTGATTCTGTTCTTCATAATTTACAGAGTCTTTAGTTGCTATATTCGTTAGTTATTCGGATAACTTGCTCTTGGATTTTGTATTTTAGTACTCTTTTGCTAGTACATATGTATTTCATTTTTATTATTCTAATAAAATTCATTATACTAAATATAAGTAGAATTATGAGCTGCCCAGATGGTCAAAAAAATGATGAAAAGTGAGACAAGAGAGATGGCTCAGCAAATTTGTAACATAGAAGAATTATAGTAAAAAAAGTACATTATTTGTCATATTAGATAAAAGTAACAAGGGGAAATAAAAAGGAAAGATAAACTTCATAAGATAAAATAATTCGAGAAAAAATACGACACCCAGTGTCAATAACAATATTGAAGAGCCTAACATTCGTTTATAAAAAAATCATGGATCATATATAACTAAGAGTTGCGTACCAAAAATGAAAAAAAGAGAGCAATAAAAAAATCTAAAACACACCAAGACCTTTAGGCTAATGTGAATACTTACCAAATTTTTCATCTAAAATCTTATTTTTAATATTGCCATACCATTCATTCAAGCCACCCTCCAAGCCATCATGAAGAGCAACAATAATCAAAGTCATATTGTCAAAACCAATACCGGTGATAGTATTTGCCATTCCAATACAGTTATCTAAGATAAATTCGTTAATTTCAGGTAGTTTCTTACCCAAACTAAGTTCATGTCTGATAACTGAAATTAAATCTTGGGATTTATAGCAATCCCAAATACCATCGCAGGCAATAACTAAAAATTCATCTTTGGAATTAATTTTATGTATGATTATATCTGGTTCAACGGTAACTTGATATTCTTCAGGTGGAGTTAATCTCAAGTTTGACTTTTTTGTTAATAAAGATGATTGAGATTGTGCAATTCTAAAGTCTGCATTATTGCTATTATTATGCATTTTGAAATTAAAGTCGCCAAATGCCCTAGATAGAGCCAAGATAGAATTAACTCTGTTTGAAGCAACATAACCGCCGTCAGTGTGGATTCTCATCAACTCACCCAAGTTTTTAGGTTTATGATCAAAACTTAAATTTTTAGTACTACCATTGGACGAAGATATGATGCATCTTGAATCACCCGTGTTTGCAACAAAGACCAAGTTATTGAAAATCAAAACTAAAACCCCAGTTGAGCCCGAATTATTATTTGGGCTATGATAAAACATTGAGTCAACTTGCATAAATGAATCTTTCAGAATGTTTGGAAAATTAATCAATTGTAATATAATATCATCATTGACGTTATTTGAATGTTTTAAAGCATCAATTAATTTTAATTTATCTTTGTCTGATAGTTTATTATTAACGTAATTATTTAATTTACGTCGTAGTACATTAGGTACATGCTCACTAACATATCTTGAAGTAGATGTTCCTCCATGACCGTCAAATACACCATATATATTAACTTTAAAAGTATAATCCTTTCCAGTATTTGTATTATTGCTGATATTATTACTATGTGGGTTGCTCTGGTTATTTGGGACAGACAAATTAGTGTGATTGATCAAGTTAAGATCAGTCAATTTCTGTTTTTTTTGGGTTAATTTTTCGTTTTGTAAATTATTATCAACGGCAAAATTTGAGGCTTCAATTTGAGAAGAAGAGGCAGAAACAGAAACAGTAATGGTATCGTTGAGATCACAGTAGGCGTCCTCCATGTTGAGTCTATAGCCCTGCATCTCTCCTATTGAGTGGGAGATATGATCATGCTGGACCAGCGTAATATTTTTCTCTGTAATAGGCTGCGATAGTAACTGACCCATGATTGTGATTGGTATTGTTAGCAGTGGAAGAGGTCTTGTGCTGTCGTTGGACCATTTTGGCTGTTGTAAATTCAGAGGTGTTGATAAGTGCTTGATTTTTCGCAAAATTCGCTGCAGTCATCGGGGTAACTCGGGTAATTACAGATTGATTCATTAACTAGCTATACAATACAATACAAATAAACATAATTACGACTTGGACATCTCCTTCACAAAATTTTCTCCCCAGTAGCCAGACGTATACTTAGATATATACTTAAACATCTTGTTGAAGTTAGCCACCTTCTTTTCGTCGCTCATTGTGAGTCCCTCAAAAATGGCAGAGGATAAGTCATCAATATTCCACGGATTCACTATTAAGGCACCATTCAAAGATTGGGCTGCACCCGCAAATTCAGACAATATCAAAGATCCTTTGTTATCAGATTGGCAAGAAATGTACTCATAACTAACTAAATTCATGCCGTCTCTGGTGGAACTGACCAAGCAAATTTCGGATGTGTTATAAATTGAAATCAGCTCGTCAAATTCAACAGACTTGTGCAAAAAATGAATCGGAACAAATTCTATAGTGCCAAACTTACCATTAATTCTACCAACCAATTCATTAACATTAGCTCTTAAGTTTTGATACTCTTCAACATCCCCTCTACTAGGAACGGCTATTTGAATTAATACGACTTTACCAATGAATTCTGGGTGTTCCTCCAAAAAAACTTCAAACGCATGTAATTTCTGCGGCACACCTTTAATATAATCCAATCGATCTACACCAACTATTAATTTAACATCCTTGAATTTTTCTTTTAGTTCCTTTATTCTCAAAACTACATTTGATTTCTGCAAGCCTTGAGTAAACTTATCAACATCAATACCAATAGGATAGGCACCAACAGTAATTTGTCTATTCTTATAATGAATACCTTGTGGTGACGTAGTTAATTTCAAAATTCTTTCAATAGAACTTAAAAAATGCCTAACATAATCATAGGTGTGGAATCCAATCAGGTTACAACCTAATAAGCCTTCCAATATCTCTTTTCTAACAGGCAAAATTCTATAAATTTCACTAGAGGGGAATGGTGTATGTAGAAAAAATCCAATCTTAACATTCTTCAATCCAGACTCTTCAATTTTTGTTTGTAATAATCCAGGCAACAACATCAAATGATAATCATGAACCCAAATCAAATCATTATCATGAGTTTTCTCGACAATATAATTAGCAAAAATATTATTCACTTCAATATAAGCAGCCCATGCCAGTTCATCAAAGTTCATTTCACCAGGATGGTAATGAAATAAAGGCCACAAAATAGAATTGGAGAATCCATTATAAAACAGATCTGCAATATCGTCATTAAGCCAAATTGGATGGCAACTGAATCTATCAGCTAAATGTGTTTCAATAGCATGTTGATCTTCTTCAGTTGGAACTGTCATACCAGGCCAACCAAACCATTGAAATGGCTGTTTCAATCCTTGTAATGCAGTGACCAAACCACCTGATGACATAGAAAATGTATATCTGTTCTTGATTGATTGCGAACGTGGTTCAGAGACTGATGATGTTAGAGTACTTAATGAATGTGTGTCATTATCTGCAGGTTCAGTCTTCTTAATCGTCACAGGAATTCTGTTGGAAACAACTATTACGTTTCCAGACATGGATGTAGTGGGCGTTGGCGCTTGAGAGTAATAAATACAGAGAAGAGCATCTCTTAATCTTTGTGTATCTTGAAATAAAGAATAATTTGCTAAGCTTTCCTCGATCCTGCGGCTTATCAAATGGCGGAGCAAACAGGGAGGCAAATGAAATCTGCCAGGTGTAGCAGCCGTTTAATGCACGACCTAAAAACTACTTGTTGATAATATTATTGTTGTTTTAAATTTTGAATATAAAAAAGCAATAAAGGCTGTATCTGAAAACGCTGAATCAATTCTAATTTATTATCACATATGCATATATTTCTTGAAAGGAGAAAAACAAGTGCAACCTTGAAAATTACTAACGGTTTGTCTGCTAAACTTTGTGGTTTGATTTTCTCTGAAGTTCAGATATGATAATGAGCAATGATTAAGATTAAGCTATTTTTGGTCTGTACTAAGAGAAGATACTTAAAAACACTCTAAAGCAAAAACTGGAGTAAAGGATCATAAGGCAAATTTCAAACTACTTTGGATCAATTTTGTTTCTTTTCAACCTACGAACTATCATCAGGTTCATCCTTTATCATCTAAGCCATACTAGCTAAATACATGAAGTCATAGTATTCATTATGAGGGATCTCTTGGCACTTACAGGATTATGACAGAATTTCCAGTGTGCTCTCTAACATATTTCCAACTTGTTCTTTGTAACTTGGATAATTGGATAAACTTAAAAAATCTTACTGTAAAATACTTATATAATCAACTTTAGAATTAGTTTCAAAATACGTGCAATCATTAATTAGCTTATCATAGTTATAGTTTAATACCCAGTTTTCTTTATACTCATGCTTAGTGGAACCTACCCTGATCGAACAACGTTATAAAAAAATTTAATGTTTATCGTGTAGTACACAATGAGCTTCAACTCCCAAACCATCCAAAATCTTTAATGCACATTCTGAGACCTTGCATGACTAGTATAGTAATGTAGATATACACATTTCAAAATACCTATCATAGCCACATAGACAGAGCAAAATAACTCCAGAGCAACTTTATCTTCTGGGAACAAGCTTATACTAACACTAAACAAAGTTACCATGACTGAACAACTTCAAAAAACATGGCAAATCCTTTCGACAATAATCAAATTCAAACAAATTTTCTTAAGTAAATCAATGCTCTTTAATATAGTCGATGCTGAACGTCTCTAAGACAATGGTGGTAATAGTTATGACGTATGATCTAATTTTTGGTTGTTGTTCAGAGCAAGATGGAAGACCGCTATGATCCATTTTCCCTGTATACTACAGAGCCAGTTTTTCCACATAACATAGTTTAAACAAAAGGGTCTTATTCAAGTATATCTGTATTCGTATATATTGATAATTTGATGACTTGGGATGGGTGAATACTTGATTATTTATGAAGCATGTCACTTCATAATCATACCTAGAGTAGCAATTGAAGTGCCTGGAATAAATAGTGTGGCAAATTTTACTTGTGCCACTTCACACGCCCCATTAATATGCACAGCTATTTCCACAAATCCAGCATCCTTCAGATTATCGACAAATCTGATCAGAAGTCTACATGTTTGATCAATTGCATTAAAATAATAAACAAAATGAGTATTAAATTACATTGCCTAGCCGATGTTTGCTTGATACCAGTATGCTGTCTTTCAACATTAGATGAGATTTCCGGTTCAGATCAACAGTTCAATAAATATAAGTCGTACTAACATACTCAATAATCCTAACTGCCATTTCAAATCGCAATAGATCGGTACAGGATCGCCATCAATATCTGATTACATAGCCAAAGTCGAATATCATGTTAGACAAAGCACGAAAGTCAAGAGTACTTTACACAGTGCCGGTACAACCTTAGATGGTGAATGGACTGATGTAATGCAATTGATTGGTGAATTGCACTTATTATGTCACAACTCAGGTGTTTTAAGAGTTCAATCTGACATTAGAGTTGGTACTAGAATTGATAAAGAGCAGACACCTCAAGACAAAGTCGATGTTGTGGAAAAGAAAATCAAAGAGTTTTAAACGACAAGTATAACAATTCAATGATTGCTTGATTTCGAACATGCAGAGTTTTGCTTTTGGATTATTTTGCCACAACCTTACTCTATTTTATTTATATTGTAAATTTTTGCAATGAATTCTTAATAAAGTATCTGCATGAAATGTATTGAATTAGTACAGTCTCACTTTCAATTTCATGGGTTCATGACTCGTATAGATCAGTATTCGCTAACACATGATCCAATTATGATTATCGAAAGGTGGTACCCTGTGTTCAGTCATTTAAAGTTTAAAATTTATTGAAGGAATACTAATCCTATAACCAAAAGAAAAAGGAAAATACTGGATTTAGCCCACCTCCATCCCTCTTACGGAAGTGATCTAGCATATAAAAACGCAAAGAGAATTGTTTTCAGTCAAATTTTTACAGTAATCGCTCTAACTGATTTTAATAAAGTGTATATTTTTGCATAATCTAGTAATTGTTTGGTTTTTGAGAGTTACGGATATAGAATTGAAAAGAACTCGACCTATGATATTATTCGTATCCTGGTATTTTGTTCAATTATTCCTTTAGTCTTCGTACTTTAGGTGAGTAGCCAGATCTTTGTAACCAGTTAAACTGGAGGTATATCCTGCCATTTTAAGTTCAAATGGACATGATTATATTAGAATCTATTGTACGGAGAATTTAAAAAGTCGATAGTGATTGTTATAGTTTGGATGTGTGTAATATTACCGATGTTGGTATTTCCGGTACTTTGAATTTTTTAACCATTCTTGATTAATATAAGTTTGGTGATTATTTTGAGCTAAGTAGCTAATAATAATTAGTGTATGAAATTCTAACTCAATTCTGCATTCTCAAGCAATGAAGTTAAGTTTTGATCATATATATTAACTCACCGTGTCAAGCAGCAAGTTCGAGGCAAAACCCAAAATCGTGACGTGCCGCAGTAAGAGAGAGAGAAGCAATTAGATTATCGTATAATTTCATAGAGAAATCCTTCTTAAGGGTGTCTTTCAGTAAATAATATGATTACCACTTCAGCTGAAAGAGCGGACTACAGAACATGTCTTACAGTGCTGGAAGAGTACTATATCCACGCTGTATCAGAGAACGGCACCCAAGCCCACAAACCACTAAATCAACTCCGAAGGTTACAACGCCACTCATAATGAGTAAGAACCAGTTGAAATCGTCTATAAAGATGATTCACAAGATTAGCGTTATTTCTTACAAGGTTGTTGGGTTCTCCATTGAGAGTCATAAGAAAAAGCAAAGGTTTAAATCGGTTCAATCTGATGTTGATAAATACTCCAAACACAGTTTAGATAAGTTTAAAAGGATCGTTTATCACAAAACTATGACTTATAATTTGCGTTTAAAGATTTGCCGTTTGATTCTGTCCAATGGTTTTAATTTTGATATATTAGATAAAATGATAGAAAATACAAGATTTGGGGGACTTGATGATTTAATTGACATTGGTGATATGTCACTTGAACTATCTCAAAAATACATGTATAACTCACGGGAGAAATCTTATAAAAAATGTTAGTTTGTGCAATTTAGTGGTATTGCGTGTGATACTCCCCCTAACCATTATTTTTCACGGCTTGTTCAATATATGGATTCTCATAATATAAAGTTTAAGTCGATTCTTGTTTCTGATTTATTAGATAGTGAAGAACAGCATGAACATATTTATGATCCGAAATATGATTATTCTGATTTTCTGATTCAGAAAGCAGAATGTGCCACTCATGCTTTGACTTATTGTATTACTACTAAGAAAGTTTTCTCCAATTGGTTATCAACTCTAGTCACATCATTGCAAGTACAAACTGGTACTGACATTTCAAATATTGAAACATTTCCTAATTTGAATGAAGTTGTTTTGGCTACTGCAGAATTGTTAAATTACAAAACTATTGCAAAAATATTTGAAATTCTCAGTTATAGGCCTAATCTACAAATGTTGAAAATTAAATTTAAAGCGCTTTCATATGATAATACTCCTCTGAATGCATTAACTGATTTACGTTACTATTTCAACACTCACATTGAATTATACTTAGACAATTCAACAAATGATAATAAATCATACACGCTTTCGGCTAACAACATTGATTCGATTTCTCAGTCTCTATGTTTTTCTGGGTACTTATTTAAATCAATTGCTCTACCTCTGGAGCTAACATCGCTTAATCAATTGAGTAAATTTAATCACTTATCTAATTTAACAGTTAATATAATGCCTAACTATAATGGTTTTTGGATGCAGTTGCAGTGTTCAACAATCAAGGTGTTGAATATAATTGGACCGGAATCAAAACAGCAAAAAATTGTTAGATTGGATCTCCATCGATTGTTCAATTTAAGATCTTTGAACTGTTTTAGCTGCCGAATAGATTCGATAACATTTGAAGAAGTTCCTAAAACACTCCATTCAATTAATTTGACGTCCACATATATTTATAAAGCTATGAGAATTCCTGTTCATTTGCGTTATTTCAAAATATTTAACTCATTTCCAATAATTAATTGCTCTACTTATAAAGATTCATTCCCCAGACTTAAAGTAGATCTTACATGGTATAAAGCTAACACCACGGAATCTGAAATTGCCAATTTTATTGATTTGTTGTTTTAAATCTAGTTTGTACACTCTATACCCCTACTAATATTTATTTGTATTTTGTGTATCAACTATCCATTGTTAAATCTAAGAGTGCGACAGTGAAAATGTCGCATTACTATTATAGTTCCTGCTTAGCGGATCTTAGCGGCTATCACTGTTGAAGTCAAATTTGAGAGACTTTTGTCAAAATTTGTACTATCATTTTACTGACTCCTGGAAGATTCATATCAATAGAATCTGGGGAAGCAGCCTTCATGGATATAGAAAAGAGATGGTACTAAAGTGCAAGTTAATTAATTAAGAATAATACAACAAATCACAATAAAGCCTATAAATAGTCGCCAGTCTCCTTTCTAGGAACAGCTACCCCAGATGGCACGCTGACTCAGAATTGACCATCGGCTCTTCCGTATTTGACAAGTTGCGCCAGCGCTAACTTATCCGCCAATATTTTCCACCACAGTTATCAAATATGTCCAAATTTAATATAAGTAGTACACCGATTCCGGTTTTGGGATTCGAATTTTCTTTTTCTTGACTACTAACTTCTGATTTATCATCCCTGATTGTCTTGATTTGAACTCAAATACTATCATTCACGTATTATTACTGTCATGTCTACTGCTGCTGAAATTAAAGTATTTGCTACAAGATACGGTATTAAGAATGCAAACTTAATTAGAACGTCACCATTTATCAATGGTAAATGGGTCACTCCTTCTAATTCTGAGACTTTTTCAGTTGAAGATCCAGCAAATGGAGAACACTTATTAAACGTTATAAATACTCCAATTGAATTGGTTGAACAATCAATTAAAGATTCTAAAGCAGCATTCGAAAAATTTAAGAAAACATCAGGTAGATCAAGAGGTCAATTGTTATTAAAGTTATATAACTTGATGGTTGAAAATGAAGAAGATTTGGCTAAAATTTGTACTTTAGAAAATGGTAAGTCATTAGCTGATTCAAGAGGTGAAGTTAAATATGGTTACTCATTCTTTCAATGGTTCTCTGAAGAAGCTCCAAGAGTTAACGGTGATAATATTCAATCTTCTGATTCTTCAAGACGTATTATCACTTACAAACAGCCGGTCGGTGTTGTTGGTATTTTGACTCCTTGGAATTTCCCAGTTGCTATGATCACAAGGAAAATGGGTGCCGCTATTGCTGCTGGTTGTACTGCTGTGGTGAAGCCTGCAACTGAAACTCCACTATCAGCTTTAGCCATTGGTTATTTAGCTCAACAGGCTGGTTTCCCAGCTGGTGTTTTTAACTTATTACCTGTTGATCAAGCAAGAACTAGAGAGGTCGGTGGTATATTCTGTGAATCCTCATCTATCAAGAAAATTTCATTTACTGGTTCCACTGGTGTTGGTAAGCTATTGATGGGTAAATCAGCTTCAACATTGAAGAAACTATCTTTTGAATTGGGTGGTAATGCACCATTTATTGTTTTTGATGATGCTGATTTAGAGAAAGCTGTTGATGGTGCAATTGCTTCAAAATTAAGACAATCAGGTCAAACTTGTGTTTGTGCTAACAGATTATATGTCCAAGAAGGTATCTACAAATCATTCTCTAAGTTATTGGTTGAAAAGATCTCTACATTAAAATTAGGCCATGGTCTAACACCAGGTACTACACATGGTCCATTAATTCACAGCAGAGCTGTCCAAAAGGTTGCATCACAAATTGAAGATGCTGTTTCAAAAGGTGCTCATGTCTTATATGGTGGTAACACTGTTCCTGAATTAGGTCCATTCTTCCATGAGTTAACTGTCTTAGGTGATGTCCCAAGAGCAGCTGTTGTTAATACAGAAGAAACATTTGGTCCTCTAGTTCCTTTAATTAAATTCAAAGATGTTGATGAAGTCATTGAATTAGCCAATGATACCGAATATGGTTTGGCTGGTTATTTCTTCACTGAAGATTACAGAAAGATTTTCAAGGTTGGTGAAGCTTTGAATGTAGGTATGGTTGGCGCTAACTCTGGTGGTATAACCGAAGCAGCTCTACCATTTGGTGGTGTTGGCTGGTCTGGTTTTGGTAGAGAAGGTTCAAAATATGGTATTGATGATTATACTGTTATTAAATCCATTGTTATTGGAAATATCTAAGTTCATTTCATTTTTATTTATACTTTATTGTTTCTGCATTATTCTCGTTATTCTAAATTCAGTTTTTATATAGTGTATTTTTAGATAAAAGTACAATTTTAACTAATATCTTTATAACTGACCGAAATTGTAAAACTGGTAAAGTAGGGGGTGTAAACTTTATCAGTTTCTGGGGTGTGGTCGATCAATTTATCTATCTGCCGAGATTGCCCCATTAGGAATTACTACTTGTTAAGTCGATCGTCTTAAAAATAGCAGACGGGCACTAGCCAAGATCAAAATTTTGATCTTGGCTAGTGTACAGATTCATAATAATTCGCTGCTAATTAAGGGATTACCTCAAAAAGCCAGGGAAATAACTCTAAAGATGGATTTAAGTTACCAAAAGAATATATAATCATTATTAGTATCATGTTAGTGGAACAATTTTTAATCATCCAACTTAAGCAGCCAATTAAATTAACTCAACAAAAGATATTTTTCTCACAACTCTAAATAAATATTAATGGATTGGAGAGAGGGATCGTTAATTTGCTCACCTTTTTTGAAAAGTGAGCAAATTTGATACCATCCAAAGTTAACAAATTAACTGCAAACTCTGTTATAAAATGATCATATTTTGCAGATTTTGAAATTTATTTAACTCTGTGTCAATTTAATCATTAATTAAACATACTTAAGTTTTTCTACTCTAGCAATGCTATTTCAAAATTCCATTGTTTTAACCCTCTTGGCTACTGTCGTCAAGGCCCATTTCAGAATTCCTTTTCCTGGAGAAAGAAATGCAACCAACTTTGATACACAAACAACTGGTCCATGTGGTGGTGATAATAAAGTTGTTGAACCTAGATTTAAATGGAATCCAAATGGTTCTCCGTTAGATTTATTTATGCATCATAATGAATCCATTGGTGCTATTTACTTTTGTGGTAAAGATGATTGCTCAACAGCTAATGATTTTGATACTTTAATTTATCAACCTTTTGATCAAATTGGAGCTGGTAACTACTGCATACCTGCTCTTACCTTGCCCACAAAATTTAACAATGGTAACCAAACTGGTACTATTCAAGTTATATTTGCGGGTACTGGTGAAAATGCTACCTCAGCTGAGTTCATGTATAATTGTTTAGATATCATTGTTTCTGAAGATGGGCCTATTTTTAATGGTTCTCAATGTACCAATAATACCAGTGTAACCATTGAAGAGGATACTTATTTGAAAGATGAAATCAACTCATCAAACCCTGAACAATTAGATCAAGTTACTGCTTTCCCAATCCTATCCGAGTACTATATGTCCACTCACACTCAAAGCACTACTGGAAGCTATGATGAAATGTCTGGTATGGACATGTCTGGTATGGATATGTCTGGTATGAACATGAAGTCCTCAGCTACAGCTGATGCTAGCGTTACGAAACCCGCTAACTCTAGTTCAAGTGTTGCTTCCTCTTCAGGTCATTTAGGTTCTTCTTCAACTGACGCTGCTACTACTGCTTCTGGTAAAGCTAATTCATTAGGTATCACTAGTGGTATTGTTGGTTTTGCAAGTTTATTGTTTGCTGCTATAATTATGTAGATAACTTGTATATCGTTGCTCCTTTTTCTGATGTTAAAGTTATATTCTGTTTATTTACCTTGTCTCCTCGTTTCAAATATTTTTGAGCTAAGTTATATACACTTGTAGGCCCATACATTTTGTTAGAGAATTAAAATAAAATAGTATTTTGAGTTTTCCAAAAATTATTAGAATGAAAAGTAAGCCTCTCTCAAATATAGGAAAACAGAAATGGCTTCCCAACAAAACCAAAACTAACTAACAAGGCTATTCATTTAAACTTGTTAATGCCGGTAGTTCTTTTGAATGTTCATATAAACATTAAATTCAGCAGATTAATTATTCCAGTTTTCAAGTAACACATTGTAATCAATCTCACCAAAATTTTATTAGTTGTAAATCTTAGAAAAACATTTGATTGTTTTTCTTCATTTTATTTGAAAACTGAATTTCAAAGAGTTGAAACACAAACTTTCAAATAAGATATCAAACTAAACTTCTACTGTTACCTTATAATCTTAGTTTGACAAAAGCACTTTGAAGGTATTTTGTTTTTGTTTTTCAAAAAGATCTTTAGAGATTCATAAAATAATGAAAAGAACATACACAAAATAAAAAAAAGCCGCGTATATTATTTCAACTTCAATCAATAGAAATTTCGCTGTTCGGTGTTTATACGATATTGGGATGAAATAACCGTAAATTAATCCTGACTGAATTGATGATTGAATTTTTCATGCATATCATTCATAAAGTTAAGTTTAATTTAAACTTTTTTGTGATCTTTAGAAACTAAAAGAGTGGCTGAAAACAAACTTTAATTGTTAAGACGGATGTAAAGTGACTGAACATGACTATTTTTCTGAAAAACCCGCGTCATCTTCTTTGTTTTTGCTTTATGTGAGTCTCTTGAGACAGAATATTGTCATTTAATTTATAGACTGGAAAATTATATAAATATTAGGAATATCCTATCCTTTAATTAGTTATTGTAACATTAATCTTGTTTCAAAAAAAAAGGATCAACCAACATAATAAACACACAATCCAGTTTACAAACATGCATTTGCACAGAAAAACAATCTTATTGCTCTTATTTACTCTTCAAACTTTTCAGTTTCCGATTTTTGTCAACATTCAAGGCCCTGAAGACAATTTTGGTGGAAGTACAATTATTGCTAATTTAGATCCAAAAAGTTTGATAAATAGTAAATTTGAAATTCTTGTGAATACATATACAGAAATTATAAAACGTGATGTTCTTACACGTCGTTCAAGTAGCCATTCAAGTAGCCATTCAAGTAGCCATTCAAACTCTGATTCAGATGGTTCTAGCACTGGTGAAAAGGGAGGTTTATCTGGTTCATCTGGTTCATTTGATGAAAATTCAGGCAGTGGGACAATAGCATTAGGGGGCTCCAATGGTAAAACAACAGTTACTCAAGGTGGGAAAACCAAGACACATAACAGTACTAACACCTCAACTTCCAAGAACGGTGCTGAAAGAGTTTTGTTATTGGATGGTGATCATTCGAATAGTAACTTTATATGGGTTTCTGGTTTGGTTATATCTGCTTTACTTATATGAGTTCATGTCGGGATTCATGTTTTTTTGTCTTTTAAAATGTTTACCATCTTCTACCCGTTTGTTTTTATTATAAATTACTTGTGTCATTATTAAAAGGCCAATTAAGATTGATGATTTCTTATAGACAGATTTTTCAATTCCTATAATTTTAAAAGTAGTTAAAGCAAAAAGGGCCACTTAAATAGACTCGTCATGTAAATTTCGAGACTACACAGAGTAATCAAATGAAAAAACAAAACTCAAAACTGAATAAATAAACATCATAAATATATAGAAAGCCAATAAAAATGACAAGAAAATCACTCAGATTCATTAGATGGTATCTGGGTCAAAATTTTCAAGATCATCATCATCATCATCAACATCATTATCTTGAATATCGTTATTATTCATATCATGCTCTAAGAAACTATCAATCTCTCTGGCATCATCATCTGAAGTACTGTATCCGAATAACGATTCATCTTCCGTATCAATAATTCTATCATTATACTCATTGTCAAATCTACTGTAACCTTCCACATCTGTACCCGCATTTCTAAATCTTGAAAATAAACCTCTTTTTAAGAAAGCAGAAACACCACGATGAATGGAAGCCATGAAACTAAATGAATAAACACCAAACATAACAATCTTGTTAACCACTACATCAACATTGTTTTCCTCAATTAAGTGTAAATCATCATCGTCATCTAATCTAATTTCACCGAATCTAGAGAAACCACCATTACGTTTAATACCTCTATCATAAACAATCAATATAGAAATTAAAAATGCTGACAATGGAACAAAGATAACCATAAATAACCCAAACGCATTAACTCGAGTACCATGTTCTTTATCATACTGAGATTCTTTACCTGGACAAGCATGAGAAATCCATTTATCTAATTCTAAGCCACCTTGGCAAGTACTCAATGGAACTTTTCTATAACCAGTTGGTTCCCAATACTCAGTTAATTCAGCATTTCGTGAACATTCTTGCTTAGCATTCACTGGTTTCAATCCATGCACCAATTTACAGGTACCATCTGCATCCAAAGCATAATTATAATCACATTCGTAATCGATTCTAGCACAGGAACAGTTTCTGACCTCTTCGTAACCTTTAGACAATGGAGCAGAACCAATGAAACAATTTGTTGTATCCTTTATTCTACGCAAGTATTTAGCCTCATGACCAAACAAACAATTATCACCTTGGAATGGGTGCTTTGGAGTCCAGTATTCAAAATCATCCTTTCTGGATTTATTATCCAAATCTAAATAACATTGTCTGCTGTGAACGCGACTAAAATCAAGTGTATACGTGGAATCTTTATTATCATCAGATCTAGATAACAATAAAAATCTAAATGAAGTATCCGATGGAACTGTAGCTAGATCATAAATCGTAACAGGTTCATCAGCAAACTTGTAATCTTGCCATGTATCACCTTCATCTAAGGAAAAATAAACAGTATCTGTTTTTTCAGCTGCATTAACAATAACCAAAATTGAACCTTGATCACCAAATTCCCACATATAGGTACCTTTCTTGATTTCTTTCCACGTAACACCTGCATCTCTAGTAAAATATAAAGCCGAGCTTGCATCATCTTCAGGCTTTAAGTATGGACCAACATTGCCTAACGCAAACATCATACCAATAGCCGACCCCGAAGAAAAAGTGTCTCTAGCTGGATCCACCCTTTCAGTAAATGAGTGTAAGTTTAATGAACAACTTTCCAAAGATTGAGAACTACAATCATACATATTGTCATTTGAATCAACAGCAGGTGGTGGTAAATAATTCCATTGAGCACCATCATTATAAGTGACTTGGGTTTTTAATTGCTTTGCTTCACCATTTTCTCTAACATTATCAGCATTTGAAATAGTATTTACTAACATAATTCCATCCAAACTTTGAATATTTTCAAAATCTACATATCCGGCAGTATTACGATTCACATGATCAATTGACTTAACGTATAAAGTACCATTATAATTGGATTTTAGCAAAGCACCATATTCTCTACCATATTTAGAACTAGTTGTAACATGCATAAACACTTGCTTTGATCTTACCTCCAAAATTGTATAAGCAGTTTGTTTATCAACCGTGAAATCAACAGGAAATTTAACCTCGGCATAGTTTGAACCATCAGCAGTGACAAACGCAGTTAGTGTGTTGTCAGAATTTAACCTGGCAACAATCAAAAACTCACCAGTTTCAGTGGAACCAATAGTATCAGCAAAATCAACTTTTGGATCCGATTCAAAATAGTCTGTAGTTGAAATTAGTCTTAACACAGGACCATCCGGTGATATTTGATCACAGACAATTAGATTTGGATCAACATCATATTTCTGGTCATTGAAAATTGAACCAAGGAATCTGCATGTAGAAACTGAATCAGTTAGAGGTTCATAATCTCTGCCACCATTGAATGTAATATATGAATGAATTCTACAACCAACTGAAAATATAGTTGGACAATTTTGTTCATGGTAAACAATGAAAGCTGTTGAGTTATCTTTATTGAATGTCAGTTTAACTTTAGAATCATCACTTAATTTAAATGGAGTATCAGAAGCAGTGAAAGTGATTGCTCTATCAGTAGAAATATATATCTTATCATCGGAAGTGAAAATATAAACATTGTTAGGGAAATATTGATTAGTGTAAACACCAGTAACCAATCCTTCAGCATTACTTAAATCATAAGGTTTAGTGAAAGTGACACCACCATCATAAGAAATATAAACATATTTACCTTCTCTGGTGAGAACAATTAATGTTTCATCAGGTATTTCATCCCGACTTGGATCAACAGCTAAATAGAAGTATAGATAAATTTCTTCATCAAAAGAAAAAAACGTTGTTTGAACACCTTTTGTGTCATCACTGGAACCTTTATTATCAGTGCAGCTGAACACATAATCATCTTTTGGAGCAGAATAACCATTTTTGATAATACATGGATTATTTGGAATCATTCTTCTGGATGATACTTTCACTTCATTCTCACTATTACCACAATGCTTACCATATAAAACTTGAGGAATTGGTTCACAAACATCCTGCTTGTTTTTGCGGAACCCTTCAGCACATTCGCTATCATCAATTGTACAAACGCATGGTTCCTCAATAACCTCTAGGTCATCATACAATTGATTTACAAAACATTCAGCATTTTGCTTTCTTCTAATAAATTTTTCACGATGACCATAAACACAAATTGGGTCAGAAGTATCAAAATCAACTCTTGCATACCATTCCTCCATATCATTTTTTTTACAAGTACGTTTAAAAGCACCCGAAAAGTCCAATGAATAAGCTGAATAACTTTGTTTATCTGCATCCAAGCCAACCATAACGAAACTTTGTGAAGTACCGTCTTTAGTAGTCACTAGATTAACTGGTAAAATTTTTTCACCAATATCAAAATTTTCCCATGTATCACCTTGATCAAATGAATAACTTAATGTAGAAGATAATGAATCCATATCACCAGCAGTTATATAACTCAAAGGAAATGGCATAGTAATGATAATATTACCCAAATCACCAAATACAAAAACACATGGCTCGTCCCTAACCTTTTTCCAAGTTAAACCACCATCACGAGAAACATAAGTATGGTAATCTGTAAAATTATGAGATAATGTTTCACCCGTACTACCTATTCCAACAAGAATACCCGGAGTTGGACCCGTGACTATCTTACCATGACCAGAATATTCAGTCAGCCATGACAAATTTAATGAGCAACCATCTTCAAGCTTACATTCAACATCATCAATTACCTTCACATCAGACCAAGTTTTACCATCATTAAATGAAATTTTAGATTTACTATTAGTGACACCGGTTTCATCTTCCCCTTCATTATGAAATAAAATACCTCTATGAGATAAAATCCAAACGCCGTCAATTTCTTGAACTTTAGTGATTGATGAGATACCGAATTGGTTTGAGTAAACATCTTCAAAGACTTTATCAAAGAACAAACCATCTGAAGTGGATTGATATATATCAGTAGTAGAATATAAATCTTTGGAACTTGTAATGTCATAAATAGCTAAATGTATGGAATTAGGAGTAGAAGGTAAAAAGTTATACATCCAATTCTTAACTTGTCGCTCAAAAAAAGCCTTCCGAAAAGTAACTGCATCTTTGGAAACATAAAATTCAATCAAACTATTAAAGCTATATCTATCGATTTGAACGGTTGCTATAATGAATGATTTAACAACTGAAACACCCAAAATATAAGCGTTTTTCATTTCCCCACCTGATGAAATTAATATTGTATCAAAAAAATCATCTGAAGAAATAAGAGCACTTGATTTTGCATTACCAAACGCATCATATTGTTTCATAACACACATAATATTGCTATCTGCGCCTGCTGTGAAATGTTTATTACTTTTAGTGAACATACATGACTCTAAATTATCACGTTCGATTTTAATTGGGTTTGAGTTCAAACCATCATTAGTATAGAACCATGAGTTTTCACAATTAGTTATGAACTCATTATCTTTACATTCAGTGAATGAAAATAGCATATAATCATTATTGGCATAGTTAACTTGAACATTCCCAAAATTAGCTTTGCCAATAGGTAAATCAAAATACGACCAGGTTTTACCTTGATCTTTTGTATAAAATTGTCTACTTGTTAAAGTCAGAATGAAACCTAACTGATTATTGAAATCAATTTGATAAATCGCAAAAGGTTCTATTTTTTTGCCATCCGAGTCAAGCAAATCTATTGCACTCCAATTTTTACCATCATTATCTGATTTATAAACTGTATCTCTATCTTGTAAGAGTAAAACTGAAGAATCATCAAAGTATAGAATGTCCGTAATATCGTTAAATTCATTTCTTGATATGCCTGGTTTGAAATTCTTATTATCTGCAACTGCATTTGCTAATCCTATAATCAAAATACACAAACTTGATATAAGAGTCTTTAACATTAACATTGTCAATCAATTGCCTGTATTGTACTATTAAAGTTTGCTTGTAGTTTGTTATTTACTCTGTTTGATTTGGAGCTATATGTTTATTTGTGTTTTATGTAGGCACTTGGCTTCAATAAGCGATTTTGGAACTTGAAACAAGGTTAACTAAACAATTGAATTCTAATTATGGATTCGAGCTATTTGACTAGATGATACAAACTGTAGAAATATAGATACTCTGAGTTGTAATAGTTATTGCGGTAAATCAGTACAAAAAACGCCTACCTCACTTGATCATGTTAGAGACACGCACGACCTGTGGTGCAGGAGGCGCATTATGTTGACGGAGCTAATAAATCTAGCCCACTAGTCCATAGCGAAACACTGTTTTAATGAAATAACATTGGAGGTGGGGATGGATGCCTAATGCATTCAAGATCTAAATTTTGTTTAAGAAGGAGGTGAAGAGGCGAGAGGTATTTGGGTTAATACTTTGATGATTCCTTCAACTGGAATCGATAGTTTGATTTTCTTCAAAAAAAATTGTTAGTTAACTTAGAATTCTTGGGTTAACTATTTATTGTTTCCTCAGTTGCTTTCTTTTTCACAGATCTAAATTTAACTAGTAGGCTATTTATGAATTTGACAAGTCACCACAGAGTCTTGAAAAACAAATTTTATTTCATAATTACGTAATTATTAGAGTGTGACAAAAACTCTAAACAAGTATATAACTCAAGTTCCATACAAGGTCAAAAGATATGAGATTATAAAGTAGGATATGAAAGTTAAATCTGAAAATAAATGGGAACTTTCTGCTTAGGTTTAATGAAAGTTAATGAGTAGATAGTCTTGAATCAATCATCAATGTATATCAACGAGTTCATCTAATGTAATGGTATAAACATAGTATTGATTAACGTAACAGCATTTCAAGTAACACAAAATCTTTGATCTTCATTCTTCTTAGTACCAATTAAACCTGCTTGGTCCTGTAATGCCAACAAGATATTCACTTTTATAAATAATACTAAAACAACCATCAAGTTTTTTGGGTAAATTGACAATATCTTCCATTTTATTAAACTGTAAGTTACCAGAATCTATTAAAACAATTGCTGTAGTTATAGAATTAACAAAGACATCTTTATCTGGAAATGGAACTCGTATTATGCATTTCGTACCTTCGTATACTCTTAAAACATGAAACTCGATTGATTCTCCAAGTACACCAAAGAAAGATTTCAGTGCTTCTCGTATTATCACTTTCCAAGTAATATCGTCTATTTCTGGTTTTGTTGCTAATTTCAGTATTGGATTGAATGCTCTTTATTAAACTAGTGTTAATATATTATTACAGTGGGCTATAGGGAATGGAAATCATAAACACATACAATTCTAAATTAACATAATACCATTCAGTTTTATTCAATTGTAATGACCAGTTCTCAGACATTTCAGGCAACTAAATATATTTGTTGCTGATAGTTCTAGTTAATCAAATGGACTTGATCTGACATAACAACAAAAAAAATTAGAGGCACGAAAGCTTGCTTTCAATGCGATGCAAGTCGATCGACCCAGATAACGTAACAACTGCCTCGCTGAACTGCCCATCCTTTCTGTATTTTTCGGCAACTAAAATAAGATTTTCCATTCACCGTAAATATATGATTTCATATGCCGCGCTAGTTATAAAAGTATGCACCCGTGCTTGGGCTTAAAGAAGTGTCCATCGTCACACAAAAACTAAATTAACGGATGTTAAGAGATATGCAAAGATGATAGAAAAGAAAGAGATAATTTTCGGTTTTGAGAATATCAACTGTTATGATTTAGCTCAACCAGACTATTATAACACTTTTTTGGATTTGGACACCTAGGTATTTTAGAGTTTTGATTGCTTTTCAACACAATAACGCTAAGCTCTCAATTTAATCAAATATCTATTAAACCTACTAAGCCTCTGGTTTTATTAGCAAAGTGTTTATGTTTCCTTGTTGTTTCAATAATATATAAACTTGATCGTTTACGCATACAATTGTAAAACTGAAACGAATTGTTAGTCCCTTTCTTTTTTTTACACTCACAAAAACGCCATGTCTAAAAAAGGTTATCAGGTGTTAGAACAACTGGGATCAGAACCTGAAATGGTTCATTCTATGTTGCTCCATATCAAGAAAAGAAAGAGTTGGGTTATAATCATTGGTACAGTTGTTATTTTACTACTGACTACTCAATCATTGTTAACTCGCCCACCTTCTCCAAGGCCATCGGATCCATCAGGCTTTGATCATTATGAGTTTCATGGACCACCAGGTCCACCTGATAAGCTTTTTAGAAAGCCAAACCATCATAATGTTATTACTTTCAATAATTTTGATACCAAAATATCTACAATTGAGTTCTTAAACGCATCTGCCGTTTTCAATGAAATCAACAATGCCGTAAAAGAGAAAAACTCTGTGATCAGTCCAATCGGAGTTAGTTTTATTCCAGCATACATCCCAGAAGGTACAATTTTATATCATGCAAATAGACATGACAATTCTATACCTGATAAACCTGAATGGCTTGCTTTTGATTATGAATTTAGTTATAATTTTGCTGGTCTAAATAGAGGTAATAGACACCACGGTGGACCAGGCCATCACAATGGTACACATCCTCCTTGGGGACCTCCCGATAGTGACACACATACTCCACCTGACAATAATGACAAACATGGCAAACATGGCAAACATGGAAAACAAGGAAAACATGGTAAGTATGCTTCACCACCTCAAAGTTATGGAGAACCTTATCAACAACCACATTCCAATCCATCAGGACCATTCAATGATTCATCTCATATGCTGAGCTTTCAAGTTGATAGACCATTAGACAAATTAATTTACTTACCTGGTGCTTCTGCAGCCAAGACTAGAACTGGTGAAATGGATACTCAATTTATCTTAGGTAGTTTTGAATCTTATGACGAATTCGATGAACGTAAAGCAGCCGACAAAATTTGTAAATGGGGTGCACCATTTGGATTGGATGGTTATATTAGATTAGAAACTGGTTTTGAATTGGTTGTTTGTGACTTTAACGATAAACTAAAATTAGTTTCGGATATCAAATTGGCAAATGTTACTAATTTGATTGGATTCCCACATGAAGTGTTCCCAGATGAAAGCGAATTTGTTCAGTTTGCTCATAAAGGCAATAATGATGTTCAATTAGAATTTAGGGATTCTGTCAATGATTCTGATGAAGATTTAAGCTCTAAGAGAAAATTGATTCTTGATAAGATAGAATCATTTGCCGGATTCGAACACTATCAGGGGGGTGCTAGAGTTTACCATGGAGAAAATAAAGTTTTGTTGGATTTCTCTAAATTTCAAACCCCATTGAATAGAACATTCATTTCGCCTGATCCATATACTAGAAGAATTCATAATGTTTCTGATGAAATTAAAGAGGATATACTGAAAAGTTTGGAGAATTCCCTCCAATATCCAAATGATCCCTATCACTCAACCGATTGGAGAGTGATCACAACTAATATTGAATCTAAATTTGGTCCTATTTTATTAAACTTGAACGCCACATTCAATCAATTTGGAATAGCTAATAAAGAAAAGTTAGCTGAAACTTTATCTAAATTCACTTACAATTATATTAGAAGATATATTGATGAAACGCTTGGATATGAATTGACTCCAGAATTAAAGAAGATGGCAATTTGGGATTACGCTCATCCATTACAACCAATCCAATCACATGCGGATTACTTAATATGGTCTTCTGTTGTAATTGTTCAATCTTCTCTTATTGATGTGATTTATGATGTATTTAAGTTAAGTAACAAAATTTTACGGTGCTACTATGTTACTCCTAGATCTAATGTTGAATTCGATGATCAAATCTTGGAAATACAAAGAAAGTTAGTTAAATTGATTAATGAATTAAAGTGGCCTATTAATTATAGATGTTCTGAATCTTGTAATATTGATGAAATTTGTTTCATTCCTACTTGGGGTCCTTCGCCATTGGGTTGGAATGATAGTTTATTAGGTTATGAGTATGATTCTTTTGGTACTAAAAGAATATCAAAGGATTTAATTTGCTTATCTCCTAAAAAGTTATATGAAGCTCAACATGAAAATTAGTGATTTATAAGATAATTGTGAGCTTGTTAAAATAAATTTATCTTCGCAAATGTGTGCGTTTTATGCGGTTATTTTTTGGTACTTTATTTTTTTCCTATTTTTTCTTTTCTCTTTTTTCCATGTTTATTCTTTTTCTTTTATTGATAATTTTTTCTATCCTTCTCAATTTCTGGATATGAGAGTCCAATTTTTATGGTTTTATAAACGATTGAATCGAACCAAGTAAGCAATTACACAATGCTCTGAAAAGGTAACTTTTAGCGTCGCTATCTTAGCTCTTTAATTCGTCGATTGACATTAGTACTTACCCGGCCTCACTTGTTGAACGATTTTTTATCCGGAGAGTTGAGAAGTGAGAACTGAAGCCTGTTTAACTGAAAAACATACAGTGAACGATTGCAAACAAAATAAAGTTAACCTAGCAAGTGTTTCTTTAATAATATCAGTTCAGATATGTTATCCAGATCATTAATACCTATGCTGCGTGGCTCTATCGCTAGACCCGCTGCATCTTATTCCACGGGGCCATCACCAGATGATTTATTACAACAATTAAGTAGAATTGTCAATACACCAGCTAAACAAGAATCAAATCACAAAGAAATAAAAGCAGCACAACCAGCTCACAAAAATTTTAATGACAAAGAGATATCTGGTAATAGAAGTTATAATGTCGGTAGTCAAGGTAAAAACAATCAATTCGTTAAGAGAAGAAAATTTGAGAGAAGGAGAGATGAAAGACAAGCTACAATTACACGAAAAAGTTCAAGGGCTTCAAGATATAATAGAGGAATTGAAAATGAGGTTGGAGTTGTAGATGAGAATTCAAATTCAACAAAATATATAGATTATGGTAAAACCTTAGATGAATATTACAAGATGCCGATGGAAAAATTTGACAGATTATCTAAAGGTGAATTGGCTAGATTTGATGAATTATCAGATAAAGAGACCGAATCTATTCCAACACCTTACTTGCCAGAAATTGAAAATAAAATTGCCCAGATGGAAAACACCGTTAATAAGCAACAAGCAGTTCTATCACAGATGAACAGAAATGAACTATTCAAGTTAAATCAAGAATGTGAACCAAGTGATTATCCTGAGCAGCTAAGTTTACATGCTAGATTTGCAAGATCCTTACAAAGAATTGGTGCTGCTGAAAGAAATTCAAGCAAACTGAATGACTGGGAGTCTGTTGAGGCTGCTAATTATGATAAGTATATTAATGGTTCAAAGAATGAAAATGAATTTTTTGCCAGTACTAATCAAGAATTAAAAAATATTGTTGAACCAGTTAGAGGATTCGCTTCTTTGACGGGTAAGAAGGTTTAAAATTGAATAATTCTATTCTAGCTATATTTATTATGGTAGTGCATGGAATAATGCGCCTCCTTTTCTTTTTTGCTTCTTTTTATTCTCGTCATCTAGGAGATCGTTATTATATCTAATAAACTTGGGATAGTTTGTTTGTAATTGTTTGAAGTCGAATCGCAACTTCTGCACTTTGAAAATAATTTTAAAGAAATGAGAATAGAAAAAGAAAAAAATATTGATATACCACAGTTAGATAACAAGAAGTTACCAACCTCTGGATTTGAGTTTTTACAACCTCCCTGCTTGTATATAGCTAGCTATTTGCACTTTACGAAAATATAAATATTCTTTCACATAACTCACCAACTGACATTAAAATAAAGTAAGAAAATATAAGCGGCACCCTCGAAGAGTCTGCAAAACCTATTATCGTTCTGTCAATAGCGCACCGCCTCCTTTCGCTCGTGACTCTAACTTAGCTCCAACAGAGCTAATAATCAAACAGTGGACAACAATAACTGCATCTTCAGGGCTTTATGGAGTGTATATTTAGATCTATAAGGTTATCTACTCAGCTGCAAGACAATGTAGTTCCGTATCTATTGTGAATAGTTCGTATAAGGTGAAACGCTGAAATAAGCTTGGTGCACGGGTGCTTTATTACTGTCCAAATTAATCTAAAGAAAAAGTATTTATATTAGTATATCTGCCTCCGCTGGTTTCTACCCTTTTATATTTAAGTTCATAGTTATCCCTTATAGTCTCTAATTTGAGGTTCCATAGAAGCCAATCCTTACCGAATTTGTCATCATGAGTAACTACAACTCAAACGCCGAGCCTTTCAACAATATTGACCTGAACTCTATCAACTTCAGTTACAGTTCTCAACAGCCTCCCAAACCAGGTCTCAAAAACCAACCCAAAGAAGACGATGACTTAATTGCTCATTATCTGAATTTCACCCCTGTTGTAACTACTAACTCCAATAATTTGAATCATGGCACGACTTGCTCGAAAAATGACAATAGCAACGACATGTCTAACTCTTTGCCTAACTACAATCATCAACATCAACAGCAATTGCAACAGGTTTATTACAGAAGTAATATTGACCAGCAGCAGCAGCAGCAGCAGTATCAACAGTTATTAACACAGTCTACTGAAAGTCATGAACAGTCTGCTCAATCTGCTTTCCAACAATCTCAACCGAAATATACTTCTCCTAATTTTGCTAATTCTAATGCTACTTCTGATATCAATGCTAATATTTTATACCCAGATCAGTCTGTCCAGCAAATGCTAGATGACATTTCAAACAACGCTTCACCCAGTTTCTCGCCAAATATTACTAGTCCTCAATCAAATACTCAAACAGCTTGTGATCTTTTACCCTCGGCGAATAGTATGAGTGTTAGTGGTGGACCGGTTATTCAAGTCGATTCTCTTGACTTTCTACAGACAACCAGTCCTGTTCAAATTAAAACTCCTGATAATCTGGATGAACTACTTGGCCTGAATTCAGGCTTTGGTGTTGGAACCTCTTCAAATTCCAACAACAGTAATTATTTAAATAATTCTCAATTGCAACATTTATCTGTTCAACAGCAAACAAATCCAAATCCTGTTCCTCCAAAGTCTCATGCAAGTCACCTAGACTATCAAATCAATCAAACAATGTTTCGTCAAACCTCGGGGCAAAGCGATTTTCTGAGTGGAGCTACCTCAGCAGAAACTACCACCCCTTCTGCTACTCAAAACAACATAGGTCTTTTCTTAAGTCCTAATGCCTCTTCAAATCAATATCTGTCACTCAATTCTGGAAACCCTTCCACTGATTTGACTCATGACATTTCGGCTGGAAATTCTCCTTATCAATCTGCTGTAGAGTCTATATTTGGTGATGATGATGCTAGATCTGTTTATTCATCTTATGGAAATCCTCCAATCTCAACTGACCTGTTGGTTTCCCCAATTTTAGATAATTCAACTTTAAGTACTGCTGAACTCAATGACACTACAAAGAAACCATATGATAATTTTGCTTTACATAATTCAGTCCAACAAATGACAGAACAGAATTTACAGCAAAAATCTTTAAATCTAACCCCCGCTATTAATATTATTGGAAATCCCGAAAAAGTAGCTGCTGGAACCCCGTCCTTATTTTCCGCTTCTTCAACCCCTTCAAATGGTAGATCAAGATCTGGTTCTTTCAATGATAATGGCCAGCAAGATAAATTAAAAATTAAAGTTGAAGACTTCCCAGTTTCTACATCACCTGGAATAATTGCCTCTCCAAGTTTTAATTTTCCTGACTTAAGTGGAGGTGCTTCATTAAAGGCTACTGACAGTGAATTAAAAAAGTCAAGTTCTTCAACTTTCTTATCCTTACCTAAAGACCCAGCTCATAATGCAATGAGGTTGGGCAGACAAAGACGCCATTCACAATCATCTTCGAGATCTTCGTCTAGATCTGCTTCAAGATCACGTTCCAATTCTCCATTTCCTCCAACATCGCCTCAGTCAGATAATGACTTTTCTGATGAGTCTGATATTTCTTTATCGAGAGATAAGTTATCGGAATTAGCTATTCCTTCTCATGCAAATAAGAAAACTCAAAAGAACCCTGCTAGATATGGTTGTGACATTTGTGATAAAAAATTTACAAGACCTTACAATCTAAAATCTCACTTAAGAACCCATACTAATGAAAGGCCTTTTTTGTGTACAATATGTGGTAAAGCTTTTGCAAGACAACATGATAGAAAGAGGCATGAAGATTTACATTCTGGAGAGAAGAAATTTCAATGTAAAGGTACTCTAGCTGATGGTGTTACCTACTGGGGTTGTGGTAAAAGATTTGCTAGGACTGATGCTCTAAGAAGACATTTCCAAACTGAATCCGGAAAGGAATGTATAAGACCATTGATGGAAGATATAGCGTTGGAGAAGAAATTGATGTCACAACAACAAGAGTTAGAAGAAAAACAGAAGAAAGCAGAAATGGAAGGTGCACCACCACCTACCCCAATAGATATCCCAACTCCTTTAAGAAGGTATTCTGTGGAAAATGCTGGTTTAGGTACTAAGGTTGAAATCAACACTACTAATGTGACAGACTTTTCAAGTTTGTTAGATCAAGTCTTAACCTCACAAACTTTATCTGTTGGTGTGGCTACTGAGTTACATGCCAGCCAATCTTCTGTGCCTCAGATACAACTGGGAGTGGATAAAGGTGTTATTGGTGGTCCTGTGCAAGGTCCTCAGATATTTTAACGTATTTCAGCTCACTTTTGTTACTTTTGTTACTTTTTTTCATTACTAATTTTCTTGTTTCTAGATTTTTGTTGCTGGGTTATTCTTTTGCTACTAACTTTTTTTGATTGTTTGTCTTGATAAATACTTAATGGTTTTGAACTAGTGTTTACTTTTTTTTAATTCCTACTTTATTTGATTTTTTTATGTTGCTAATGTTTCTTATATCTTTAGTTCAAAAGTTTTGAACCACGATATATGATTATTAGTTTTTATGTTCAGTTTTTTCTCTTTTATTTTTTTTTTCTTCTTTAAATGTGTCCTATAATTTTTTAATGTAAATTTTTTCCTCTGTTTTTTTTATCTTGTTTGTTATTTTTGGTGTTTTTCATGTTACAGGTTTATATGCCTATATGTTTATATATTTAGTTTTTGTTTCCTTTTTTTTTCAAAAATTGCTCTATATTTCTTTGTTCCCTCTTGTTTCCAGTCTCTATAGTCTCCAACCATCTTTAAGTACCATACACTCTTACAAATTTATTGTTACTTTTTATACAATATTATTATTCTTCCTACTTGATCATGTCCATTTACTTTTTTAGTTGTCTTTGCTGTTTGTTTTAAAACTTTCACCCCTTTTAAATTATGATTTGTGTTATTTTTAGTTTTTAGCTTTTGTAGAGCTCTTTTACCCTAGTATTCTATTTCTCTTTGTATTTTATTTTCTCATTTATATCAATGCTATACACTATTTTTGTTTGTCTTGTTGATCAAGTTTCTAACTTTGTGTTTTCTAGTAATATTCATTAATAATATTTATTGACAAGTGTATATTCTGCAAGGCATCTAAGTTAATAAGCTAACTCCTGTATCATGATATAATTGATCCCCTTAAAAATCTGAATCGGGCAAAGAATTAATAAATGATACTGAATATAAACAAAAAAAATATCAATAATTCAAACATATCAAGTGAAAATAACTGCTTAGTAACTTATATTTGTTCAACGTAAGCATAGTGAATACTTTATTATCGGCAACTTTGCATAAGCTTTCTCGCATTGAGCAAGTAAATAAAACAGAGTAAGTACCAATCATTAACCTTTCTTATTTGCACTATAATGTTAAGATGACCTTTGTGTTCTCCATTTCGAACTATATATTAACTCTAGTAATACCAATGGGCTTTTTAAAAAGCATAGTAAACTTAAAAAGGTGATCTCATTGAAGCCTTTAAAATATTAGCTAAATAGATGATAATATCATCATCTCTAACGTCATTTTAAACGTATTTTATGAAATATCTCTCTGTGGAAATAACGTTTGTTAATTTATTTTATCACTTTATGGTATATCTTGGGGGAAGTAAAACATATATATTGAAATTTATTTATATTTTGACTCTTCGAAATGGGATAAATTTAGACGTTGGGAAAGGAAACAAAGGGCAATAGAAAACATTTCCTTCATACTTTTGATATCTAGATATTATTGGTTCTAGTTTATCTTTGTCTTTTCTCAGTTTATTCGTTCCTTATAACATATGTGACAATAAGAAATTCATTATTTCTAGGATAACTATATTTACCATCACTATTTACTTTTGCTTGTTCCTTTCTAAATATTCCAAATTGCAGTAATTTTAATACTTACTTCATTTAGTTTATATTCCATGTCTATAAAGGCTCATAGATATGGTGTATCGACTTAATATTATATCAATCTTTGAAAAAAAAGAACTTTTCAAACTGTTAATCGCATAGTATGTTAATCCTTATATTGGATAAAATCAATATACGATGATAAGTTCTAAGGATATTAGTTTGGTAGTAAACGCAGATGATGTTATATTACATCTCAGAAAATATTCTTGTTGACAAGAATTGAATAAGCGTTATCGTCCTTGAATTTCATTTCCTTTCACTTTCTTAAGTACTCCTTTTATCTACATTGATTCCAGAATCTGAATTCCTATGATTGATCGTTCAGTTTTTTTAATTTTAGTAACTTGAAACTTTATTGCTTAAAGTACAATAAAAAGCGCCATCAATGAGCCTCACAAGACAGGAGAACACTCGCAATTAAAATTTTATGCAATTTTGGAGCAAATTCAACAAACTGAAAACTAAGCCAAATCAGCAAGAGCCACTAAATCAGAGCTGAGATAACATTTAGGTCACATTTATATTGGTCCAGAAAACATATCAAATTTGATTAATCTAATACTGGCAAAACAATACCATAAATAAGCTACACCAGTGATTAATCATCAAACTTCCGATTTTTTGATCAATTTCTTGTGCTCAATTTCCTAGATTTTTTCTGATTCATGTTTGATCAAAAGGTTTTACTGTTCTTTACGCTAGTTTTATTTACATTTGGAGAGAACAATATTGAATTAGATAATAACAATCAATTAGATAATCTTATACAGCCTTTGGTACACAGCAACAGACAAACAGAAAAACAATCGACACTGCCATTAACATATTTTTACGGTTTACTGCAAAACTTCAAACAATATATAGTTGATCATTATTTTTTACTCAAAGTGTCTTCTGCAGTCACTTCTAACCAAGATTGGGTCAAGATTATAATTGCAACTGCAATCACTTTTACTGTATTAACTTATACTACCCATTCTCTTCTTAAGAACAAAAAGAACACTAAAGACTTGAAAGATATAGACAACCAGACTTTATTGGCCAGAGGGATGAATGCATTATCAGGTAAATTTTCATCGGCTTTATCCCGCTCGTCTTCTATGCTAAGTTTTAATCATAGTTTATCATCAGGCTCTACAGGCGGCGTTGATCCACAAGCTAGAACTAGATACAACTTAATGATAGCCAATGGTGGATTTATTGGTGGATTAGCTAATGATGGTAACACATGTTTTATGAATTCTGTTTTACAAAGTTTAGCTAGTTCAAATGAATTAATGGAGTTTTTAGAAGGTTATATTTCTGATAACAATACCAATAATAAAAAAAAAGATGTTACATTTTCATTTGCATTGTATGATTTATTAGACAAATTAAATAGTAAGCATGGTAACAAAACTGCTACTTATAAAACTAAAAATTTATTAAAATATATGAAAGATGGACCAAATAAGCACTTGTTTATAGGATATAATCAAGAGGATGCTCAAGAGTTTTATCAGAGTGTCATGAAACAAGTTGAAAAAGAATTCACTAATACAAGAAGTTCACCAATATCCAGATCATCAAATATGCAAGGGGAACAACCAAAGAAAAAAGAAATCAAGATTCAAGATAAATTTGTTCCATTTGACGAGCATATGCTGACTGGACTACATCAATTAGGAGAGTTAGGAGATATATTCATTCCAGCAGTTCAAATTGATCCTTCTTATCCTAATGCTGAAAATTTAATGTATCCCCTGAAATTAGTTACACCAGTCGATGGATTACAATGTGAAAGAATTGGATGCGTGAAATGTGGTGAGATGGGTGGTATAAGATATTCGGTTATTTCTGGATTAGGATTAAATCTACCTTCTTTGACTCAAAGTAGTTATACTTTACTGGAATTATTAGATGATTTCAACCAAGAAGAAATTATCGACGAGGTTGAATGTAATAGATGTGGATTGACTCAAGTTAAAACATACTTATTAGATACTATCAGTACTTATGAAAAGAATAACGCAGATGGTAAAAAGGATAAATTGATTTCGTTAACTAATCAACGTTTACAAGAAGTTGAAACTGAGTTAGCAAAACCAATTATTCATGATGATGTTTATGAAAGATTGCATACCAAAAATAAAATTTCAAAATCAAGAAAAACAAAACAGGCTTTTTATGCTAGACCGCCTGCCTTACTATCGATTCATATAAATAGGTCAGTTTTTGACCCAAAAACGTATATGGTTAGAAAAAACAATGCTAGAATCATTTTTCCTCTGAAATTGAATTTAACAGACTATGTAGCAGAATCAAGTGATATCAACACAGACGCTAGATTGCCATTCAGAAAGCAAGATCAACTAAAAATGAAGCAATTGCAGGAAGATCAAGGGCTAGAAACTGAACAAGTTCTTAGAGGTGAACAAGAAATTGAATTTAATAGCATTAGTAAAGAAAAGTACGAAACACCATCAACTGTTCAAACTTCAACAAATACAATAACAGATTGCGAATCTTTATATTCCACGACACCTTCAGTAAGTTCCCAGACGTCTCCACAATTATCTACTTCATCTCAACAAGTTAGGAAACATCCACATATACAACCAATGATCCAAACAAATGATAAGTTAACATATTCATTAAAGTCCATGATCTCCCATTTTGGTACACATAATTATGGTCATTATATTGCCTATAGAAAATTCAGAAATACGTGGTGGAGAGTAAGTGATGAAACAATTCGAGTTTCGAGTGAGGAAGAAGTTTTAAACTCCCAGGGTACTTTTATGTTGTTCTATGAATTAAGCGATAGAAATGACGCTAAGGATGAAGGAATTTTCACAGTTGAAGGTTCAGAGATGGATGATGAGTTCTCCAGTAGCGATTCTGACGATGATACAACCACACAATTAATTAATAGTGATTTGAAGAAAGACGGGGAAGGGGCTAATAGTGACAATGAACTAAAAAAGAAAGAGGAGGAAGAATTAGAAGAATCAAGAAAACAAGAACAGTTAATTTCTCTGCAGGCTAATTTATAATATCCTTGGTATTTGAGTAGTTTTTTTACTTCATCATTCCTTACTTACAGTTTAAAATTTTTTTCATTCAATAAAAATCATGCTAGATTATACATTACAAAACGCCAAACTAAATGGAGTTAAAGTAAATTAAATATAAATTTATGTACAAGTAGTGACTAGACAGAAGAAAATCCATCTTGATTTAAGCTTTGCAAATTTTTGGCTAACTCAGTTTTTTCCTTAGCTTGCTCTTCTTCAATTAACTCATCCAAATCATAATCATAATTATTTGGATCATGGTCAATCGAATCTAGTGTTTGTAAATTTTTCTTTTTAGTTCTTTTCTTCAATATGGATTCATCAGCTAGTTGAATACGAACTGGAATGTCATCATTATCAATATCTTTTAGTTTTTGGTACACTCCGGTACCTAATTTTTTCAATTTTTCACGTCTTGAACCTGATGCTTCAGACCTTGCTAGATCTTCATATGATAGATCTTCATCTGGAGCAACATAACCAGAACTAGAATATATGTTGGTATCTTCGTTGTATTGTTGCTTTTGTTTATGTTTTTGTTGTTTTTTAGTAGAGTAGTTTGGGTTTTTTTCGTACTTGATCAATCCTGAAAAAAGAGGAAGGATGATTGAAACGACCACCATAAGTAATGCAAATAGTAGAATAATGAAGAACATTTTTTTATCGTCTGGTTTGTTATATAAAATTAATTAAGCTGGCACTGGATATGTGGATAAATTCAATTTTTAGATCGAAATATTCTTGAAGTCGCTCAACAAGAAAGTTTTCCTGTTCTTCGGTTTTTTAATTTAATTTAGTTCAGTATTTACATTTAACAACTCAACAACCAGTACTACGGTCCAAACTAATATTAATGCTGAGAAGAGAACCAACCACTATCAAACTTGTGCCAGAAGATATCAAGGAATTCAACAGAGAGCAGGCGTATAACATTATTAGCGGTGCTCAGGCTGCTTATAACCAGAACCAAACGCAGACCAAACAGGATGATGGAAAGTCCGCAGGCAATACAGTGAAAGACAGAATTATCGGTTCATCCAATCAGCAACAGCCCCAGAGTGTATTTGGAAGTTATAATGGAGGAAATTCTGGGAATGGAGGAAGATAGAGTTGTTAGTTTAATTTCCTGTGTTTCTTAATGTTTTTGATGGCTTTTATGTGATTATGAGTTGTTTGGTTGCTTCTGTTTTTATCTGTATTTCATTTTACTATGAATCTCCTTATTTTGTATAAATTTTATGGTTTTATTTCTATAACTTCTGACACTACCAACATGTAGTTTTTAGTTCATCTCGTTGATGTGCTAATTCTTTGATTTGGTAGTGCGAACTCGAATCTTGGATGATGATTATGATAAGAAACTATTATGATCATCACAATGGTTACCGCTTTCTCGTGTTTCTTAATATTATATGGAGTAGCTAAAGCAAATAAACTTGGTCAACATGTCAGATATATACAACAGGAAGGTACAAGAAATTTCTGGAAAGCTGCTATTGGCAGGTTTTGAGGGTTACGAGATTACACCAGATTGTCACGCCGTTAAGTTGATTAAAAAACACAAAGTCAGGTCTTTCATTTTGGGCTCCAAAAATTTTATCAACGTGCCCCAGATCAGCAAATTAATAGATGATTTACAGGTTTTGGGCAAACTGGAAGGTTACGAGCATCCATTACTGATTGCTGTTGACCAGGAACTTGGTTGTTGCAATGCCATATTCGACGAAGTTTCTTTGACCCAGTTTCCTGGAGCCATGGGTTTAGCAGCCACAGATGATTTGGAATTAATTTACCAAGTTGGTGAAGCGGTAGCAATAGAGCTCAGATCCATTGGCTTTAATTACTTGACATGTCCTGCTTTGGATATTTGCTCCAAGATGTCAAATCAATTGATTGGGGTCAGATCATTTGGCTCAACCGTTGAAGATGTTACTAAATATGCAACTGCTTTTACGAGAGGATTGAAAAAGGGAGGAATATTAACTCAGGCCAAACATTTTCCGGGTATTGGCTCTTCATTTGTTGACAACTTATTGGAGTTACCCATGATGTTAGAAACTTCTTCTCAATTAGAATGCTTCAATATTTTACCTTTTAAAAACTTGATTGATG
Organism: Ambrosiozyma ambrosiae; assembly: GCA_003705185.2. Lineage (NCBI taxonomy): Eukaryota > Fungi > Ascomycota > Pichiomycetes > Pichiales > Pichiaceae > Ambrosiozyma > Ambrosiozyma ambrosiae. The sequence goes on from PPHU02000001.1 coordinate 485,161, forward strand.
AAGGTTTAATTGATTCAGTTCATGCTGGTGGTGTTGCAGTTCCGAATATTTCCCCAAATGAAATTCACGCTTGCTTATCACCAATAATAGTTCAGAAATTGTTAAGAAAAAATTTAAGATTCGATGGCTTGGTTGTTTCCGAATGCTTGGAGTTGGAAGCTTTATGCAGAAATATTGGGTTGGGACAAGGTGCTGTTTTGTCCATATTATACGCTAGATGTGATATGGTTATGGTTTGTAATGATTACATCTACCAAGAAGAGGCTTTGAACTCATTAGCTAAAGCTTATGAATCGGGTAATTACGATCCAATTTTCGCTCAATCAATTAGAAGAATCGATGAATTACATAGAAAGTTGAAATGGTCGCAAAAGATTCAATTAAATAAACAAATATGGATTGACCATCAAAAGTTATCAATTAAAGCTTATTCAAATTCAATCACTTTAGTTAGAGATCAAGATGATGCTATTCCAATTAATAAATACTTTAAAAAAAATGATGAAAATAACGTGTTACTCTTGACCCCTTTAATTACTCAAATCCATCCTGATGTCCATAATTTAAATAATGATGAAGCACATAGTAATGCAGCTAAATTGTTTCCAGGTGAAGATGTATTCCATGATTTTGGAGAGAAGCTGGCTAGTTATGATGACTCTCAAAATTATAAAGTACTACATACTTCTTATACTGCTAATGGACTATCAAGTTTACATGAATCATTAATTGAAAACTCGAAAGTGGTTATATTAGTTTGTGCTGATGCAAGTAGAAACATGTATCAAATTGGTATTGCTAAACATATCAGTGTATTATGTGGTGGTTATAAAAAATTGTCATATTTTTCTAAAAAACCTTTGATTATCATATCTGTCTCTTCACCTTATGATTTCCTTTACCATAATGGTATTGGCTCAACATATATTTGTACTTATGATTACACTTCAAATGTTTTGAGTCATCTTCCATCTGTTTTATTTGGTAATTTGAAACCTAGCGGGAAAATACCAGGCGAAAATCAAAAATATAATTATAAAGAAGATTTATTTGATATGTCTCCATCTGCAGTTTCAACGGACTCTCCAATAAACAAATCAATAGAATATTTATTAAATGATACAAATTTAAAAGGTCCATCACTACAACAACAACATAATACTAAAACATTTATTAGTAACGATTCACCTTTTATTTCAGATGCAGCATCACCAATTGGATCAAACAATGATATTCATAAACGGAAGAGAAAGAAACTGAACAAACCCTGGTTAGTTGAAAATTTTGATTATCAACGTGACTATACCAATTTAGTTTTATTATTAAAAAACTCCCTTCCCACCCAAGATTTTTATCCAATAACCTCAAAATTTAGCTCCAAATTACACCAACTACTTCGTGATACAGCCAAAGAGCAACATCATTTTGTGGTCAGAAACTCAACATTAAATGTAATCTACGGAATCTGTATTACTTGGGTCAATAAACGAACTGAAGGAGGACATATCTTATTTATGCTCGTGGATAAAACTAAAAGAAGACAATCAATTGGTCAGATGATACATGAGCGTGCTGTTAAATATTTAAGGCAAGAGCAAAAATGTAAACTGATATATCTCGGTGGAACGTTCCCATTATTGGGATTTTTCAGACAACATCGTTTAGATGAGCTAATTGAATTTTGGAAGTCCATAGATAATACCAACTCAAAGGATACTTCAATGTTAAAACAAGATGATTCCATGTATGGTATTATTGAGTTTCTCAAAAGTGTTGGCTGGGCTGACACTAAATCTTATGCGAAAAAATATATGAAAGTTAGAAAATATACCTTATCGTTAGAGTTAGATAATTGGAAAGTATCTGAGAAATTAGTGAGACAATTGAAAATTGTGGGTGTTAAATTTGAGCTGTTAAGTGACCATCAGGAAATTTTAAATTTATTAAAATTGAACAAATTTACTGATACTGAAGAGATTAGATTTCTTGAAATATATGAAAAAACATTTAAGTTTATCAACGAAGAAAAGAAAAAATCATCAAGTAACAATAATATAATGATTTTGAAGGCTTATGAACCAACAGCAAAATCAATATTAGGTTCTGTTATCTTATTCAATAATAATTCAGCCTTATCATGTTATTATCCATTTGTAGATGCTGTCTCAGAACTATCATCTCAAGCTAGTACAGCTGTAACCAGTAAAGTTGCAGCAAGATCACCATCTGGAGGAAATTTAAGTTCATCAAATGATATTGTTTACGGATTATGTGGATTATTCGTTGATTCTAACTACGAATCTTTGAAGTCTGTACTAAAATTGGGTTTAATTTGCTCTGGTGTCTCGTTTGTTAAAAAACTAAATGGATCAAAATTAGTAGTTTCAGATTTTACTGTTTTACAAGAGTTAACTGAAAGTGGATTTGATATTTTTGGTGAATATTGTACCGTTTATGCTGAAAGAAAAAGTTATGACTTTTAAGATTAATGGTTATTCTTGCTTTGGTTTCTTTTTCTTTAGCATTCTAATAAATTTTATATGGTTCAACTCTGTCTTTGCTTTATCTATATTCATTAGCAGTATAAACCTTGTTTTGTCATCTTTTTCTCTTTCTGCTGTATGCCTGAAAATGGATTAACAATCCATTTTGAAAGCATTTTATTAATAAAAACATGTTATAATTTGCAAGTGCAGAGGCTTTCGATAGTAAAAAGTATATTAGAATACAGGCAGTCTTACAAGACAATATAATCAACGTAAGAGTACAAAAAGGAATAAAAGGCTGAACTTAACTAAAATATTTCGAAGTAAAATGTAAATATGTAAGCGAAAAGAAAATGAAAAAAAAAATCTAAATCACAAATATAGGGAAGGAGAAAAAAAAGGGTAATTAAAACAATTCAATGAAACGAAGATTAACAAAATTAAGCAAGAATAGACAGAAGCAAAAATCAGTCTTCCTAAATATAGAAATAAGTAACCGCAGAGGTAAAGATTCCAGCAATCTTACCGATTAGTTTAACAATAATCATACATAACAAAAATATACTCATATTAATTACTGATCCCTTTTTGTTAAATTAGGAGAATTAACATGAGTAATTGGAGAATCACCAGCATGAGATGAAGCAGGGGTACTAACAGTTTTTTTATTATTGGTTAAATTGACAGGATTAACCACATGAACTTCGGGGGTAGCACTCATAGGTTGATAATCTTGTCGACTATTCAATGGAGACCTATGATTCATTGGAGATGTTCCAGATTGAGATGCTGTTGATGCTCTAGGTGATGGGACAGTATTTAGATTATTGCTGTTTGGAATAGTAGTTGTGTTATTATTCGTATTATTAGTGGACTTCATTGAATCAGAAGATTTAATGCTTGTCTCTTCGCCCGCTTGTAATTTATTTATCATTGTAGAAAAAGATGTTGCTGAACTTGGCACTGGGGCATAATCTGATAATAGGCCAGGAATATTTTTCAAAATACCATCAATTTTTTCCAGTGCATCATGTGCTACTGAAAACGATCTTGAATTAACTTTTAAAATCCATCTATAATCATACAACTGTTCTTTATAGCAATCTGCTTCTTCTGGAGTTTCTGAAGTGACGTATAAAATAGCAGCAAATATACCAATTAGAGCAAAATTAGAAATAGCAGACGAATGCCAGAATGCTTGTAGATGTTCAGCCTTTAAATCCCTTGTGAATTCAATTGATGCTGTCAATCTTGTTCTTGCAGCATTTCTGCAAACCTTAATTAATTGCTGGGGTGAAGCTGGAGTTTGTGGATTTGAAGTTGCTAACGCTGAAATGATTCTGCGGTGTAAAGTAATTTCTGCTGCAAAATAAGCTAATTGTAGAGCACCATTACAATTAAACTGGCGTGGCTTTACATTAATCATTTGTAGTTCAGGAGACAATGAATGATACCAAGTACGTAACTTTAATTGCAATGGCTTAGCATGGGTTAGAACCTTATCAATTGTTTGAACCTCTTCAATTGCATTCATTGTAAAAAATGTGTCCAAAATTTCAGATAATATTCTTGTTAGTGAAATAAATTCTTTAAAAGCTTGTCTTCCATTTTCAATATCAGCCAAGCCACCAACACCCGTTGCAGTAGTACCTGGCTCATTCCCCTTTTCTGGAAAATCTTCATCTGCTACTTGCTTTATTAACCAGTTTTTACCTTCAATAATATGAGAAGGCCTTGATTCAATTAATGACGACCATTTGTCTTGAACGTAGACAGACCAACCCAATCTTCTTCGTAAACCTCTTTCCCATTTCGGTAATCTCCAAATTGCACAATCTAAACCTAGACCTAATTCTTCAGCTAATGCCACAACTTGAGAGCACAATAACCAATTTCTATCAACTGTACCTGGAACACGGCACTGCATCAATAATAAACCTGCTTGAACTGCACTTAATTTAGGTCTTAGTATAATTTCTGAAAATGCTTTCAAAGCAAATCTATATAATGAAATAACATTTGGTTTATCATATTGGGATAAGTTAGAGTCATACTCCCACCATTGGATTGCTAAAAGGTAAACTGCAGCCAGTAAAGGAGCACCAAATTCTCTATGGGTTCTAGCATATTTTTCTAAAAATATTTTCTTATGAAGAACAGGAAATGATGGATGAACGGTTTTAAAATATAAGTCAATTAACGCTTGACCATGAGGAGCAACATATCTTTCTACCGTGTCTGCACTTTTTTCAGCACGTTCATATAGATCTTCACTAAAATCATCCCTTAATGCAAACTGAACATTATCGGCTACCTTTCTAATTGAGTTCGTTTTATTGATTTGAAATTGATCGATTTTATCTAACGATATCTTTCTTAAAAAAATAGGATCATAAATAGATGTTGGTCCGATATAAAAACTTGATCTAGGATATTGTAGGCTAAGTGTCTTCTTTAACAAAGAATGTCCTTGCATGTTTGAATAATCTTTTATAGGATGAACATCTCTAACCGGAACATTGGGGGGAGGTTGAATTGAAGGATCATCAAATCTCATTTTCTTCGAATCAGATTCATTATCCCCGCCAAATGATCTTTTTAAGCTTGTTGTAGTTTCTGTGAATGTACATTTTAAACCTTTAGTCTGGCACATTTTACAACTATGCATTTCTGGTATCATTACACACTTAGTCTTCCTTCTTCTACAATGATCACATGGTCTAACCTTAGTTCTCGGCTGGGGTGGCTCTATTTTCTTAGAGTTATTATTATTAGCTTGTTGTAACTGTTGTTGGTTCTGGTGTTGCATTTGAGGTTGTAATTGTGGCGGTAAACCTTGTTGCTGATTTTGCATCTGTAGCTGTAATTGTATTAACATCTGTTGCTGTTGTAAAGTTAGATTTTGAGGCATCATTTGAGGCCCATTCAAAAATTGTGGAAATCCAGCATGAGAACCAGGAGAACCAGAAAAAGGAGACATACCATAGGGAGTTTCATGAGTCAAAGTGGAACTTTGCTGTTGTTGTTGCTGGGGTCTATTGTCTTTGGATTTGGGATTACTATTGTTGGTCTTACTGTTATTATTATTATTGGCACTATGTGGTGAACTCTTGAAGTTATTCATATTCTGTGATTCCATTAGTAAATTTTGATATTGTTGCAGCTGGATTGCATAGTCAGGTTCATTAGACAGATTCATAGGTGACATAGCAGGAGGCATAAATGGAGTTGGCTGCTGGGATATTACATTAGCACTTTCAGGGGGTAAGAAAGAGTTGAATTCAGTCCCTGAAGTATCATTCCATTGACCATAGTCAAACCCAAATTGTATGCTGTTGCTGCCATTGGATGAGTTGTTATTTGTGGAAAAATTATTATTAGAATTATTATCGTTGTTGTTAGTTATACTGTTACGACTAGAAGTAGAATCAGTGGGCTGTTTAGTCTCATCATCTTCCGTGGAGTTATTCTTGTTATCTTGTCCCATTATTCTGTTAAACTGATTATTCAAAAAAAATTGATGTCAAGGAAAAAAAAATAGAGAGGAAAACTAAGAGTAAAGGTTCAACTTACGAACTTTTATTAGAGATAAGGTTATGTCTGAAAACTTAAAACAAATGCAAAGTTGAGATACTATTTTGAAAAAAGTTGTAACCTATATATGATTTCTGACAGTTAACAAACAGCAATGGCCAGTTGAATATTAAGGTTGTTGAAAGAAATTAACTCGACGTGAAGATAAATGCTTGTTTCTTGTTTTGCGATGAATGTAAACGCAGAGAGTAAGCCGAAGGTCGGACTGAAGTGGCAAAAGCAGATAAAAGTGATTCAGATATATTACTCTAAGAAGGTAATACAGTGTTGCGTCTAAAATTTTTGTTGTATGCTTTTGTGAATACTTCTTCATCGTGAAGCTTCCAGCTATTGTAAATCGGTTAACTGCTAAACTCCAGCAAACCAGATATAGGTCGTGCAAGAGTCAACCGGTCATGTGACGAAATATTTTAAATTTTTGTGTTTGGCAGATTAAGTCATTGAATTTCGTTCTTGATTGATTCAGATAATTTACCTTGACCTTATTACAACTATAAAATTCAAAATCAGAAACACAAGCCAGAACAGAAGATGTTAACTTTCTGCCCTTATTGCTCAAACATGCTTATTGTTTGTAAATCTGATTCTTCAGGATCCAATTGTTTTTCTTGTCCAACTTGCCCATACGAATTCCCAATCATTGGCCTACAAATGTTTGAAAGAAAAGAATTACCCAGAAAACAAATCGATGACGTTCTTGGTGGTGAAGGTGCCTGGGATAACGTTGATCAAACTACAACTCAATGTCCTGTTGAGTCTTGTGGTAATGATAAGGCATATTTCTTCCAGTTGCAGATTAGATCTGCCGATGAACCTATGACTACATTCTATAAGTGTTGTAAGTGTTCGAATCAGTGGAGAGAGAATTGATTTGTATATTATAGTTTTTGTTTAATTATTTAGTTTAATTGTATATTATTTTTCCGTTGTTCATTTTCCAATACTTTGCATGGCTTAGCCGACACTTTTATAATGATAGATTCTTACTGTAAGATATATTTAGTAAATAATTTATTATCAAAGCAAGGAATTAAAATAAATTGAAGTAACGTACACATACTGAAAATAAGAAAAGAACAAAGCAAATGTAAAAATTAAAGTAAAGTAGGCATAGAATATCTATTAAAGAAATCAAGTAAAGGAAAAGCAACTAAAAAAGTAGGACAAAGTGGGTGGTAAAAATTCCCAGAGCTAGGGGAACTAATAGCATTATCATGTGATTCGTCCGATTCGTCAACGTAGCTTGGCAAAGAATGAGATGATGACTGGACTAAAACATCACATGAAAGAAATACTACATGAAATAGAAGCTTAAACCAAAAAATAATACAATTTGTTGCAGCTTTTATATCATATTACTAATGGTCTTAAGAGCTTGTGCTTTTGAAGGAGAAGGAGAAAAAATATCCTGCTTCTGAAACTTATTTTCATCATTTATTGAAGGGTTAGTAAGTGTAGTGTCCCTTGCAATTGGTGTACTACTGGCTGAGCTTTTTCTCTCAGTGACATCATCAAATATTCCTCTAACTTTAGATGTAGATCTTAAGGCTTTAATGATCGAGTCCTTACTCTTTAACAAACTCTTTAAGTCCTCAATCTCACCATCTTTGTCTTTAATTAACTGGGATGTTACATTTGAATTTTCATTTAATTTGTTTCTCTTTTCATTAACAGTTTTCTCAAAAGTTAAGGATTGCAATTGATTCTCTAGATGAGTAATGTATGACTTCATTTCATCCATTTTGGATAATTGCTGTTTACTAGAATTTTCTAAACTAAAAATTGTTTCATCAAATTTTGGATCTTGTAATTGATAACTCATTTGTAATTGAATTAATTGTTGTAAACCATCATTGTACATTATAATTGAATCCATCATACTTGTATCATTAAGTCTTTTCAGATGCTCTACTTGTTCATTTAAAATCTTGTTTTCAGCCATCAATTCAGCATATTGACCATTTTCATCAAGAATTGGATTTGAGCCGATACCAATACCAGCACCTGTGACAGACATAATCGAGGATAATGGACTATTAAAACTGGAGAAATCTTCATTAAAAACTAGATTCATTGGGGTACTAGTAGCATTATTTGCCAAATTGGTCTTCAATGTGTCGATTTCCAATTTTTGAGCTTCGTTATCTTGTAATAATTGTGATATATATTTGTCTTTATCCATCAAACCAGAAACTTCAGTTTTCCTAACAGTGACAGTTATATTTTTTGCTCTCGAAGCAAATCTCAATGTATTAGCAGTTTCTGCCAATGTCATAGTAGATAAATGAATAGTACATAGTATTGCAACAATCGCATTTCCACTTAAAGCAGGTTGTAGAAGTCTAGTTAATTTAGAATCTCTATAAGGAATATGGTTTGAGGAGCCTTGAGATAATTTTGAAATGACTGTACTTAAAGCTAATAATGATTTATTAATAAAAGAACCTTCTTTTCTTCTTTCTACATGAGAAGTAGCTTTTTCAGAGCCAGCCAAATCACATAACGAAAGGGTTGAAACTTTATTTATATTATTTCTAATATCTTTAATTGTAATTCTAATTAAAACAACAGCGTGAGATCTTGAAGATCTGGCATTAAAATCAGTCCCGCCAGTTTTTCTAATTGTGTTACCTTGTTTAATGGTGTTTAATAGATCTTCAACAGAAAGAACATCAACTTCACACAACCCATGAACTTTAACACCGTAAATTGGATCATCTCTAATTTTTAGATCATCATGTGAGGTATTATTATTGAAAGGCATTGTTGTTTTCTTCAAGCTATTAGCAGATTCAGGATTTAATAAATCATATAACTTCTCATTATAAATTTCCAGATATGAACATGAAATTTTAATTTCCTCGCCTTTTGTAGACTTCAACTTTTCAAATAACTCATTAACACACAAATGAATTAAGCCCGGCTCTTCATTTGAACCTTGCATTGAATATGTCTTACCAGATCCAGTCATTCCGTAAGCAAAAATGGTACCATTATAACCATCTAAACACTGATCAACAACTGGTTTCACGACATCTTTGTAAACTTCATCATTCTTAACATCAGGCTGAAAAACATGGTCATATGAATAATCTCCCATATCAAAATTAGAAATGGTACCCGCTATTGGATTTATTGTCCAGCCATTAATGTTAACCCCGGAATCCTTACTATCTAAAGGTCTTGGTCTGACGGCCACCTTAATCATTCCTGAGTAGCTATTCGAATTGTTAAAGCTGGGGCAACTGGAAGGTGTCAGTATACTCATTGAACTAGAAGGTCTACTATGGCCTTGTCTGCTGGCAGCTCTTGATCCAGCTCTTGATCCAGCACTTGAAGAGCCTGCCGATCTGACGGACATCTGAGAAGCCGGTCTCATGGGAGGGGCAAACATGGATATAGAAGATCTCGATCTGTTAGGAAGGCCAGGTGTAGTGAAAAGGTTAGTGTTGGATGAGTTTGAAGCATTTCTAGTTGTGTTCGGTCTAATTCTGGATGAGGAAAAAGATGTATTGAGAGATCCCAGAGATGAGGCTGGTCTAACTCTAGGATTTGGTCTATTTGGATTGGGAGTTGTGCTTAATGATGAGGCTGATCTTGTGGGAGGTAGCCCGATATTGGATCCTCGAGTTGAGACCATAGACAATCTTGAAGAAGGGTGATTGTAGTGTGTCATTTTAATTTAAGATGACTGGTCACAAAGAGTAACGATTGGAGATTAATTCTTTTAAAGCCTTAGATTATCTTTTCAGACGTGTTTCTTACAGATCGAATTTTTGATGAAGCTGGGACTGTTTACAAATGGCCTGAAAAGGAAGGCTTGCGGCTTGCGGCTCATTGGATAAAATCTTATTTTAATTTCACATCCTCCACACATTCCTCTGTGTATCTTGAAGATATTTAGTGAGCAAGTCAAAAAAGAAAATTAAAAATTCTCCTTTATTGAAAACCGTTACAGCTAAACTCATTTCTTGAATTTTTATCAACAGAAATAGAAAATACTAAAACAACAAAAAATACATAAAATTTTTAATAACAGGGGAATCAAACAATAAAGTAATACAATCTTTTAGCTAAGGGTTTCATAATAATATAGATATAATAGTCTATTTGTAGTAATTAGCTAACCATAAAGCAGACCCACCTAATCCCATTGATTTATAATCTTGTGCTAAAGTATCAATATTAGAATCACTCATCCAAGCTACCCAGTCATTGTCATTAAAAATACCGTAAGAACATGTAGATGTAGAATTGAACCCTGTACTAGCGAACGTCATTTTGGATATTTTATAATTTGACATAAAACCTGGAGAATTAGTTATACCAGAAGGGGGTGAGTTAGTAAAAGGGCAACCATATGAAATACAATTTTTATTTACTAGTGTATATGATCTAGCATAATTGGCTAACCCACCATGAACTTTAGACATAGTGACACCTGCCTTTTCTAATAGTTTTAAAGAGTCTATTGTTTTTGTTTTATCAACATGGCAGTTTATACCAGTGCCAGGTTGTCCATACTCCCATTGACCAGAATAATCATAATTCATACAAACAAAATAATCAACAAACGTATTCATGGTGGATAAAGGAAAGTGTTTGAGATACCAATAAGTGGCGGGAATGGTAACAGAAACCAAATAGTTAGATCCCAGATAGTTTTTAACAGTTTGAACAAGTGCTGAATAATCATTACCTTCACTAGAGGAACCTACCGGTATACCAGGAATATCAGATTCACCAGGAAACTCCCAATCGAAATTTACACCATCTAAACCATAATTTTTAACAAAATCTGCAATGACCTTCCCCACAGCTTCTCTATTGTTCTGAAGAATTGCATTACGAAAAATTGAATATGTAGAGGGAGATTGTGAAAATTCTCCACCACCTAGAGATAGAATCTTTTTGATGCCCTTCACTGAAAGAAAAGAATCAAACTGGCCACCAACTTCAATAGAACACAAATCAGAAGATATTTGGGCAAATGCATAATACACTAAATCATAATTCTCTGGAAGTTTAGAAAGATCATAATCCATGCCATAGGAATCTAACCAAAAAGTCGTTTTAAGGAAATTAGAGGATTGTTCTGAAATCAAAGAGCCATATCCACAATCTAAAACACAGTTTTCATCACAAAATTCAGAAGTTACTCCACAATAACCAAATCTAGAACAACAGGCATTATTGGGACACTCAACATTAATACCACATTCATAATCGGAATCTGGTGCATCACCCGATGAAGTACAAATAACCTGACCACTTTTTAAATAGTCACATCCAAACCATCCAACATGATTTTCATTATATGATACAATAGTATCCAACGAAACTGAATAACTTTTGGCTATGGAAGAGCAACTTTCTCCAGGAGCAACCGTGTAAGTAGAGCAAACCGTAGCAGAAATAACTTTCAGTAAAAAAATGAAAAGTAACATTTATATGTATGTCTTTATAAAGCTAAATTCAAAATAGGTTATTGTATAGTTAAAAAAGGATTTTGAAGCAAAATACTGTCACTTCATAAATTTGTAAACTGCCTCCATTATAAATGATTTTTTGAATGTTTATATAGATATGGATATGAGTAGTAGGAACCTTTGAAATTAGATTAAGCATTTATAACTAAAACATAAGCACTTAGACTTTTGGCTCTGTTATCCTTTTGACTGTAAATACGCATTTACCATTAAAACATAAGAGAATTTCTTTTTTATCAATAAATTTGTGCCGCCTTAGTCGATCATATATGGCACAAAATTAATTATTGTAAGCACAAAACCACAGGGCCACACTGGCTAACTATGCTACTTTAATACTTTAAATTTTATTATTAATTGTTTCAATTACACATCAATAAGACAATAATTGGCCACATAACATACACTGGAACCAACATTCCTAATTACAACTAGTCTATGATTTGTTTCTTCAAAATCAACGAATCCAACACCTGTAGAACAGCCTTTGGTTAAGTTGAAAGTCCCACTGGTAACGAATCCAATCAAATTACTCTTAGGTGGGCATCCTAACGCAAATGTCGATTTATTACCACCTTTAATTGATCTTTTATTGTTATGCTCAAATTCATAGCATTCACTCAATTGATGTTCAGGAATCTTATAAATTCTAGCATTATCTTTAATATTCCCTCTGTTACTACAAGTAAATTTGATAGGTGTAATAGGAAGCTGTGGAATGGACTTTGAATTAATCTGAATCAATCCAATATCGCCAAGCTTTGAATTCTTATTGGACAATCTAACTGGAACTTCGCTTAATATAGCACCTTTAATTTGATTTTCATTATCAACTTCCTGAATATCTTTAATTGCCTCAAAAACGTCCTTTTCAGAATTGATAATTCTTTCAAATTTGTCATTGAATTCAGCACCTTTACGCATTGTATCTATATTATTAATTGGTTTCACTTTTCTCATTAAAACTCTTAATAATTGTAAATACCTCCAGTCACATCCAAACGCTGAGGCAACTTCACCAACATGAGTTTCACTTAATTTCAATTTATTATATGAAACCCGTTTTGCTTTAGGCCTTCTTTTCCATTTTCTTTCCATTTCTTTAAGCTTAACTAATGAATTTATATATCCAACCTTAGTGAAAACTAAATCATTAAAATTTAATTCTCCTTTTTCAAAGTTCAGTTGATCACTTTGTTTTAAACCTCCAATTTGAACATGAGGAACTTGAACTAGCTGATACCAGAATGGCATCACCCAGAACCAAGGCATCATCACCTCATATCCATCTTTTAATCTATTGATTATAATTGGAATTTCAGGGGAGTCTTGATATTCTACAGGCTTTCCAGGTTGATACTTTCTGAGTTTGGATAATTTCTTTAAACTTAGCTGGTTGCAATATGACCTTTGCCTACCTTCAATACTTAACAAATCATTAACAATATTATTATCAACCCCTTTACCTTGTTTCAATGCAATTATACTGTCTAATAAGTCATCCGTATTTTGCTGTTTTGTGTTAGTAGCGATCGGCTTCGTTATTAATCTTGGATCGTCCATTTTAAATGAAAATTGACTATTCGAAGGAATCGTTTTAACATCATTTAGATTCCTAAAGTTTCTCCAGAGATTATAGCTTTCACTTTTTGCCCTGCTTTTTTGAGTATATATTACTGATTCTAATGCATTCAATGCCTTAGGTCCCGACAACTTGATCGATCCAATAGAATATTTACAATCATGCACTGTAATAAATTCAATATCCTTAAGTAATTCCAATAAATAATCCATAACAACATGGTAAATTGAAGGGTGAACTCTTAATACACATTGTAAATTATCGTCATTCTCATTCCAAAAAACCAAACCTGGCCCTAATTCTCTATTTTCAATGGTAAAAAAACCTTGCCAAAATGAAGCTCTATTTCTTATCTTCTTCTTTATTGCTTGCTTTTGAGTTAGTTCACCAATCAAATCAAGCAATCTTTTCTTCTTAGCAGCATCTTTTTTATTATAGCAATTTATAATAATAGTATTAATAAATGAAGTATCCCAAATTAAACATCCGTTAAGTCTTGACGATCTACTCGTGTTCCTAAAGCACTTTTGAGTTGGCGTATAGACTAAATTCCAACCATGTTGTTTGATCATTTGGGCTCTTTTAGCATGCCATATATGTGTTGGTAGCCATTTATACTTTGTCTGTCTTGTTGCGTACTTTAATGATCTCAACTTGTGTATTTTGGCTTTATTGTTAATGGAAGTGTTGTCGTAGGAGCCTACATTGTTGTTCAATTGCTCTAATAAAGTTTCCTGTTTCGATTTTTCAGTACAAAATACCGAGTCTTCCAACATTTCAACATTGTTTCCTTCAGCACGTTGTTGCGATAATTTTAATTTTCGTTCGGATTCGATTAAATGGATTTGATCTTTTAGTAGCTTTAATTTGTTTCTCATGTTCATTCTTTGTAAAGTTATTAATTCTCCATTAGGTAATTGAGCAGACAACTTAAATTTAGCAGCATATTTCAAAAGTTTAATTCTTCTTCGTAACTTATATAATTGCCTGCCTCTTGGATGTTTCTTGGATTTAGGCTTACCTTTTCCATCGACACCTTTAGTTGAATCGGTAGATTGCAAAGATTGTTGCATTGTTAATCCCATTTCTTTCAAAGCTTTGGAACGCAAACGTTTGGGGATACGTCTAACATTATGACTGGCAGTTCTACGTCTCATTGATCTTGGTAATTGTTGAAAAACCCTAGTTGAGTTCGAATGCTTTGACCTTGATTGAGACCTTTCAAATTCTTTAATCTCAAATTCACGTGATTTCATAAAAGCTGGAATATCTAGTTTATTAGCGGTGTTATTATTACTGATTATATTCTTGTTTTTATTGCTGGAATTGGGATTGGTAAATGCTGAATCATTTAATTCCGTTCGAATTATTCTGGAACTATACAACTTTGACTTTTTAAAGTTCGTGGATGTTGTCAGCTTCCCTGTTGGCTTTTTGGGAAGTGACGACATATTTGTAGAATTGTAAATAGCTGCAAAATCAATATTATCTTACTGAATTAACTATATTATTCAGTAAGCTTGTTTACTTCTAACCCCTAGAGAAAGTTGATGCGCAAAAATTTTGAGTTTCAAGGCAGTGATTAGAAATATAACGTAAGCAATAACGTAATGTTGAGAATCAATATAAGCATACTTTGAAAGTTTACTTGTTTGATTTCATGGTCACAATTAGTGTATATATTAAAAGGTAGAAGTTTGTAGATGATTAAAAGATAAAAATATATGGTTATCACATGGTTTATTTTGTCGAACGTATGATATCCAGTTTTGATAGGCGAATCAATAATAAAATATAAGGCGGTGTATATAGCCTCCAGAAAACCAATATTAACATAAACTAAAAGAAAGTATTTAAAACAAAATATAGTAGATAAAGCCATGATATATAACGTTTATATAACTAAAAAATTAATAGACAAAAAAAATTCATTATCTATTTTCTAAAGCATAAAGGGATATTGTAAATTAAATAGGATGTCAAACAGCACAGTAGCAAAGAGGAAAGTCAAGTATAAACAGTATCAAATCTATCTCAATACAAGTATCTTGATTCAACAGGAGGAGTCTTATATCTGGCTATTTTCATATCACCTCTATTTAAAGCCATTAATCTTGTAATCTTCTTTAATTTACCAACATCAGCTGTCTTGGTTTCTAGATAATTGATTTCCCTATTATGCTCTTCAACTTTAAAACGTAATTGGCTAATGACTTTCTTGTCAAGAATAGATGATTTTTTCAGTAATGCTAACTCATTTTCATAATTAGCTAATCTTTCTAATAAATCATTATTGTGTTCAGTTTCTTGTTTCAAGAGGGATTTTTGAATTCTATATTCATTTTCAAGTTGGTCATTCTGTATTTCTAAATTCACCAATTTTTTAGAATATTCATTTAATTGGATCTGATAGGAGGTAGACTGTTTATTCGATTCATCCGCTTGTCTGTTTAATTGTTTATGTAAGTTTAATAAATCTTTCTTCAAAGTTGATATTTGTAAATCTTTTAAATTACTTATCTTTTTCAACTCATTTATTCTATTTGAATTTGATTCAACCTCATTTTCTAAGAAGTCTTCCATTTCCTTGGATTCTTCAACGAAAGCTCTAAACTCTAATTCCAAACTGACCAACTTCCCTAAAAGTTCTTCTTTAGATAATTTTGAGAATTGATCTAGTAACTGCTGTTTCGTCTGTTGAGCTTGTGTGTCAGAGTCTGAATGAAGACAGGTCGAAGCTGAAGAAGGAGGACTACTCCTTTGAGATGGTGACATATTTAATAGTTAGCCTAATGAATGTAATGATAGTCAGATTGGATGATAATATGATATGTCAATAAAAAGAAGAAATTTACCAATCATTTTGAAAGAAGCCGTTCCATGATTCATCAATACCTTTTATTTTTCTCTCTGATCCTCCTCGCCTTGATTGTTCTCTCATTAATAATTTCCCAACTTGGTCTAATTACTTGCATTCTGCTTATGTCACAAACGTAAATATAACCAATTTCTCAATTTATGACACACCTGTACACCACACGTGATTAAATTCAGCTGATCAATATGCCACTAATTGTCTCAGTTTCTCCGAAGAAGTAGTATTTGTGTAATACACGTCTTTCCTGTTACCTTCAATCAGCACAGCCTGGGTTTTATTTTTTTTGAATTTTTTTTCAGTAAAAACTGGGTGGTTTAAATTTTGTTTATCAGTGATCAGTTTGCTAGAGCATTAGTTCAAATTTAGCTAGCTGATTACCTGTCTCACATAATCCTCCTTTAAATCGTTAACTAGACTACCATCGTCTCTAACTACTATATCATAGTCAGTCACTTCGCTATTTGTTCCAGTCCCCGGCAACTTTGAACTGATTCCATAACGCACAAAAGAGCCATAAATCCCTGAATTCATAATTTCGGTCTCGTTAACTAAACGCACTCAATACAAAACTTTTAATAGTTAATTATATATGTTCATTTCAATATAATTAATTTATCTCTAACATTCATTGGTTCTCTTCGTTAGATTTATCTTACCACCTATACTGGATTTTACCGAAAACAAATTCAATTTTACACAATTTTTAAATTCAGATAAAAGTTTTATTCTCACGATATCAATATGCAAATGGAAAAAGCCCAAATTTCTTTTTCAAATAACAGAAGTACGTCAAGAGGTCCATCTATCAGTTCCAACCCTTCTAAATCTAACATTGCAAATTATAATCAACAGCCGCCACAACCGTCTAATAGTTTTCAAGTTCCTCACAGACGGGCTTCCATGTCAGTACCTTATACAATTCCTAATAAAAGTAATACTACAGCACAAAATAGTCAATCCAACTTATCATCCTCTTTAAATGGTTCTGTCCCTTCTTCACCTCACACCGGAGGTCCTATTCATACCCACCATTATCCCTTCTCTAACTCAAACAATATCACACCAAATGTTAACTCTAATCAAACCTCGAGTTCATCATATCAGCAGCAACAGCAGCAGCAACAACAACTTCAACACCAACTCCAGCAACAGTTTCAGCAACAATTTCAACAGGCACATGCTCAAGTTCAAGCTCAACATAACTCTGCCCAATCAAATGGTATTCCAATGTTATCAAGGGAATTTGTGGTTCGAAGAATTTCTGAAGGTGAATCTGGTAGATTAAAAGAGGAATTGAAGTGTGAAGCTTGTGGTAAAGGTTATAAGCATATTTCCTCTTTAGCTAAACATCTCTGGGAACATACACCAGAATGGCAAATGACTAAAAAGTTGCTAATATCAAAACATCAGCAAGTACAATTATTAGAAGCAGCTTCCATCCTTTGCGGTATGAGTGACAATACCACTCCAACTGATCAATCTAGTAAATTAAGTACAAGTGCCCCTTCTTCAAACACAGGCTTTGCAGGTTTGAGACAACGATCACAGTCTGTCTCAAGTAGCAATAGTAAGAAAAACAGAATGAAATCAGTTGTAGTTTCACCATCTCCAGAATCTGAACCATTAGAGGATCCTCAGTATATTCAAAACACATCACATTCTTCAACGTCGTCTGCTTCACCTTTACCTGCTCAAGATAGTGACTCCACTAGCACCCTTGCCATTGCTACAACATCATCATCAGCATCAACTAATCCAATGTATACAACAACTATAAGAAAAAACTCAATCTCACAATACCCGCCCTCTTCATTGCTTTCAACTTCTTTGTCTTCAACGCCTTCAAAGCTAACATCAGGTGCATTCAAACAGCAACTAACATCACAGCAGAACAATGTAGCAACTGCAAATACCTCAATCTCTGAAAGCATGCCAATGTCTAGTTCATATAGTTCCAGAAGAGGTTCTGTTATGCTACAGGTTCCAAAAATAAATGAGGTCAATGGGGAAGAAGATTCAAATGAACAAGATGAGTTAGAACAAGAATTGGCTGCTAAAGGTGTTGTTGACAATAATCGAAAGTTTGCCCCTAGATACAACAACAATTCAGAAGTTACTAGTCCTGATGTTGACGATGGTGTTTTTGGCGAAATGGAGAATTAAAGTTTGGGTTTTATGCTTTTTTTTTGTTTCATATTTTTCTTTCAAAAAATTTAGTTGTACATTGAAAGATTGTTATTTGATTTGCTTCGTCTTCTTGCTCTTGCTCTTGTTGAAAATAAGTTATTAATATGTGATAGCTGGTACTTTCATCGTTTTTTCTTGTTATTGATGCTGGTATGTATATTTCTGGGGAGGAAAGAATTGTATTCTTGCTATTTTTATTGTCAAAAGATACACAAAATTACAAAGAAATGAGACCCATTTTTTTATTTTGAAACAGTTACTATAATGATTAATTAACTTTTAATTTTTTTTTCAACTGGAACTTTCTTCTCTTGTATATATCTTACTAGTGACTTTGATCTAGTTAGAATTTTATTCTTTGTCCTTCGTATTTTCTTTTGTCTTTTGAGTTACTAAAATGCTATTTTTTTTCTTTTATTCTTTTTTTTTCAGTTATGTGTTTAAAAGCTTTATTTTGTTCTATGATCTCAGCATATATATCAAAAAAACTTATTCCATACTACAAACTTTTTACTTTCTTTTTTGTTACATAGCTTTTTGGGTTTCTTATGCTTTTGATTTTCTTGTTAGAAGATTTATTAATTAAAGGTTCTTTTTGATTTCATAATACTACATACTAAAGACTCCTAATTTTTTAATAAATGAGGATCGTAAGATGAACTGTAGCTGCTCCAGAATTGCTCTCTTGACCGGTTACCATTAGTATACCAACATATTTATGAGTTATAAACTAAGCTCAGTTACCTGTCTTCCAAGCCTAATTATGAACTATATACGTGACAATAGACATTAAAGAAAACCAATTTATAAAATGCAGAAGCAAATGCAGAAAGCAGAAATTTTAGGGAATATGAAACAAATATAAAAGGCATCAAGATTCATTTGAAAAATAATAGTAGTTCTAAGTTAGAAAAGTCAAAGAAATCAAAGGGCAAGGCGAAGTAAGCAAAATCTAGCTTGGGATAATCTACAATTATGTCAGACAAAAAGGAAGAAAATCGTTGATAAATCTCTAACTTGAATTTGTTTTTTTAACTTTTTGTAAGACTAATTTGATAATTTGTATCATTTCATCGTTTTCTATTTTTCATTTCCTACTTTCTATTACATATTACAGTTACTTTAGTCTCCTCTTTTGTTGTTGTTCTATTTTTGGAAATATGTATGATTAATTTACAGAAATTCCTTTATTGTATTTATATTGCATACTCTTTAAATATCACTAGATCGATTTTTAAATGTAATTCTAGATATATTAATTGCTTCAAATGTCTGAATTATTAAAACTGGTTTTAGTAATTTGGAAGCTAGAATGTCCGATAAAGTACAATGTGCCACAATCGCTCTAATATATTTTGCAAACTGTTTAATGCGCCACTGAGCAAAAAATAAATAAAAGAAAAATGAAAATCCACAACTTTTCAACTTGTAAAACTATTTCTCGATAAAGATATCTCTTAAATGCTCCATTTGAGACTTAGATTTTTTTCAAAATATATGATAAGATCCATGTCAACACACTCTAAATTTTCTGATATTTCAGTTCCCGTCAGTAAAGGTATAACGCAACTGGATAGATCATTATTCACAGTCAAGAACAAAGTTTGGGTCACTTTATTTCCAGATCCGAAAAACATTGGTAATTTCGTCAAGCAAAACAGATATGCTATACTTACTGTTCCAAGGTTACAATTCACAGTGATGCTTGATGAAAACTCCATAGATCCAAAATTGAAATCTAAAGTTCAAGTTAAAAATAAGAATCTAAAAGCAATTGCTCTAACTGATGAATTAACTGATATATCACCACTAGAGTCAGATATATTGAAAGAGACGACTTTAAATGAAATCAAAGAATATGGCGGAACTTTTCATGAATTTGAGATTCAATTAGACTATGACTATTGGAAAGCTGAAGATATTTTAAAGTCAGTTTTACCTGACGATTTAACGAACGAAATACCAACTTCATTTACCAAAACAGGTCATATAGCACATTTAAATTTACGTGATGAGTATAAACCATATGATAAATTGATTGGACAAGTTATATTAGATAAGAATGCTTCAATCAGAACTGTTGTTGATAAATTAGATACTATAGATACTCAATTTAGAACTTTTAAGATGAAAGTGATTGCAGGTCATGATGACTTTTTAGTTACACAAAAAGAATCGGATTGTTTGTTTAGTTTTGACTTCCGTAAAGTTTATTGGAATTCAAGATTATCCACTGAGCATTATAGACTAATTCAAATGTTTAATAAAGGTGACGCCATATGTGATGTCATGGGTGGTGTTGGCCCATTTTCAATTCCAGCTGGTAAAAAGCAAAGCATTGTATTTTCGAATGATTTAAATCCTGAGAGTTACAAATATTTAAAAGCAAACATCAAACAAAATAAAGTTGGTGACTTCGTTATTCCTTTTAACAGAGATGGTAGACAATTCATTAGAGATTCTGTTAAGTTGTTACAAGATTATTCAGAAAAAAATAGAGATGTTAAAATTGTGAAGACAATTCATCCTAAGAAAAATAAAAAAATCAAGAAAGTTGAAAATGCAACACCATTCTCTAATGATGTTAATAGAATGGCCTCAACAAAGAAACAAGCAATCGCAACTGTTTCAATTCCAACGTTTTTCAACCATTACATAATGAACTTACCGGATTCAGCTCTCACATTTATTGATTCATATATTGGATTATTTTCTAATGCTTTCCCACAGTTAACAAATGAAGAAATTAAACAATTACCAGGTTTCAAGCTACCTATGATTCACGTTCACCATTTTGAAAAATTCGATCATTTAGAATCCCCAGAACCTAGTCATGATGAATTGCATAAAAGAATATATGCCAAAATGTGTGAATTATTAAAATTTAATGGATTAGTTTTGGATAAGATTGAGTTTCATTTGGTTAGAATGGTTGCTCCTACCAAACCTATGTTCTGTATTTCTTTTGAGTTACCTGAAGAAGTTGCTTTTCATAGAGAAAATTGATTTCATTTCAGTCCTCTTTGTAAATAATACTAATAATTTGGAATTACTTTATTTGTAGTACTCATAATAATTCTGTTTGAAGATAGTGTAGTGTAGATAATTTATTGAAAAAAGAAGAAAAAAACCAAAAAAAAATTCATTAAAACTCATTAAATAAGAAAAAGCGAAAGAAATAAATAACACATAAAAGAAAAAAAATGGTAGAACATATCTCATAAAAAAGTAAAATGTGAAAAGAAAAGACACTCATGAAATGATTTAAAACAATAATTGTAAGGAAAGCATAAAAATTAGGGGTGGTAAAATTTTAAAGAGTGTAATATCAAACTAATTACAACATCTAAGAATGAAAAAAAGATAGTAATAATACAAACAATTGAAAAATAGTAGAAATAAATCTATAGTTTATAACTATAATAATGCTTCTTTAGAGAGTTAACAAAAGAAACAGCAGCGGCGGAAGCAGCAGCAGCAGCAGGTTGTTCATCATTTTCATGCTCATTCATAATTCTAATTGCTTTGTTTCTCCATCTTAAAGAACTCCAGAATGCACCATATGACCAAGTCAAGTCTTCTGCACCTTCCATGAAACCTGAATTCTTGTTGAATTGTTCACTCATATGTCCGTTATTATCAACATGCTGCCTAATAATGTCTAAGAACGTATCACCATAAGTTAACAATGATAATGAAGTTGTTTTAAAAGCTTTTGAATTAAATGGTAAAACTGTAACCTTGTCTTTCAATTTCAAGTTTGTGATGGACTCAAACAATGAAGATTGTTCAATTGGAATTTCAATGAATTTTTCACGACTGTATAAATTGTATATTAATTTGTAAATCAATTCACTTGCAGTAGCAGTCGAAATGAACCATGGGTTACCTTCTGAAGTACCATAGCCGTCATAAATATCTTCTGGATATCTACCTAATGCAAAACCAACACCAAAACCTAATCTGTCATGATTGATTGGATATCTATATTTCATGTCATTAACCATTGCAGTTAAAGTATTCAAAACCGAAGCATCATCTATTGAGAATGGGATGTCTAAAGTATCATCTTCATTATCAATGTCGTGAGCACGTAATGAGGCCAATATAGAAGCAATATCTAAACCAGATCTTCTTCCTGAAGCCAATAAGGAAGGAGTTTCAATCAAATAAGGTAAAGATGTTGATTTATAACCAGAATCAGCTAATATAAAATATCTTAATGCGTTGAAAGTTCTTGCTAAATCATTATAAAATTCTTTGTCATTATGTTGGTGTGCCAATTCCAAGCCCAGTTTCAAAGCTTTTAATTGTGTTAAACTGGTGAATAAATGTAATGAATCAATTTCCTCCCATAAATCGAAACCAGACTTGTACCAACTTTTAACAATATATAATAAATCAGGTTTTAAAATTTCATTGTAGATAAATAATTCACTTAACTCAGAATGATTTAGCATCTTGTTATGCTTATGTAATAGATTCAAATAATTAATAATTGTAATAACTCTTAAACCAGGACCGTCTCTTTGAGGTCTACCCCAGTTCTCTAAGAAGGCTTCTGAATTGGCCATAAACTTAGGTTCCCCTAGACCATCTAAAGATTTGAAATCACCAGTTGGATTAGAAACTCTTTGTAAATTATAAGAATTGTATATATAGGATTCAACTATATCACTCAAGTTTTGATCATCATTAAAGTTTGAATCATCTAGTTGCTCAATTAGAGATTGAATTGTAATGGCAGCGTCTCTCGTCCACTGGTAAAAATAATTAGGTCTAATTTTTGAAGGAGATGCAATGACCGCTCCAATTGTAACATTATCAGACTCATCAAAGCTACCAACACCTCCAATATTGTTTAATATACCATTAAAAGCTATGCTTTGCTGAACCATTAACCATTTATCGAAATCATTTCTTGGGATGGAGACAGTTGAATAAATACCATCAGTTATAACATCATGAGAAGAATGAGATTTGAATGGTAAAAAGGAAGTCTCCTTGGCTTGTGAATCTTTAAAAGATAAAAAATTTCCAATAAAAGCAGGAGAATTTTGAGCTACAGAATCTAACCAAGGTTGCTGTTGAAACTGTTGCTGATAAGAAAGTAGAGTGTTTTGCAGTTTTAGTCTGATTGGAAAACCTGATGTAAGATCAGGTAGAACAGACACTGAAAGTAGAGAGATAAGTAAATGCTCGGGATTCATTATTTTAGAGTTGTATAAAGTTTATTTTGTCAGAGTTGTCGTATGAGCAAATGTAAATTTCCGTTGTAGTGAGTTGTAGATTGTGTGTTGTGGGTTGTACGTGTAGTATGATATAGCAGCAAGTTGCAAGAATAATTAGGTGTGTTTAGTCAGAAATGGTTAGGAAACCACAAAAATCTTAAAGTACATACAATATAGATCAGAAATCAGGAAACACGTTGTTTTAAGTACTGGCGAATTTGGACTTGTTGTTCACTGTTAATGCGTGGGAATTTTGAACAAGAGAAAAAGAAACGCCGAAGTCATTACTGAGTCACACTCTTAACCTTAACTTATGCAACGCCGATTTTATCTACTAAGGATTATTTACTCTATATATAAAATCATCGGAAGTATCTTGTTTACTTAAATTTTCTGGTTACTTGATTCTTATAGTGATGCTATCTTTGATTTGATCTGATCTTGTTTAGTCTCTGTCCCTCATTAAATAGCCCCCGTTTTTTTCTCCGTGTGGCTCGTATTGTTTTTATTCTGTCTTCCTTATTGTTTCTAGTCATTGATGGGGATAATAAGTCATCTAAAATTTTTTTAACTTAAATATAATACGTCAACATTATATAAAGTTACTTTTATCTTCTTATCTTACAAACTTTTATATTTCCATAGTTCTCAGCGCCGTTATTATAGTAGTATTGAACTTCTGACGTCTTCTCCTAAATTTGGATTGACTAATTTCTGGGTTTATTGATTTCACTGGATCCATATTATTTATTCATTTA
Organism: Ambrosiozyma ambrosiae; assembly: GCA_003705185.2. Classification (NCBI taxonomy): domain Eukaryota; kingdom Fungi; phylum Ascomycota; class Pichiomycetes; order Pichiales; family Pichiaceae; genus Ambrosiozyma; species Ambrosiozyma ambrosiae. The sequence goes on from PPHU02000001.1 coordinate 509,366, forward strand.
TTTATTAGAAATATACTTGTACCACAAGCAACTTGATCCTTAATAACCAAGACTCAGTTTCTCCTACTCAGTTCTACATCTCCTATATAAGTCTTTAAAAAACCTTTGAATTTTTTTTACATAAAAAAATCTCAGCGGCGTGACGGTAAATCTGGAGAAATCCATAAAATATCAATCAAAATTATTTCTTTCAACCGCGTTGCTTCCCCGGATTTCACCCCTTTTTTTGGATATTTGCACTAGTCTCTCTGAAATATTACAAAAAAATCAATGACTATTTCTTAAAAGGAATAATTATAAATGCAACTTTTTTTTTTCTTTAAAGAAAAGTAAGACTCAATTTTGATACTTGAAGTTAGAACGCAGTCAGGTGGTTTGTTTTTATATATTCGAAAAAGTTTGAGCGCTTGAAGTCTATACTCGATTGTGATATTATACTTATGATGACTGAGTGAAATCACTACTTATCTAGTTTGAATTAATGTTTTATAACTTTTATGACTAAATTATTCTCTTGTTTACCTCCCGGTCATCTAGTTATGTCTATGAATAAGTGATTTGGTACTTCCTTAGTTCTTGTCACATGACTTCTGAGGGCGGTACTAATCATAAGAAGATCTAACTGCAAACCAAAAATTTATTAGACACAATTAAAGAATAATTAATCAGAAGACTTTTAGGTTCACAAAAGTTCAAAACTCATTAAACGGAAAGTTTGATATATGTCTAGCCAAATATAATTTGGTTAATCATCTTTTAAAACTTGAGTATACAGAAAATCACATTAAAGTAATCTAGCAGTCTATAATTTATAACATAATATATATACACTTACTCATAAATTAGTATCAAAAAACACAGTTTAAATGAATAAATTTGTACTGAACTAAATAATATTTCTAAATATTAAAACAAAAGGTCATGTTCAGAAGAAAAGAAATAAAACACACTTGTCTTGAGTGACCAGAACCTCGGAATAATTCATTCTCCGAAATTACAAAGGGATTTACTCTTTTCTAAATGGTATACATACGTCATTTGAAGCCTATTGTTTGGAGTAATATAAACAAAAAGGATTCAAATACTTTAAAAATTTATATATAATGGTAAAAAAGGCATATCTTTAAAGTAAATGATGGAGATGAGGTTAATTTCAGCGTCTAAATTTGCAATGTTAACATTACTCTCCTACCCTCCCGCCTAATACAACTTAATATTGATAAAGAGTTAAAAAATAGAATATGGATATTTTGTTTTGGAGTTTTACATAGGTATATCCACTAATATACTATAAATGAAATTTTTTTGAAATATTTTCCGAGTTTAAAATGTAGTTGTTAATTTGAATTAAAATTTAAGCGCCTAAAATCTTCTATTGGGTAGGAAGTATATTTAAATATCCGGAACCAGAAAATTAATCAGTCGGTCAAATATACTTAATCCATTCACTATATTTATATTTTGTTTACTTTTTTCATTATGTTGCGTGTTGCATAGTTCTGTTCGCTCTGATTGACTATTAGCCACAATAATAACATTGAAAATTTTTTATGTTATGATTAAACAGTTTTTAAAATATCATTATTGGTTTCAATTAAATGATTAAATGATTAAATGATTAAATGATTATACAATTTTGTTAATTTGTTATTTTTAAAAGAGAAATGCAAACTAATAACTTGAAGACATTTACTTATCACATTAGTCATTATACATTTGTTCTTTACTATATAATCATAAGTTTATAAGTCCCTCAAAATTAATGTCAAAGCTTTATTGTTAACCGGGTTTATTTAGTCAGTACTATATTTTGTATCTTTTGAAATAATAGATTTATATTTGTCTCGGCTTAAAGCATTATTAATCACGTGGATGGATATGTATTCGGCGTAATTTTCATTGCTGAAAGCAAGTTTTATATGCAGAGCTGTAATAAGCAACCGAAAGTAAAATAAACTCTAATTCGTTTGACAATAACAATAACAACAACAAATATACCTCAACACATTCAACTTCACTTTTTTCTTTTGAAAAAAATCTCTTTTAACAGTAGTACTGGATTGTTCAAGCTTCAAATCGAAAACATTAGTTTCGTGATGGCCAGTCAAAAGCCAGACAACATAAATTCGGTTATTCCAGAATCCGCTGAATTATCTTTTGATGAAGGATTTCCCAACCAAGTTCAGGAATTTAGTCCAACTTCGAATGGTAAAGCTGGGTCAACTAAAGGAAAAAAATCAAGATTGAATAAAATTCTTGGATTGACTAGTACTTCTGATGAATTGGACTATGCTAAAACACTTCACCATGAAGCTCCAAACCTTGACGCTTCTGTAGGTATCGAAGCAAACGAAGCAGAAGTTTTGTCTTTATTGAGTACCGATGGAGAATCAGATTCGGAACATAATGATCAAGAGAAGTCAGATGCTGCTCATAATAAAACTAAGAATGGTAAATCAGCTACAACTAATTCTAATAGTGCACTTACAACTGATGCCAAGCCTGAACTGCAGAAACCTGATACTAAGTCCAGATATTTTGATGAAGGGTTCAAAGATACTAGAGCTAAGATTTTTGTGCTGTACAATACTGGTAATATATTACTTATGGCTATGGTTATGGGTATCTTTTCATTATATTGGGGTGCTATGTACCACAGACAGTATAGATTAAAGCATTTTCAATTTGCTGTGGTTAGAGATGATCCTACTATTTATGCTGAAACTGGTATTCCAGATGTTTTTAGTGACACTATAACAGCCGCTATTAATGTTTCTACAGTCAAGCCATCAGCTGGGTGGATGCCTAGATATTACACAGATTATACTCACAATACTTCAGAATTATTTCATAAATTTCACAAAGATGTTTATCATCAAACTTATTGGGCTGTAGTTTGGGTTAAACCTAATGCTTCCTTGGATTACTATAATGCTTTGCAAAATGGTGAAGCATTTAATGTTTCTGATGTCTATCATTGCATCTATGAAACAGGAAGACATATGACTGGTGTTAGTACATATCTTTTTAAAAGTATTCAATATTTAGGTGGTGCAATTGCTAAATTACAACCAAAGACAATTGTTGCGCCATTATCAGAAACTTTGAATGAAACTCAATTAGTTGCTGCATTGAAACAGAATTTCATAATTCCTATCCAAGTGAATACTCATGATATAACCCCGATTAAATTGACAAGACCAATTGCACTTGGCCCTCAGCAATTTGGTCCGATATATTTACATCTTTTATCATTAATGCAATTGTCTTATTTTGTTCCATACCATGGTAGAATTGCATCCAAATTAAATAACAAGGATTTCGTCATATTTAGAATTTGCTCACAGCAATTCACTTATTTACTAATTGCATTGGCATACACTTTACTTCAAATTGCTTTTAAAATTAATATTTATAGTGCGTATCCTGGTAGAGCAGGGTTTGTTGTGTTTTGGATCTTCACTTACTTGATGTTAGGTGCATTAGGTGGGGTCAACGAAAATGTTAGTATTTTATTAAAAGTTTATGCGCCAAATATGGTTCCATCGTGGATGTTCCTTTGGCTAGCTGTCAATGTTTCTGCCACCACATATCCATTGAATTTATCACCTGACTTTTTCAGATTTGCATATGCTATGCCTATTTTCAATGGGTATGAAGTATATAAGATTTTATTGTTTAATACATGGAAGCAAGCTTCACTTGCCAGGAATGTTGTTGTTTTAATTTTTTATGTTGTCTTTTCTATTATTTTGAACCCATTTTGTTTGAAATTACTAGTTAAAAGTATGACCAAACAGGCTCAAGAAAAAGCTAGGGAGTTGAGAGTGTTAAGAAGAAGAAGAAAGATAAAGGCCAGACTAAATAAGAAAATGACAGCTTAGTAGACTTTTCAGTGCTTCTATAGCTTAAAATATCCTGTTTCAATCCCAAACACCATTTCCAATACCAATACTTACTTATGTTCTTAAAATTTTTGCTGAATATATATATTTTTAATAATATTGTTCTTATATAAAAATTTAGTATAAATAGATAGAATTATAAACTCACAATAAAAAAAAACTAAACTAAAATAAACGAACAAAAGAAATGAAGAAAAAAAATAGTCGCTAGAATTCGACTAGTGGTTCCGAAATAATGATTTAAGGTCAATCATTAAATTTGGAAGAACATTTAGCAAGATCATCAATGACTTAAGTTTAATTCTGAATAGCTAAAGTCTTGGCTCTCCATCTAGCTGCACTCCAAAAAGCACCATAGGACCAAGTCAAGTCGTTTGCACCTTGCATATATCCAGTATACTTGTTGAATTGCTCACTCAAATGACCATCACTATCAGTATGTGCTTTTATGACATCTAAGAAAGTATCTGCATAAGTAAGTAATGCAGTTACAGTATTATTAAAAGCAGTTGAACCAAATGGTAAGGTTGTTGTATCTGAATTTAATTTTAGACTTGTAATTGATTCAAAAATCACAGACTGATCAGGTGAAATTTTCATAGGTTGCTTTTGGTCAATCAAATGATAAACAAATTTATAAATCACTTCACTTGCAGTAGCTGTGCAAATAAACCATGGGTTACCTTCAGAAGTACCAGCACCATTGTAAATATCTTCTGGATATCTACCTAGACCGATACCTAAACCTGATCTATCTTTATTAATTGTATATCTTGTTTGCATATCCTTAATCATTGCTGATAAGGTATTTAAAACAGAAGCATCATCAATTGCGAAAGGAATTTCTAAATTATCACTTTCATTTTCAATATCATGAGAAAGCAAAACTCCTAGTAACGAGCCGGAATCTAAACCTCCTCTGGTACCTGATTCCAGTAGTGAAGGTGTCTCAATTAAATATGAGTGTGAATCTTGTTTATAACCTGAATCATTAACAATAAAGTCTTTCAAAGAATTAAAGGAACTGTTTAAAGATGAAGAAAATGATGGGTCATTAAATTCAAGGGCAAACTGAGATCCAACCTTTAAAGATCTCAATTGAGTTAAACTAGTGAAAAGATTTAAAGAATTGATTTCTTCCCATAAATCAAAACCAGTTTTTTCCCAATTTTTAATGGTGTATTCTAAATCTGGTTTCAAAATTTCATTATAGATGAAAGATCTATTTAACAGAGGACTAACCAAATCCTTATTAAAATCTGATAATAAGTTCAAGTACATCGAAATTGTAACAGATCTTAATGCAGGACCATCCCTTTGAGGTCTACCCCAATTACCAGTAAAAGCTGTGGAATCAACCATAAATTTAGGTTCACCTAAACCATCTAAAGATTTAAAGTCACCGGAAGGATTGTCAACTCTTTGTAAATTATATGAATTTAAAATATAAGATTCAACAACCCCAGTTAAATTTCTTGAATCATCAAAACCAGAATCTGCTAACTGTTCAATTATTGATTGTATTGTGATTGCAGCATCTCTTGTCCATTGGTAAAAGTAATTGGGAGCACTTTTACAAGGAGAAGCTATGACAGCTCCAACTGTAACATTATCTTCTTCAGAAAATTTACCTGGACCACCAATATTATTCAATATACCATCAAAAGCAATACTCTTTTCTGCAGATAGCCACTTTTCAAAATCATCAGTTGGGCCTTTGATGGTCGAATCAACACCATTTGTAACAACATTTGAATCACCTCTTTTCTTAAAAAGTGGAAAGGATTCAATACCACCTGATAATAGAATTAATTCACAAACTAGTTTCTTGAGATTCATGTTGACAATTGAAATTTACTATATAAGTTTTAAGTTTTAAGCCTTATATATTATTACTTAACCGAAAAATCTGGGGAAAGAGGGGGAAATTAGACGATTTAAATAGTTATTAAAATGCTAGTAATTTCTGAAATTATATTATTCATCACCTTACAATTTTAGTAAATTCTAATTGGTCAAAGTTATATAAAATGACCTAGTAAAATCAAAACAGAGTCAAGAAGAGTGAAAACGCAAATTCTCAAATGTTTATGCAGATCATCCACCAAACTCTAGCGATCAACTATTCATAATAATTTGAAATTCAGCGACGTATCTTTTGTAAATAATAAATACCTGCATCTTTTTTTCCGAGTAGACCAATTTATGCAACTATCAAGGCTTTGAAAAATTGATCAATGTAGCGTGTATAATCCGAATTCAGAATAAAAATTGTGGGGTGAATAAACAATCCTGTCGTTTAAAAAATACGTCATTCTTGATCTACTCAAACCTTCCAGCTAGTATTTACAAAAGTTAACACAAACATAATCTCTTCAACAAGTACTAACCTTCCTTTTAGTCCAAATGGTCATGCATTTCAGGGAAAATGCAAAAATTAAAAGTTTGAAAAGGACAGAACGTGGCACACTTTCAATGTTCTTACATATTAAATAGAAGAACCCTTTTTACCGTTTATCATAACCTATAAATACCCAAAGAGCCTGTGAACATCCCCGAATTATCATCGAGGTAGCCGTATCCTAAGTATGGCATACCTACAGCGAAATAGAATCTATTTTCAAATTCAAAAATTTTTAATGATCTACCAAACCCAGAATACCCAATTCCTTCTTTACCTATGGCAACAACAGTCGAATCCTCCATTGTTAAAACGGCTAAAGAATTATCGGATTTCATCTTTGATTTAGCTTTATATAATGTTTTCTTGATATTTAGTTTCCATATTGCACCTCTCCCTTTAAATCCGCCGTCACCTGAAATTAATACTTCGTCTATGGATAATTTAGTCATTTTAACACCGAAATTGGTAAAATCCGAAGATGAGGCAAGGTTAGGGATAATTTGTGCAATAGGTTTATACTTGATTTCATCATTCATATACTCATATACGTAAATTGATCCGCATTGATTGCATTGTGGTAATGCTTCTGTTATAGTTGTTTTACACACCGCGGAAACCAACAACCAATCCGTTGATGATTCATGTATTCTTCCTGATATTATTGAGTGAAAGCCAAATAGATGAGAGTTTTTCAGAGTTGCATCTTTTTCATCATTTTCTAATTTCAGTATATGTTGTTTGGCATCTGATTGATCGGTCATAAATTTTTCTCCTCCTTCTTTCTTCGGAAATTCTAATGATGTTATATATTTACCCGTAAACTTATTAAATATTAACACTTGAGCAGCTTTACCAGTTCCAATATAAAGAAATTTTGGTGATTCTTCTATAGTCGTACCAAATTGTTCATAATCAAATGGTAATCTTTTTTGAAATGGTAGTTCAAAATACACAACTTCCAAATCTGAAACGTCCAACACAAGGAGACCATCTTTATTGTTAATGATGCGTTGAAATAATATCTGACCACTAAGAATTAAAGCAGAACCTGATTGGGGGTTTCCATGAACAGAATCACTATAATGTGAGCCTACAAACAAATTATTATATTTTTTATCTTTCGATTCAATTGATTTTAAAATTGTTCCAAATTGTTTTATTCCCGGTTTTCCTAATTTTGAATTAGCTTTCTTATGTGTTATTAATGCTATTAATTTTCCCGATAAATAAACTTTTAAACGTGACAGTCCAGGCTCTGCAACTACCAAACACTGGATATCTGATAATTTCATTGAAGTCATAGAATAGCCGAATTTTGAGAACCACTGCATCGAAGAATACTTTAATGGAGTTAGTGAGGTTGGACCTGATAACGTAGTAGGAAGTATTTCTTTTAATGGAAACAAATAAACTGCTCCAGAATTATCTTCATATGGAGCACCCACTGCCATTGATGGTTCACCATTTAAAAAACTACCAATTTCTATCGAAAAACCAAATTGTGAGTTAGGTATTCCAGTAGATAAAAACAAACCATTTTCTACTTCTTCAACTTGCACTTCCCCAGCTGTAGCATTACCGGTGATTTCAATATTATTGTTCTTTGAAGAAACTGAAGATCTATCAGAAAGGGAACATAATTCTATAGGAGGTGACTCCAATCCATTTTCAAACCAATTATCTAACTGAGAAATACAGGAAGTAATTTCAGAAACTATTTCAATAATACCACCGTAAAAATAATCCAACAAAACTTCTTTAGTCATGGGGGATTCATTCAAACAATAATTAACTTTTGGAGAGACAGGTAATCTTAAAGCAGTTAATTCCCCTTGCAATGCGGTATAGCCCATTGATATACAAATCTCTAAATTACTAGATGTGATCGTGTCATAACCTAATCTACGATAAATTTCAATTATATCATCAGAAGGATATGTCCATTCGTGCTGATAAAAGCTGATCAACTTCTTGAGTCTTTCTCTATTCAGATTTTTTAATTGTTTATGAAGTATAATGAAATCTCCCGCAATATCTAAAAATGTGTGAGCTTTATCAACGTCACCGTTGAATTCTAAATATCTCAACATTTCCAAAAGACCCTGACTCGACTTCAATGAATGCCACGAAACATCTGCTACTTGATGTGTAAAAACTCCATATAAAAAAGCTTTCAACTCGTTATTAATTAAACCTTTTTTTGAATATTCCTGATGATAGTAGGTAACAGCAGCCTGTAAAAAAGGAGGCCAGTGAGCTTCCTCTGCTTCATCTGATAATCCAAAGCAATTATAATATGCATCTGGAAAAAATGCACCTGATAAATAATCTGATAAATATAAATCTTGTTGTAAAGTCAAAGGAAGATATTGGCGTATCAATGAAGCTAGGGTTACATGAACTGTTACCCCAGCTGATTGAGCTAGAGGGATTAAGATAAGTAAACAAGTTGAGCGGAGTAATTGATTCCTCATCATGTATTCCAGCAGCCAGATAAGTCACTCCTTTTGTTTAGCATATCAAAAAAGGAGAAATTGGTAAAATACACACCAGTATATCTGCTTAATACTGATTCCTGATTTAGCCAGTTGATATTACTGTTGTATCTTACTCAGCCATCTGCCTTCGCACAGCCTTAAAACATCATGCTAGCACAGCCTCAAGTTTAGATTTGAAAACAAGTTGTAGGCAAAACAGACAACTAAACAACCGAAAAACCGTTAGTATCGATAAAGAATGAAACAATTGCGTTAACTGTTGCTATACACTCCTTGATTTTTTATACGACTAACTATCATTTATAGACAGACGGACATTACTAAAGTCAACTGTTCTCTCTAGGTTGATCCGTCTACACCACTAAAATCTCACTTCACACAATGATCTCAAAACTGCCTTATTCTATACTTACAGCTTGTGGTCTAACAAGTCTTGTAGCTTTGATGATATCATCCTTTGGAATATACCTTCAATTGAAAAATTACCGAAAGCCATTTGAACAGCGACTAATTGTGAGAATATTACTGGTCGTTCCCATGTTTGCTTCTACTTGTTACTTAACTTTGTTAAATCATAAGATTGGTGAGATTGTTGAACCAATAAGAGAAATATACGAAGCCTTTGTTATATACACATTTTATAAGTTATTAGTTTTAATGCTTGGAGGTGAAAGAAATATTATTCAAAGAACTATCAATAAACCAACTTGTCAACATCCTTTCCCCGCTTCTTTATTTTTAAAAACTATTAATATTTCAGACCCAAAAGATTTTCTAACTATAAAAAGGTTAATTCTACAGTATGTCTGGGTTAAACCTTTAATTTATTTGGTTATAGTCATTGGCTCGATAACTGGTTATTATGACGTCGATAATGTCTCTTGGACAAGTCTTTACCTCTGGACAGGAATTATTTATAACATAACTGTAACGCTATCTCTTTATTATTTAGCCATTTTTTGGAAATGCCTTGATGATGAGTTGAAAATTTTTCATCCTTGGCCGAAATTCCTATGTGTGAAGTTGATCATTTTTGCATCTTATTGGCAAGGTTTATTTGTTAGCACTTTAAACTTTTTCCACGTTTTCAAAGATTTAGAAAATGATGGCGAAAAAGCATCTGGGAACCTTGGTATTCAGATTCAAAACGCTTTATTATGTCTTGAAATGATTTTCTTTGCTTTGCTACATTGGAAGTCTTTTCCTTATGCAGATTTTACCGACGCTAAGTATCCTGATTCTGCTCGTTTGAAAACCGTAACAGCTATGAAAGATTGGATTTCAATTGGTGATCTAGTGTATGATTTGAAAACTAGTACAATGTATGGTGATTCCTATAACTTTAGAAATTTTGATTCTGCAAATGATAGAGATTTATATGCTGATTCTGCTACTTTCAACCAGAAAATTTATCAAGGTTTAAGGTACTCTGCAGACGGCAAAAAATATTGGATTCCTAATACAAGTTCTGGCCGATCATCACCAAAAGCACATGATAAACCACTAGGTAAAAGGGGCTCGAGTAGTTCTTCCAATAATTCAGTGTATAATAATAGCAGATTGACGAGCATAACAACACTGACAGCACCTGATTCTAAAACCCCTTTATTACAATCAAGTTCGCCTGGAAATTTACAATCAAGATCAAAGTATATAGACACACTAAATAATGGAAACGATGAAAGTTTATGTTTTTTTGCGGGACTTGAGGAACCACCTGTGTCGAATTCTCTGCTAAAGGAATCAATGAATAATAGCGACGATTATTTACTTTTGAATTCTAATGAAGAATTTGCGAAAGATGAAAAATTATATAAAGCTGTTAGAAATAGATACATCACGGAAGATAAAATTAAATATTTAATTGATTATAATTATACAAATGCATACGTGAACAAAATCAGTTCTTTAAGACAGAAGCTAAATGGTGAAAGACATTACTTGAATGAGTCAACTAATGTTTGATTGTATGCACAGGCAAGTTAACTTTGAATTTATAATGTTACCTTTTTATTTGAGTTATTTATATATATATTTGCATATTTCTATTAATATTGGGTTATTTTTCTTTTTGTTTTCAAATCATTTGTATTTTAGTGTTTCACTTTTAATAGGCTCCTTTTTTCAAATTAGTGTATTTTTTTGATATATTTAATTTTAATTCACTTTTAAATTTAGGTCTGATTAAAAGCGGTTCATTGTGGTTGTTGTTTACAATTTTTAATTAAAAATCCAAGAGCTTAGATTATTGGAGAAAGCAAGTTGGTTAATTGAGTAACTAGAGATAAGTCAAATCCAAATGTTTTAACATCTCAGATGAGTTAATATTTTAAAAGCAGCAATCTCATATTCAGGTGTGATATATTTCAGAAATAAGCTCACTAGCTTTGTGGAAAGATATACCAATCCTTCATAAAGCGCACCTCCAGATTGGCTAGTTTTTAAAATTCATTTGCGACTTCTAAAATCCTCCAAACATTCAAAATGTAGGGATATCGATTGTTTTCAAATAAATGCTAAAGAAAGTTCGAATCACCCGGAGGTAATGTTGGTATATAATTGAGATCTCTTCAAGATCTGTCTGAAGTGAAATTTCATTAAACTCAAAACAGGAATATCTAAATAGATAAAGTATGATAGTCCTTGAGCTCACCAGTTTTCTTAATCTATTGTTTGTATCAGCAAATATTGAATTTCTTTCAGAAATGCTGTTAGGAAATGATTTATAACTTGGTATTACGAAATAATTATACAGTCAGAGCTCGAGTTGAAATATTTCACTCAAAGATGCTAGTAAATCAATCAGCAAATGCAGTAGAGATAGATTGTCTAGATCCATATAAATTTCCAAATATTTCAATGATTTTATCTTTGAGAGAATTTCAATTAAATCAATATCCAAAATTGGAAAATTGAATCTTGAATCTTGCTTTCACGTCAATCAAGTTTTTAAACCTTTTTATTCCCCCTAGAAATTGATTGGTTTCTATATCTCATCCATCCTCTATAGTCATTCAGCTCTTTAATATTTAGAAAAGCTTGTTGGAGAAATCTGTTTAATAATTTTTGGGGTGATGCGATAATTTCATTATAGGAGTAAGTTTCGCCTACAATTGCATGAATGATATAAGAACTGGATTTGAAGTAATGGATGTTTAGCCTCCTGGGAATGCTTTGTCTACTTCAAATTCTCCTGATCAAACCTTAAAAGACAAACTAAGCATCTTAAACCTCTTATCGGAACCAACATCTAGTTCCCACCCAATGCAGCTATATCTTCAGAAATAATTAAATGAAAAGTATCGCTAAGTATATCATTAAACGATACTAGCTGCTCCCATTTTTTAACCAGATGAAATAACTGTAAGCGGAACAAACTTGAAAATTTTTAAAACCACCGCTAAAGGCGAACTATGAAGTATTAATTTATATAGTGTGATTTCATTATTACTTTATTTCAGTAAGTCTTTCTTATCCGTTTTCTGGCGTTTTGTTTTAATTTGTTTACTCATTAGTTAAGAGACACAAAAAGGTAAAAATATTTGTATTAAGGCTATAATCAATCAGCTTTACCGACTAAACATATCAAACGTTTAACAGGCAAGTAGTTTTTTGAAAAGATGTTCTTTTACATGTAAGTGACAGAAGCTTATAATACTACTATTACAACTGACTAATGCCCGTAAATCCTAACCACTACTTTCCTACGCATGTAACAGGATATTAATTTAGAGATGATAATTTAAAAATATTTGGGGAAAAAATAAGCTATATATATATATATATTGTTTAAACGAACAATGAAAAAGTAACTGGCCTAGAACAGAAAAAGGCTGAAAGTCTCAAAAAAGACGAAAATGAAATTTTCTAAGACAAAACGGAGAAGAAAGGATAAAAGTAAATAAAGAATTCAGAATTATAATCTGGAAAATAGTATACTGAACTGAGAATGAAATCAATGAATATAAATTTTATAAGACACAAGCTTTTCTGGTCTCGCCGTTAGTGGTCCAGGTAGTACAACTTTGAACATTTGGAACACAACGAGTCTTTGTAACACCATCTTCAATGACATCCGTATAACACAAACTATCCTCATGGTAGGTCGTAGTAGCAGGAGAAGGGACAAGAGCACTATCAACATATCGAGTAGTCAAAGTAGTAGTTGGATAACAGTCCACACCGACAGAAGCTGATGCACCCCACTCACATCTAGAAAATGTGAGTTCATCAACAACAGTTGTTTGACAACTTGAGAAAGAAGTAGAAGTTGGGTAATAATCACAAGACCATCCCTCTGGAGGAGTAATCGTTGTTAGTTGATCAGCAATAGCAACAGTTGTGAAGAAAGCAGTAGAAGCAATGTAAATGAGTTTCATTTCTGAAGTTATAAAAACAATTTAAGTAAATGTTGAGTGGAAAAGAAAAAATTTAAAATTTGCTTTTTTAAAATGAAGTTCATGACTGGATTTAATAGCCTTTAAATACTTCTCGTACCTTAAGGGGGTTCCCTAGATATCCTTTAAGGTACAGGAACATGTGGATGAAAGTCCCCTTCAGATAGTATGTAAGACATTCGGCAAGAGCTTTGTATAACTTTTGATGATCGTCATTCAATTAAGTTAAATTAGGAAGTCTTTACCATCCCCTAAAATATTGATATCTAAACATAGTCACAGTACAGATATCCCATAGAAACTAATTGGTCCCCAAGCTTCGTATATGCCGTTTAAAACTTTCAGATATCTTCATTTTGCTTCTAATGGTAATTGACCTAAAGATTTATATCACATTACTATTAAATCTCAAAACCAGTTACTGGTAAGTGAAGGAGAGATAGTGCTGACCTTGTTAATTTTTTGCATCTAATTTTAAACTTAGATAATGCCTTGGTATAGCTCAGTATTTCTTTGTTCTATTCTTAGTTTTGACATAATATTAGCGCAAATTAACCGCTTGACACATTAATTCTGATAGTTAATTATAGATTCTAAATAGAAGATCATATCGTAAGGAATGTGCCTTTCAAATAAAAGTAAAATTTCTATTCTGGATATTTTAAATATTCTGGTCATGAGAAGTAATCAGAGTAAACTAATTTAACCTAATTCTGCAATTTGAGTGAAATTCCTGAAATCATTGAAATATGAAATTCTCGGTGCATTGGTGCTTGCAGCAGAAGGGACTAAACTATTAACTCAAAGCGGAAATTCTGGATATAGGTCGAAAAAGGTAAGTAGAATCAATTATGGTACTGGTACTCTGTTCCCTCAATTAACTTATATCATTCATTAATTTAAAAATATGGTACACATTTGTATCACAACTTAATTGGTTGGTCTCAATTATCTTCTTCAGGGTCATAATACCAAGTGCAAGGGGGAAGCAACAATAATAACAAGTAAAATATACATAGTGGCCCTATGTACGAGGAACTAACCAAATTTTTGTTCCATAATCCGTTCCATATTGTATTCTAACTTTGTTTTAATGTGAGCAACCGCTGAGTCATATAGAAAAAAGTTATGTATTCAGTAAATGTTCATTGATGTAATTGATTTATACAACTTATAAGTCCAGATGATAAAAAGCCTACCAAGTTTGAGTAGTGGAAAAGTAGGAAGTCATATTAGTTGGGGTTAGATGTAAAATTATCTGGGCACATTCATTAATTGAAATAATTTATTATCTATTAAAAAATAGAAAATCGCCTGCACCCACGCTGGGAGTCGAACCCAGAATCTTTTGATTAGAAGTCAAACGCGTTAACCATTACGCTACGCGGGCGATCCCTAAGCAGTTATTTCAGACATTTTTGGTGAAAGAAATATTTATATTATCGAAAAAGTCAAAATATTTTGTTGTGATTTTTAAGTAGCAAAACAGAAGCTAATTATTTTGAACGGTTAAATTCCAACCATATAAAGTGGAATATATGAATGATTTGCAACTTAATGTATTAATTGAATAAGCAAAAACAAAAACAGTAAGGAAAAAAAATATTACAAAAAGTGTATACTAACACATAAACAAAAAAGAAGTTTTTGATTTAAATCAAAATGGATTCACAAAAATAAAATAATTAACATCTATAGAAGTTTAGAGGAACCATTTTCAAATATCCAACAGACTAACAAAAACCCTACACATCTATTTTTCTTTTTTAGTTTCAGAAACAATTTCAATGGCTCCTTCCTGGATGTCATCATCATTATCGTAGTCTCTCAGGACAATATCAGCTGCCTTGAAATCCATAAAGAAATATTTCAATCCATATTCGATGGCTGCAGACAAAATCATATCTAACAACATAGTAACAGTTAACTTGAATTTAAATAGTTCAGTCATTGGAACAAATTGCATAGCAACATTTAATTCAGGAAATAATTCAGTGGAACCGGAAAATGACAAGAAAGTAATACCTAACAAACCATAGTACATACCTTTGTTTTGGAGAATTGAGTCCCTGAAAGGTAAACCAATATAGTTAATAGCAAAAGTAGCAACTTGTTGAGACAATTGGATTAAAAACATAGATGTATTTAATAGAGATGGTTTGAATTCTTTTTCTAAATTGAGTTGAGGCTCTCTTGGCTCAATGATATAAACCTCTTTAGTAATGTAAATTAAAGAAATTAAGTGAACAGCAAATTGACCCAATATAGAACCCATAATATAAATATTAAAGATACCAGGCTGTGGTCTTTCCTTAGATAATTTTTCTAATGGTTTACCTCTTGAAATTGATAAGAAACAAACAGAAAGTAAAATTCCTGAAACAGTTGCCTGACCATCACCAAACTTAATACCAGCCAAAAATAAAACTGATAAAGAGTAAGCAGAAATTAAACAGTTCAATGCAAGGATCTTGTACATTTGAATAGTAGACACTAGAGCACATCTACCTTGTCTAATGACCTTGACGACGGTACCAACGTTGGATAACTTCGAAGTGAATGGAGCAGCAACAGAAGCATCACCAAGTTTCAAAACAGGGGCTTCTTCGCCTTCTTGCATATCCTGCATTCCACTCAATAATTGTTCAGCAAAACCGTTAGACTTATTGGTCACAATTTGACCATTAGCATCAACCAAAGGAATATCAGGTTCTGTGTTCGCAATTTGAACAGCTTTTCTCATTTCATCAGTAATCTCTAAACCATTTTTTTCCATAGCCTTCAAATAAGATGGATTAGATGGTCCAGGTGGGTACAAATGAGCGATTAGTTCAGGAACTCTTGGTGCAGGACGATTCCATCTCTTCATTAATTCACATTGCTTGTCGTAAACATTCTTCTGCATTTCAATTTTTCTGTTCTCTTGAATCTTTTTCAATGAAGCTTCAGTACCATTTAATAAAGCAATACCAATGTGAGCCTTCTTTAAAGCACCGACATCATTGGTACCATCACCACACATTAAAGTTTTATAACCCAGATTTTTATATGAATCTAGAATGAATTCCTTTTGAGTAGGAGAAACTCTAGAGTAAACATAGGTGTATCTAATTAAATTACTCAGTTGAGGGTGATCCATTAATTTACCTAAGGCATAACCAGTAATACAAATATCATTAGTCTTTAAAAATTCTAAGTCAAACTCTTCTGTGGAGCTAAATGGAATAATTTTAGTTTCTTGAACATTTCTCCAAACTAAATTTGACTCACTTTGGTGACGCTTCTCAGGCTTATCTAGAATCAAAACATCTCTTGTAATAATTCTAACTTCCTTGGCAACATGACATGCAGTTAATGGATTATCACCAGTAATCATGATGGATCTATGAGATGATTCATTTAACATCTTAATAGTATCAATCGCATCATCTTTCATTGGACAATGGAAAACAATAAAACCACCAAAGGACAAATCTGACTCAATATGTGCTCTATCAATCGAGTCAAGATTTTTCTCAGAATTCAAGGTTTTGTAAGCCACAGCCAAAACTCTTGAACCAGCTCTAGTAAATGATTTATATGTTTCTTCATATGCAGAAGGAACTTCAATTAATCTTTCAACAATGGTTTCTGGAGCACCCTTAACAGCAACTAAAATTTCTTTTTCGTCAACTTTAGCAATTGAAGACGATCTCTTTAAGGCAGATGAAAATTGAAATCTCTTTAAAATCCTGATCCGTTTCTTTGAATCATTTGATCTCTCAATAATATTCTTTTTACCAAGTTTCCAGCCGGAAGCTTTCAATGTTTCCTTTTCCATTGGGTCACCAACAACTTCACCATCGTCAAGTTTAACCAAAGCATGGGCAGCACCTAAAATATCCAAGGTAACAGAAGGGACATCTTTATCTGAACAGTTGACCAATTTAGTGACATCATTTGGGGTAAAACCTGCAAGACCTTCAAACATTAAGTCTTCACCAGTTAATGTACCTGTCTTATCAAAACAGCAAACATCAACACGACCAGCAACTGGAATTCTAAATGGTTCAGTACAATAGATGTAATACTTACCCAAGGCATCTAGGGACTGGTTAACAGCCATAGTCAATTCCATTGGTAATTCAGGAGGAACAACACTAGTAAGAACAATAATACAATCCAAAATTAATTTTGATTGAATTCTACCCATCTTAGTACCTTCAACCCAAACATACCAAGAAGCTATAATAGCAAAGACTAATAAAAATAAAATAAAAAAGAAGGCCTCCTTATTGGCAACACTCATTCTTTCAGAAGAGAAAATCATAACACGAACCAATGAACCTTGAGTTGTTTCAAAACCTGTTTTAGCAACTAAAGCTAAAGCACCATGATCAGGAGCATGCTTTCCAATGAAAGGATGTTCAGGAGCAGTGACCTGTAAACAAGAAGTACCACCATATATAATGGAATTTTTATCTAAAGAATTAGGAGAATATCTGTCAATGTTATCCCTTGATTGAATTGATTCTTTTAATAATGGAGTAGATTCACCAGATAACATAGCTTCATTAACAATACACGAACCATCAATTAAAATCAGATCGCAAGGGATAGATAAATCTTCATGAGGAGTTCTAGTGATTGAAACTAAATCACCAGGTAATAAATCGACAGTTGAAAGTGTAATCCATTTTTTATCACGGAAAACATGAATATCGTAAGGCTTAATACCCATGGATTGAAATTCAGCCATAGTTGATTTACGTTGAAACACTGTTGTGCATTCAAACGAAACCAACATAAATAATGAGCACAGAGATAAATACCACATTTCATCCATCAACCATAAAGAAATAGAAAACAATTGGAAGACAAAAAATGGAGCTAGAGCATGTTCGACAAATAATTCCATAAATGTGGGAATTGGAATATCAAACTTATTCTTACCATACATCTGCTCTAATTGTTTTAACTGATCTTCTTGTAAACCCGATGATTCCTTTAAATCTTTAATTGTAAACTTTTCCGGTTGGTCAACAACAAAGATAGGAGGCGAAAACTTACCAATTTGAGGCATGTAAATAAATTTTCTCTTTTGATACTTAAAACTGATTTGCTTCGATTCAGGATCATATTCAATTGGTGTTATTTCAGACAAACCATTAGATGGCTTAGCTTTAACGTAAATATGAGTTGCATTTTGCTTTTTATCAACTTTTGAAAATTTGAATTTCACTCTTAGTTCAAAATTCCAATGTGGTAACAACCATATCAAAGCATGTATGGAAACCAAAGCGAATGTATAAACAAAAGTCCACTCACGACCAACAAAATATTCATCGTAATAATTCTTATAGAAATTCCAGTAAATAGGATATATAAAGAGAAATGGAAATACGTAAGGTTTCAACAAAAACTTCTTTGGAGCCAATAACTGTGCTGACTCTATGGTATCACTATTTATCAAGTCCTGAACCATGATATCTGCGAGTATCCCTGAGATTATTGCTTATGAGAAGTTCTGATCGGTTAACTACAAAGCAAAATGTTGACAAGATTAATAAGTTCGACGTTGATTTTGTTTTTTTTTTTGCTGGCAGATTTGATTGCCCGCACGTCGGTGAAAGCGAGGCGGCAACAATCGACGCAGTATGATGAGTAAGCACCGAGCTCCACATACTATCTAAATTGTTGATCTAATTTTCTCCGAGCATTTGAAATAAAAGGTAACTATATAATAAACTCCAAATAAATTATAATATATTATAAAATTTTGAGTTTAAAGCGTTATAAACAGAATCGCTGTAAACTAAAATGACTTTTTAATAAACTAAGGAATATTTACGAAAGTTTCCATCTCAAGTGGAGTTTGCAATGATAGTAGTCGCAGATCTGCAAAAAAAAAATGATAAAAATAATCATGAAGTATAGAAAGAACCTAAATGAAGCTTTAAAGATTATGAGACAGAATCATGTTGTTAAAAACTAAGATTATTACTTTGCGATTAATTCGGAAACCAATATCAAGTTCTTGAACAATTACTGTTCTAGTGGTTATAGTACTTCAACTGAATCAGTTAGTAGAAACTATAATGTTACAATGATGATTATTTTACTGTCAAAGACTATTGAACCATCAATTCGGATAATGGCTTGAGTATCAAAACCGTATATGGTGTTTTTGATAGTTTTTGAGATATAAAGTATTTTGGAATTATATTGAGCAGTTTTGAAAGATTTGGCATTATTTTGGAAGTGATTATGAAAATGCTACCCCAATCATTAAAGCCACTTATTGTTTTTGAGTTACTGATTTGATCATTAGTGGTACTATATAATTTATCGTTAATTGTGCAAAATAAACTTAATTCATCATTAAAGATGCTTCAAATTGGAAGGATTCTAGTGTATATATAGTTATGGTAATTTTAATTCAATTTGTTTCAGTATTCCTAGTGGTGCTCATGTCTCTTGTTAGAGGAAACTTAAAACTTACTTTCTTATTTTAAAAACATTTGTAATCTAGCTAGTCTTATGGCCTAATTGCTCTTTTATTTCTGAAACTAAAGAAAAATATTATTTAATTTGGTTTTCTAAAACCATATGCTTAGAAATTATACAATATATGTTGTATTTCGAATCTATAATAATAGTAATAGTACGAATATTAAATCTACCTTGACATCAAGTGGTTGAGGTAGTGTATTTATAAATTATTCTTGAGTCTATTGGATATATTGCCAAAATACTTACCAAATACAAATTCGTTGACGAAATTGAAGTTAATTACTATCCATGAAAGTATATTAAAAGGAATACAATATTAACCTGCTAGTTCTAAAATATCGGTTTTAGAGTTTATAAAATAGAAACACTCGAAAACACTTTTCATTTTGAAGAACACACTTCCGATTGTAAGAGCAACCAACCAACCCTCACCCTCCCCCCATATGACAAGCGAGTAGTCATATCGCATATACGCGTATGCATAGCATTAATTAATCACCTTTTTCAAAATTCTAAGTAAAATATAGTTAGAATGACAAACCCCGCTACCTGTAGACGAGAGTGGGTCAAATAAAATTAAATTTCGTAACAAAATTTATTTCAATTCTAGATCAAAGATATACAATTAAAACTATTAAATAAAATACAAAAAGGAAACCAAAAGAAAGGTAACTTAATCCCTTACAAAGTCTTTTCGGTTAAGTAAATACCATAATCTTCTTTTAAAGACTTCATGATTGGGTCATTAATTTCAGGAGTCATTGGAGCATATAGGCCTGGGGCCGCAAATGCACCCTTCTTAGCAAGAACTTGTTGGACAGCAACGGCACATGGAACACCAACCAACTTAGCCATTGATGAGTAGCCACCTGGGACACCGTAATCAACTAAAGTAGAAGTTCTAGTTTCAGTTTTACCATCAGCCCATTGGATACCGAATTTATGTTGCAAGATGACTAAATCTCTTTCACCTTCTTCATATTGCATCAATTGTTCTAAAGTGGCACACAAAGTATCTAAAGCATTACCCCTTGGTGTGATAGGAGTGGAAGAGAATAAACCTAACCACTTGAAACCAGCCAAGATTCTTTCTCTGTCGGCTTCATCTTTGAATTTAGTTAAAGAATCAATCTTTGCAACAATATCCTTTACAGAATTAGAAGAAGCACCAATGTATTGAGAAAGAGCATCATTCCATGCAATAGGCTTGGTAAAGATTTCAGCTGGATCTTCCTTTAAGAAACCTAGGTCAACTAATACCTTAATGAATTCTGGGAAACCTTGAAATCTTAAAGTACCTCTGATAACAGTTTCGGCCTCTGGAATGGAATATAATTCTTTGTAAGTAGTCGAGTCTCTATTTGGATAACACACTAGAGCGTAACCAGGGTAGATGAAGTATGGTTTAGCAGTAGCCATTAAATCTTCAGACTTAATAGACACGAGATCACCGCCTTGATAGTACTTAGCAGAATTTCTCAAAGCTAACAAAACACCTCTTGAAGACCAGGAGAACTTGTAACCTAGTGGATTATCAGAATCTTCTGGAGCTGGTAAACCACCACAGTAAGATAAGAAAGACTTGATTTGACCACCAGCTTTGTGAACTTCATCAATGGTCTTAACAGCATATAAGTGATCAAGACCTGGATCTAAACCAATTTCATTCATGACGACGATACCAGCTTCCTTGATAGCAGGTTCTAATTCTCTTAATGCAGGAGAAATGTAAGAAGTGGTAACAACATTTGTGTGTCTTGACTTGATAGCAGCCTTAACAACATTAGCGTGGTAGATATATGGAATTAAAGAAATAGCAACATCATATTTAGTAACTTCAGCATCTAATTCTTCTTGCTTAGTAGCATCAATTGAAATAGCTTTAGCAACTGAACCTGCTAATTCTTGAGCTTTAGCTAAAGTTCTACAACCGACAGTGACTTCAATGTCTGATTGTTTAGCTAAGATATCAACTGTTGGTTTTGCGACAAAACCAGAACCTAATAATAAAACCTTTTGAACCATTTTGTGCAGTTGGTCAATTGTAATTTTGGTGCTTTTGCAGTAATAGAAAAAGAGGTTGATCATTCAGTGCTGATAAAGTGAAAAATGAACGTCGATTTAAATGATGGAGCGGAACCGGAAAGATTGTTTCTCACGTGATCACCGGGAAGACTAATACACCGAAGATAAATATATTCCGGGGGCTTGATTTAATTACAGAATGTTTTTTTCTATATATTTTATTATTTCTTATTTAAATATTTAATTACGTAATTATTGAACGTATCGCCATTCCTCTTCCCATAAATCTCTTTGTTCAATAAACCAGGAAGGAAGATTTTCCTCCTTCGGGAGCTTTATTTTTATGGTAGTGTTGATCTCTTTCTTCTTGTCATTGATTAAGTAGAAGTCTGTTTTGGCTTGGTAGAAGACATATTGTGGAAACGTAAAACTAGAAACACTTGTCATACTGGTTTTGGAAACAGTACTTTCGCTTCTAGTCTCTTTATTAGCATTACTGAGTAGCGATTTGAGACCACCATAACTAGAGTTCGACATTGAATTCTTGTCATTGCATTTATTCGAATAATGGTAGTGGTTGCGATGCTTGCTAGCTTCGTTTAACTCCTGCTGTTGTTGCTCTCTGTGTTTCTTCTTTTGTTTTCTTAATTCAACTAGTTTCAACAATTGATGAGGTATTTGGGGAGAGGTAGACATCGACAGCTTAGATGATGAACCAAACGAGTTATTACGTGGCGAATTGGATCTGGCAAAACTGATTCTCCGTCTGTTTGTAAAAGACGACGAATTATATGAGTTATTGTAGGAATTAGTTAGACTGTTATTATAAGATGATGATGGAAACATATTATTGTTATCACTTCTGGAATTATTAGTCGATAAATTCGGAGCATCAATGCTAATAGCTGTCCTTGTAGTATGCATACTTAATTGTTCTTCTTTCTCTCTTCTTGGGCAGCTTGTAGGTGATTGAGGTTCGGTTAGATTTGATTCATCAGCTGAAGTTAATGCCTCTTCATCTATTTGTAATAATTCATCTTCATTATCATTGCTGTCTCCAAATTCATCATCTTCCTCTGAAAATCCATGAATAGTTTCATAGGGGATTAGCTCAATATTAATCAATTCTAAGTAATTCTCGACAAAGTAATTAGCTTTGTAATTGGAATACAATCTATATTCGTTTGAAATACTTGAATAACTCCATCTTTGAATATGCCTTAATATCCCAACTACAACCTCACTTGAATCTACCAACAAGCAGTTATGATTGTTTTTATAATCTAGTATAAATTGGAAAATCTTCGAAACAATGACCGGTTTTAAAACCATCCATTCCTGAAATTTGACATTGGCTATATTATCATCTTCTTCGGGTAAAGTTTTCAAATGGAATAATTTCAAACTATGAGAATCAATGTAGTTTGATACTAGTCTTGGTGGCTTTTCTTCATCCAACCACACAATAGATTTGAGTTTTAGAGTCTCTAAAAATGGGTGATTGATAGGATCTAGTCTAGAACAACGGTAAAAACCATCTTCAACCATGGCAAAGTTATCTGGAGGTACCAACATAGTTAATTTGCAGTCGGTTTGACCTGCAACGTAATGGTTTTTTATCTGAAAAAAATGAAGTCAAATGAGAGAAGATCGATCAAATGGCTAATGAATGGTGCGCGTTTTGTTTCAGCTCAACGTGGTGGTTGTCAATTTATTTACCTATATTTTATGCCTTCTTTTCCTGGTATTATACAAAATTTATAAGCACAACAAAACCACAATGAGTCAGAAGCAGCACAATCAAGAGACAAGGACAAGTAAACCACTTAATATTGCCGTGATTCATCCGGACTTAGGTATTGGGGGTGCTGAAAGACTTATGGTTGACTTGGCCATCTCATTAAAGACACTTCACAAGACTCAAAACAAAGTCACTATTTATACATCACATTGCGATCCAACTCATTGTTTCGATGAAGTTAATCCAAACACTGGACAATTCAAAGTTAATGTTTATGGTGATTTCCTGCCTAGATTATTTTTAGGTCATTTTGCAATCGTGTTTGCTTTCTTAAGGCAACTGTATTTGGTATTCAAGATGATTCTATTAGGTGAAATCTTCAAGTATGATTTAATTGTTTTAGATCAACTAAGTTACTGTATTCCATTATTACACTTATTCAAGACCGAAAATGCAGCTATTTTGTTCTACTGTCATTTCCCAGATAAATTATTAGCTTTGCATCATAATTTAATTAGAAAAATATATAGATTCACATTCGATAAGATTGAAGAATGGTCCACCTCATGTTCTGATAAGATTGTTGTTAATTCCAAATTTACTATGCAAACTGTCAAAAGAGCTATGCCTATGCTATCCAATGAACCAATTGGTGTTGTCTATCCTTGTGTCCCTGATAAGTTGGATATTAATGATGAGGCTGTTACTGAAGTTTCTGATTTTTTCAAAGATTCAGGTTTCTTTTTGTCAATTAACAGATTTGATGGTCGTAAAAGAGTTGATATTGCAGTCAAAGCATTTTCTAACTACATCAAGCAAACTAATGATACCAAACAAAAGTTAGTTATTGCTGGTGGATATGATGCTAGAGTATTTGAAAATAAAAGATGCTTGGACTCATTGGAAGAATTATGTGATTCTTTAGATTTATCCCATGTTACTATTAGAGGCAAATTACTGGTTGCCCCAAAGAATATTGATGTTTACTTTTTACCTTCTGTTTCAACCAAACTCAAAAATGCTCTTTTGTCTAAAACGGATATGTTGTTATACACCCCAGATTTTGAACATTTCGGTATTGTTCCTTTAGAAGCATTTGTTTTAGGTAAACCTGTTCTATCCCACAATACAGGTGGTCCATTGGAAACAATTGTGAATTATTTCAATGATAAGATTAACTTTACTGGATTTAATGTTGAACATGATGCTGAAAAATGGAGTGATGTTTTAGAATTAGTTAAGAGTTTAAGTGATGCTGAGTTGAAGGAGTTAAGTGTCAGATGTAAACATAGAGTTGACCAGGGCTTTTCCTTTAAAAGTATGACTAGTATTATGGAGAAAGAGATTGATGAAATCAAGCCAAGAAAGTTTATCTGGGAGAAGGTAGTCAAGGTTGGTGCTGTTTCTTTGCCTGTTTTAGTTGTTGCCTTGTTGTTGGTTTAGGTGAGTTGTTTGATTATTCCTTTTTTCACCTTTCTATATACTTATTTTATCATCTCTCGATTTATGCTCTGGTATATATTATTTACTGATTTATGGTTTCATCGTGTATTTTACTATTTTGTTCATAAGGATTAATTCATAAACCGTGATCTAAAATATATTAACAACAAAGAAAAGTAGGGGAAAAATCAGGCACATATGTACCATATAGTATAGAACCCAAAAAATAAAACATGACCCAAAACAACAATAGAAAAGCAAAAACAAATAAATAACTGGTATATAAAAAGCAAAACAAACTGATAAGAGGAAGTCTTTTCAATCATTTAATCATGATTATTCGGTATCTGTAATGACTGCCTCTTCTACTTTAGTTTTCTTAAACGACTGAACAACTTTCATCAACTTTTCCATCGTTGTTGGAAACTCCAACACATAATCAAACACTCCTGAATTCTTAGCATCTTCAACAAAAGAAGTAACTCCAACAATACAAGTTGTACTGTTAACCGAAGCTGTATGCTTTATTAGTTTGACTAAATCAAAACAATCCAATTTGTGCAGTTCAGTAGAGGTAAAAATCAAGTCGAATTTAACGTTTGATGAACTTCGTTTAATTAACTCAGAACCACTTGATATCGAAACAACATTACATCCTAACTTTTTCAAATCTCTTTCCATTGAATATTGATGAATCGGAATAGGTTCACAAACTAAAACATTTAACACATCAATTGACATTCTTTGGAAACTTCCAGATAACGATAGCTCATTATTGGTGTTATTAGCGTTATTATTATCATTGCTGCAAGCCGTGGACGAGGTTGAAGATGAACCCGTCATACGACGAGATTGTCTTCGTTTATGAACACGGGATATAGCATTAGATCTTTCTTCAGTATCTGAGGACGAAGGTGAAAAGTCACTCATTGCCCGAGATATAGATTTGTTTAAGAGACGTATAGCAGGTGAAGATGACGATGCTTCTGAAGAAAATGAAGAAAATGAAGTTTTCTTGTTATGACTGTTGAAACTATTGGTGTTTCCAGAAATTGAGTTACGTGGAACTGGTGAGCCGAATCTAACAGGGTATGAAGATATAGGTGTGGTTAAAACTGATTGTTGTTGTTGCGGTAGCGAATGTTGATGTTGATGTAAATGTTGATTTAAGCCAGAAGAATCTTCACTCTCAGAGACCAAAGATGCATTTTTTAAAAGTGGCGAAGGAATCATACTAATACTTGTCGAGGGGGACCTAATATGTTGGATTGGAGTATTAATAGGCTGAACAAGTGGGGACGAAGGTATTTTGTGCGGTGGGCATGTCTGAGTATTAATACTTGGTAACTTTCTTGAAATATAACCAGGAGTATTTGGAGTGGAAGTGATGGTCGGAGTAGTAATACCAAAAGCCGAGATTGATGATCCCGTGGTATTGGCTACAATTGGGCTAGCAAAATAACCATCTGAAGAATTAGTAGATGATACACTATTCCGACGTTCTAGATGTTCACTCTTTAATCTATTAATTGCATCTTTGTTTTGTTTCTCTAAAACCGATAAATTTCTAAATTGGAAAGAACCAAACTCAGATCCAGTATCGCTTAACTTTGAATTTCTCCTTTCTCTTTTATTTAAAATTTGAGGTTGTGTCAGTAATGGTTTACTGAAACTTGGTCTTGGTGAATCTAACGTAGTAGAAGAAGAACTTGAATTTGATCTTATATTCTTATTGCTAGTTGAGGTAGTTTCAGTATTATCATCAGCGATAGCAGTTTCATCATCTTCATGATGTTCATTATCTCCTTCATCATCTTTATCGGTTGGAAACATATTCAGTTCAGCACCCCTATCATCAAAATAATCAGTACACTCAGGATCATCAATCTCGGGAACAAACGAAGCTTCTTCATCAAATAATGAGTCCCAAGTAATTCCATTGAAATAATGATGGTCCATAATCTCTTTCGACCCACTAAAACCTAATCTTTTAGTTGGGTCTTTATCCAATAACTTAATAATTAAATCCTTAGCACTATCAGTACATAAATCACGGAATTCTTCTGGGGGTATATCAGGCCAATCAATTTTACCATGTAAAATATTTTCAAAAACTTTTTCAGGAGTATCAGCATGAAAAGGAGGGTACCCAAATAAAAATTCGAATAATATACATCCTATTGACCACCAATCACTTGCTTCATCTTGGCCTAACCCAGCAACCGTTTCGGGAGCTAAGTAATCTGGTGTGCCAACAAATTTTCTAGTTTGAACAGAATGTTTAGGATCAAACAAAGCTAAATTTACATTTTCCTGATGTGAATTTTCCTCATTCGAATAAATAAAAGATGATTGAGAATTTGTTCTTGGTAATAACGGCCGTAAAATAGGAGATGACATCGGATTACTACTTGCATTGGAAACTGTTCTACGCGGCAAAAAGTCGTGTGTTGAAGAACCAGAAGTATCCAAATCATCAAAATTCAAACCTAAAGCAGTCGATGCACTAATTGGAGTAACTAATGGAGACGTAGGAGTTAATGAAAATGGAGTAACACTTAGCATTTTTTTTTGTCTAGTTTGAGAGGAAGGGGCAGTTGAAACCGGCTGTGGCAGACTACTAGAAGTCGAAGAAATAAAGGGATCATCCAATACGCCTGCTGAAACGGAGCTTCCCGAAATAGAATCTCTGATTTCATTTTGTCTTTTAATTAGACCCATTCTACTCAAACCAAAATCTGTCAACTTAACATGGCCTCTATAATCAATTAATAAATTATCAGGTTTCAAATCTCTATGAACGATTCCTCTTGAGTGCAAATCATCAACACCAACAATAACCTCAGCAATATAACGTCTGGCCCAAGCGTCTGGTAAGTAACCCATGTTTTTCAGCAACGTAGCCAAATCCCCACCATTTAAATATTCCATAACTAAATATAAATAATTTAGAGATTGAAACGAAGAAACTAATTGAACGACGTAAGCACAATCCGACTGTGCCATCATAATAGCCCTCTCAGATCTAACATTAGTAACTTGATTTTTAGCAACCATATCTGATTTCTTTAAAACTTTCATCGCAAAATATTCCCCAGTTAACTTTCTTTTAACCAAAAATACAGAACCAAACGCGCCTTTACTAATAGGTTTAATAACTTCATAATCTTTGATTGATGGTAATGATGGCTTAAATGATTGGGGAACCAATAATGGAGACAATTGTGGCTTCTCTGAAACTGATGAGGCTGTATTATGATTAAGAGAATTATGGTGATTTAACGGGTTATGAGGATCGCTAAATAGTAATAATGGCGAGGACAGTGGTGTATTCGAACCAGATGTCGAAGTGTTAGCACCTGAAGTTTTATTTTTGCAATTTCTTTGAATTGAACTTAATGGAACATTATAAGAAGGAGACAATGGTCTTCTTGGGGAATTGAAATTCGGAGTTGAGCCACTAGATGAATTCTTAATATATCCTTCAGGGAAGTTTATGACTGGTGTGTTTCTACTTCCAGTTGGAATGCCACTTCTTGGAGTTGAACTTCCCGATGAAAATCTATCATCCGTTATATTTGAGACCAAATTTAGTTGCTTTGTAGTAGGTAATTTCACACTAGTATCGACCATCGGTAAAGAATCATCAAGATACATCCCACCAAAAATCATACTTCCAGAATCCTGTCGAAGTGACTTTTGTGGTTGGGGAGATTGAATAGACAAAGGTTGAGGAGAATGGATAGCAACCGGTTGCTGAATATCAGAATAAGTTTGGCCTGTAGTGGATAAATTAGTAGTTGATTCATCAGCCGATTCAGAAACATTAAAGACTTGTTCCTTGATTTTGGCCACTGTCTCATGAACAATTTTTAAAATCATTTCATCAGTTTCTTTGGTGATTCGATCAACATATTGTAAAATGTGAGCATATCTATAAATTGAATCCACTTTGCCTGCAACACAATTTTCTGTATCCTCAGTCAAATGTCTAATCGCCGGATCACTTGATTCAGGTAGTACTATTTCTTGTAAATGAGCAATGGCTCTGTTTGAATCTGGAGAGAAAGACAGCTCGTAGTTTTCCTCGTTATTATCCTTTACTTCATCAATCACACCCGTATTAACTTTAATTGCTTCGTCCAAATATTCTAACATTGATTCCAAATTTCTGAAAGGAAATCTTTTCGAAGGTAACAAAGCACCTAATGATTTTCTTCTACCCATTGAATTTTGATCTGAATTGATAGAAGCTAAGGGAATAGGATTACCTTTATACTCGCTAACACTTGAAACACTACTTGAAGAAGATGATGATGAAACAGAACTCACAACAGAGGATGAACTTGATGATGACAATGGAACAGCTAAAAGAGGTGTACTCCCTGGACTTGAGTTCAATACTTCCTTCCTACTTAAAGTATCATATATGGATGCAACCAGTTTTCGGTGTTCTATTAAATCTTCTTGTTTCATATGAACAATATCTTCAGTCTTATGTTCAACTAGACATAATTCTGTATGCTTTTCTAACCACCAATTAGGAACATGTTGTTCACAAATTCTACATAACTCTTGTGAAGGAGGTGGAATGCTATCTTCATCTACAACAGTTAAATCCATAAGGTGCAGTAAATAAGTCTCAAACAAATTAACACCAAAACCTATATTCATAACTAGCTCTTCCGGTAACTCTAAAGAGATATCTTTTAATGGAACACATGGTTTAACAATCCACATTGAATGAGTAGGTTCTCTTGATTTCTGTTCATGAATCAGTATACCTTGAGCTTCTAACTCTATAAAGTCACCATCTGTTGATAATGAAGAGTCAGTTGAATGAGTGCTTAACGAATCAGTATCATTATCCTCTTCCGGAACAACTGAGAACTCTTTGTCCGGAGGAGTGGAGGTTTGAGTAGATAAAGATAATGAAGGTATCCTACTAGCACTCTCTTGAATCTTAGTAGTTGGAGTTGTAAGAATTGATCCAGTACTCTTATGTAAGTTTTTTTGAACAATAAATTTTACCCTATAACTCTCATCATCTTCTATCATGATTTGAGTAGCCTTATTGAAAATTTGTTTATCTTCATCTTCACCAACCACAATATTATTAATTGGTTTGCCTTTGATCTTACTTATTCTTGTTCCAACTATTGATTCCCAAATTTTTGAAATAAATCTAACATTGCAATCTAAATCCAATTCTAAAACAACCGCTGCGTTCTGCGAACTTGCTACAACTAAATCATGCTGAGTATCGATTTTTTCAACTTGTTCGTTGATTGTCTGGAATATATCGTTTCCTTCAACCGCATCCTCATAGTCTACAATATTATCAATATCTTCTTGAGCTGTTTCGTTTGCCGTGTTGTGAAGCTGATGGTCTATCGAAAGGTCATTGACATTACAAGGTGACACTGATCTAGAAGTAATCATAAAGGACTGAGGACTGGCAAAAGGTGAGGAGGATCTGTTTCTAACTGTATTTGTGGGGGTATTTTGTCGTTGCTGCTGTATTCTGAAACTTCTGTTGACTGAACTCACAGGAGAACTTCGATTGTCTATATTGGTGTGGTTTGGAGTGCTAGCACTGTTGTCCCCACTTCTATTGCTGATACTAAAGTCAGAAGAGTTTGCAACCTCACTAGTGGGACTATGAGGTGTGCTGTCCATTGCTCTGGTTCAATGTTGAGTGTTTTAAAGAGAAATGATAATTATGGAATAAGCTTATGACGACAATCAGTAAAAATGGTAATCGTGTCTGTTAATTGTGGTTTTTGATAAGTTGATCAGTATTAATACATGGTGTACGGGTGACTATTGAATTTGAACATTATTATTCTATTACTACTTTTGTGGTTAGACGATAAATTTGTTCTCTCTATTGTGGCATATACTCCCATCTAATGGGCTTGCTACTTTCAGATGACATAATACATCAGTTTTATATATTAACGGAACTTTGGTTTTTTGTTTTTCGTCCAGTAATATCGAAATTATTTTTGTTTAAACCAGTTTCACTACTTCTAATTTTAAAGTTCGGTTTAACCACATTCACACAATTATATAAATTAATGACATTAAAACTAGGTAATGAACAATTGTGTAATAATTATGTAAAGAAATTTCTAATTAAATTATCCCTTTAAACTTTTCAGTGTTTCTAGTTCCTTCTTCTTAACCGAGGTTTTCAACTGATGTAATAACAACCCTTTAGGATGTTCATTGGCTTTGAGTATATTGCCTAATTATTTGATTGAATTAGCTGCCAATTTACTGCACATGTAATACTATGCTAAATCCCTATATTTAGATGAACCAGGGCGGCAAAACGGTAACTGCTATACCTTACCTGCCGGCTACGGTTATGGTTTCTCTAACACTGTCGATCCAAGATTGATGAGTTTTACCACCTCAATATTAGTATTCAAACTAGTGCTTTGATTATGTTGTACATCTTCTATAAAGGTAATATCAACATTTTCAAACTTGGATTACCATCAATATCAATTTTGTTTTACTATATGATAAAGACGAGTTCATTAACCCTTTATTTAACTTAATGTTATTATTAAAAGCACTTTATCAAATATCAAATGTTTTAATAATGTTGGATAATTCAACTCATCCACAAAGGATACCAAATTTTAATATTACATGGTTGACTAAGTTTCCAATTAAAAATAGCAAACCTTATAAAGGATCAAGTCATAAGAGTATATATAAGTATAAGTTATGTAGACACAGTTATCTATGCTACTTTCAAGTTAGAGGAGTCGCTTACTTGTGGTATTGTTTTGATAGTTCTTAATTTTACTTTGGTGATTAACTCTTATTTAAAGCAGTTTAAACGGGCATCATGTCCAAAGAACGTCAGTAAGATTGATTGCTGTATGATGAGTTCTAGAGATTATTTGATTTGGTATTACTTTGTAATTTTAAGATTTATATTTTTCACCTGTTTATAGTTTTTGTTAAAAATTTTAGTAGTAGCTGTAATCAGGTATGTAATATGAGTATGAAATGAAACCAAAAAATAATTAAAATTAAAGAAAAGCTGGGCTAAGAGAATAATATACAGGAAGTATTATAAGTATTGTCAACAACGCACCAGAGTGAAACTACCAAAGACAAAATAATCATAAGCAAGAACTATCATTAATTATATAAACCAAGCCATACCAATAATTTTTTCTCATTGATTTTAAATAATTTCTTAAATCATCATCTGTTATCCACTCGTCTATATAGATTGAATCCAATAATGGAGATGCTTTCCTAATTGATCTTCTTTCATACCATCTATAGCCCAAGATAGTTTTCATTATTTTTATCACTTTTTCTTTTAAATATTTCAGAAATAAATAAAAACAGTATGGTGCGTTATCTGATGGAGTAGGTTCAGGAACTTTTAAACCAGACAATACAGTTGTTAGTTCTGTGGAATCGCTGGAGGTTTTCTCATTCAAGGAACAAGGCCGCTCATTTTTGGTAGAAGAACTAGAAGAGGTGGCTTCAGAAAATATACCTAAGACATCGGAATCTCTGACCCTTAAAAACTTGATCATATAATTATCAAATAATGTATTTCGTTAAAGAAGTTCTGATGTGATAGGTGAACTGATATTAATTAAGGTAGTTAGGTTTGCTGAAGATGCGATCCTTAATGAATAATATAGAATTGGAGCTGACAGAAATAGTTGAAGAGCCAATAAACTTAGTATAAATAAGAAAATCTGCCATAATATGCATAAGTATTCATTAAATTAATGAAATTCTCTAAAGGTATATGAATGGAGAAGTAAAGTAAACCGGATAAGATTAGGTAAAAAGGCAGCAGGAAAATATCATGGGATTTTAAAAAAGTAAAAGAAAGGATTTACAGACAAATTTTGAAAATATATTCTGTCCCTTAAAACTTTAATTGTGAAAAACTCATGCTATAGAGTTTACGACTACTACAGTTTGAGAAGATGTAGCACCACATGCAAATCGGAGTAGCTGATAAAGCATAATCCAAAATGCAAAGCTCCGGAAAAAAGCCAGAAAATCGACCTGCAATGAGTTGATAAATAATACACGTGACTACATAACGTGTATTGTTTAAAAAGAAACGTGTCCTATTGTCAGCAACGCGTTCTGTTTTTGCTGAAGTGAGATGAAATTTACTGTGAGTTGTACTTTTTTATGTGGTGCTTTCTTTTGACTTTACTGTTCTTATTGACCAAGTTTACTACAAATCAGTCATCCAATCACCCATAAAATGTCTTTCGCAAATAAGGAACAACCAAAAACTTTAGTTTTATTTGATGTTGATGGTACTTTAACCCCAGCAAGATTAACCGTGTCCCCAGAAATGGATAGTTTATTGACAAAATTAAGAAAGAAGGTTGTTATTGGTTTCGTTGGTGGTTCTGATTTAGCCAAACAAAAAGAACAATTGGGTGAAAACGTTTTGGACAAATTTGATTACTGTTTCTCTGAAAATGGTTTGACTGCTTACAAGTTAGGTAAAGAATTAGCTTCTCAATCTTTCATTAACTGGATTGGTGATGCTCAATATAACGAACTAGCCAAATTTATTTTAGGTTACTTATCTCAAATCGATTTACCTGTTAGAAGAGGTACTTTCATTGAATTCAGAAATGGTATGATCAATGTCTCACCAGTTGGTAGAAACGCTTCAACTCAAGAAAGAAATGATTTTGAAGCTTTCGATAAAAAGGCTAAAGTGAGAGAAACCATGGTTGCTGCACTAAAAGAAAAGTTCCCAGATTTAAAGCTAACTTACTCAATTGGTGGTCAAATCTCATTTGATGTTTTCCCAACTGGTTGGGATAAGACCTACTGTTTGCAACACGTTGAAAAAGAAGGTTTTTCCGAAATCCACTTCTTTGGTGACAAGTCTTACAAGGGTGGTAACGATTATGAAATCTATTCTGATCCAAGAACTATTGGCCATGCTGTCAACTCTCCAGCTGATACTATCAGAATCTTAAAGGAAACTTTCAACTTGTAGGTTTTAGATGTATAATTCTTCACATCATTATTTTTCTCAACACTTTGAATTTTCTGTTTTAATTAGTTGGTTGACCACTATATTGACTACTATATACTTTACTTTAATTAACACTGTCTGTTTTTACTTTGACTTGATGTGTTCTTATCTCTAGTGATAACTCCGCGAGATATATGGATCAATTGACTAAATGAGATGAGCCTTCATCCTAACAGCATAGTAATAATCACAGGGCGGTGCAATTTGATAAATCTTAACTGATCTTATCGATCTTGTATGAAGATCGATCACAGTTAATTAAATTAAAACAAAACGCAACTGTAAAACAATGAATTATATACAGATTTAAATTGGAAACTCTACATTTCAAACTCCAAAATAGGAAATCTCAAGTAAGTCACACAAAGGTAATTCTATCATTCACAATCAGGATTCTCTCATAATCAACAATACTCTCTATGAAAAAGACTGAGACAGGAAATGATATAAAAGATAGTCAGCTGAGTTCCAACGATAATATTACCAACCATCACATAATATGTTAGTTGTCAGTGTACATAATTATTTCAGTAAATTAATTGGATCCTCACTTTGCAGTATGAGAGCAATAAATATGGCCGCACTCTATTACAATCAATAATAAGAGTGAACTAATACTTGCAGAACTTTATTAATAAGTGTAATTAACAACCAACTCTAATAAATTTTTAAAATTTATTAGAGTTGATCACATTTAATAGTTCTTTGTTATGAAATACTACTTCAATTTGAGACATATATTTAGGATCTGCATCAGGGTGTTTGAAAAGTAATATGCAAGTGAAATATGGGTTCACAGAATATAGAGAACTAGCAACTTTAAATAATTTAGTTCATTTAACATTGAAATTCACAGCTTATTACTACAAAAAGACTTGAAATGCTGATATGAACTACATACTTTATATTGGTGTCATCAGTAGTATTTGTAACTTTAAAAAGATTTTTAACATTCTTATTAAATGGCTTATTATCACAAAGAGAAACTGGTAAAACTTTCCATGGAATTTTAAAGTACAATTTCGAAAAGATTTTGATCTTATAAACTCTAAAATTAATATTCAAAGACTATATTATAACGATATAAGAAATAATTCTTTATTTTATTTTTCAAATATTATAAAAAATGAATTTCCTCCATATAAGTATGGTAAAGAATTTATTATAAAACATAAAAGAGGTATTGATTATAAAGATTGTCAAGATTGGGCAAAATCTGTATATGATAAATTTGAATAATATATGAAAATGAAATTAGCAATTGTAAAATTATTCCATCCAAAAAAAGACTATTTAAATATTAGAAAGACTCTTATAGGGTGACGTTGTGTTTCTGTCAATGGTATACATGAAAACATTCTATCTCAAGATATCAAATCTCTATATCATGCAGCAATGGCATATTATGATCAACCTTATGGTAGACAAGTCCAAGTTAAGGATAGAAACATGAATAGGTTAAGGTCTTCTGATCCATATACAAAATTAATGCCATTTGTGTTTTCTTTGAGTTTATACCTCAAACACTGATAATTCTAGTAAAGCTCAGAAAGACCAAGAAATCAAAAACAATTGTATTTCCATATCCTGCTTTGACAAGTGTACTGAAAGCACTAATCAAATTAAAACAATACTTGTTACAATGAAACGTGAGAATTGTATTTTTTGCAAAGAAAGTCTTGTAAAACTTCTTGATCACCCAGTCAATATTGTCAAAGTTATGCTAATCATTCAATAATACCTATATTACGACCAGTTAGTTACCTTAGATCTCATATATTCTCTATGTTACTTATTCTTGTCATTCTCAGGATTAAAGAAATTTCACCTTTTTGAATGTGCTTATTAAACTCCTATTGGACTATAAATAATCTGAAATAAGATCTAAAGTATATCATTTATAAAAATGCTCTGTCACCAGGGGATATGGATTATGCACTATTTCAAAAAAAGGAAGATATATCTTTTATTAAGTTTGAAATGCATTATACCATATTTAGATTTTTATTTGCAAATTTTTTTCTAATGTTTTTTTAACAATATATGTGCACTAGCTAATTGAGTTTTAAACTGGTCAATCGTTTTTCATTACTTAAAAAGGTTTTGTGGCTGCTTACGTACACTGCCTGATCGAAATTCCCAAAATTTACACGCTCCCGAAATGTTTCGGCGGTTTGGCCGACTGCGTAAGTAGGCCAATCAGCTGTCGATTAACTAAGAATAAGGGGTGTATCAGAACCAGATCACCAATTTTGATCTTTCTAACTAGTTTAACGATAATTGAGAATGTTTGAATTTTTTTGGAAAGGAGAATCGAAAGAGTGGGGAGAGGGAGGGCAGTTGAAGAAATATATTACAATTAGATCAAAGACTGATGGTATCAGTTTAAAAATGTGTCCAGGTTTATTGAATAGGTAGATATTTGTTATATGATAATATAAATAGAGTCAATCATTTATAAATAATTATTGGTGGATTTGTTTTACGAGAACTTACACATGCTTTCCGAAATATCTACTCAACAATCCAGATTTTTTGCTACTTTTTCTGCTTCCCCTCCTATCGGCCGGTATGAGCTGTCCCCGGCGAATACGCCGAGAAAAGAGACATATGATTGGCTGGAATTTCTCCCTCTACTAAATAGCCGGTCAAACAACGTGATTACTGCTCCCTTGTCTCTCAATTATAAATAGTCTTCTTTTTCCTCCTATTCAACAACTTACTCTTTTATTTATTTTTTACTAATCTTCATAAAACACGATCTGAAAATCACTCCTTATAACTTACAAACTTAAAATGACTGTCCAATTTACTCCAAAGGTTACTGTCGATACTGGCAAGGTTCACTACACTGAATCAGAACTAGTGTCAAACTACACATATAAAAATAACATTGTTGAACAGGAAGGTGATAACTACCATGTCAAACCATTTACTGAAGACTATCAGTTTAAGGTCGACTTGAAAGTACCAAAGGTCGGTGTTTTGCTAGTTGGTTTGGGAGGTAATAACGGTACTACATTCACTGCTTCAGTCTTGGCCAACAGGGACAAGTTATCTTTCAACACAAAGACTGGCCCAGTTCAGGCTAATTACTATGGCTCTGTTACTCAATCTGCTACTATTAAGTTAGGAGTTGATGCTAAGGGTGAGGATGTGTATGCTCCTTTCAACTCCTTGTTGCCTCTGGTTTCCCCAAATGACTTTGTTGTGAGCGGTTGGGATATCTCCGGTGACAACTTGTACGACGCTATGGTTAAATCTCAAGTTTTAGAATATGACTTACAACAGAAATTGAAGTCACAAATGGAAAAGATTAAGCCTCTTCCTTCTATTTACTACCCTGATTTTATTGCTGCTAATCAAGATGAAAGAGCTAATAACTGTATTAACAGATCTGGTGCTACCATCTCAACTACAGGTAAGTGGTCCCATGTCGAAGCTATTAGAAAAGATATTAGAGATTTCAAAACTAGCAACAAATTAGATAAGGTTATTGTTTTATGGACTGCTAACACCGAAAGATACTCAGATTTAATTGAAGGTGTTAATGATACTTCTAAAAATTTAATTAGCTCAATTAAATCTGACCACGAAGAAGTTTCACCATCCACCATTTTTGCTGTTGCGTCAATCTTGGAAAACATTCCTTATATAAATGGTTCTCCTCAAAACACTTTTGTTCCTGGTGTTGTTGAATTAGCTGAAGAAAACAAAACTTTTATTGGTGGTGATGATTTCAAATCTGGTCAAACTAAAATGAAGTCTGTCCTTGCTCAATTCTTGGTTGATGCGGGCATCAAACCAGTTTCTATTGCTTCCTATAACCACTTGGGTAATAACGATGGTTATAATTTATCTTCTCCAAGACAATTCAGATCCAAGGAAATTTCAAAGGCTTCAGTTGTTGATGATGTTATTGCCTCAAATCATATACTATATAACAAGAAGGCTGGTAATAAAGTTGATCACTGTATTGTTATTAAGTATATGGAGGCAGTTGGTGACTCTAAGGTTGCAATGGATGAATACTATTCTGAGTTGATGCTAGGTGGCCATAACAGAATTTCTATTCATAATGTTTGTGAAGATTCATTGTTAGCCACTCCTTTAATTATTGATTTATTAGTTATGTCCGAGTTCTTATCTAGAGTGAGTTATAAAAAAGCCAATGATAGTTCTTCATCTGATAAGTATGAGAATTTATATTCTGTGTTGTCATTTTTGAGTTATTGGTTGAAAGCTCCATTAACTAGACCAGGTTACAAAGCTATTAACTCATTGAACAAGCAAAGAGCTGGATTAGACAATTTCTTGAGAATTCTGATTGGCTTGGAGCCATTGGATGAGTTAAGATTTGAAGAAAGATTGGTTTAATTAGGTTTGTTTTATTTTTCGTTTTTATGTATTTTTTGATTTGCCTTTTTTTGTTTTTAGATTGGAATCGTTGTTTTTCATACTTTTATCATATTATTCTCTATACTCTCTTCTAATTATTTTCCAAGTGATCATAGTTCTAGTTGTTTAGTGTTATTTTGTCTTAGATGGATATTCTATTTTGCTGTTTTTTTAATATATTAATTACTATTTTTACTAAGACTGTAATTACCGTTGACATTTATTGTATTCAGCTAGCCACAAAGTAGGTATAATAGAAATATAAATATAAGAATACACAAGTATTGTTAAGTCTAGAAAAGATATCACATAGTCTAGTGAAAGCTAGAAATGGAATAGTATTTGAAAATGTAAGCGTGTCGAATTTTCCAGTGTAGTCCCTGTGAAAGAGTCATTTATGAAAAATCTATGATTGGTTGATTATGCGG
This sequence comes from Ambrosiozyma ambrosiae, assembly GCA_003705185.2. NCBI lineage: Eukaryota > Fungi > Ascomycota > Pichiomycetes > Pichiales > Pichiaceae > Ambrosiozyma > Ambrosiozyma ambrosiae. Next base: position 548,161 of record PPHU02000001.1, read on the forward strand.
TGTCTAATTGTGTATCAGAATTAGTGTCTTGAGATTGACTTTTCTATATGGTTCTCAATGTAGTAGGTATAAGTTAATTCAATAATTCTTGAGCTCATACCACTAAAAATCTAGTAAGTTGAATCCATTAAGGTTTGAACATTCTAACCGCGTTATCCAGCACACAACCACCTACTCTTCCAAATAAACATCCTTCAATCCATCAAAGTTCTCAATACACTCCACAACAGTTTTCAAATTCTCAATTACATTATTAGCAGCAACTCTAATCACGCGTTCTGATGATCCATCAAATTGAATGATCAATTTTCTGTCATTTGTGGAATATTTCAATTCCAACTCATTGGGTTTCAAGATTGGATCTGGGTTTAGAGATTTGCAAGCTATGTTTGCTTGAGCTGGTGTTTCAAATGGAACTTCAAATTTTCTGTATGTAAAATTAGATTAACTCGTGATTGGGTCATTCAGAAAGTTAGTATTCAATGTTTTTTTATCTGCAAAGGGAACTACAACGGCAAGTCCAAGGCCAACGGCTGAGAGTTAGTAAGTGATGCATACAGTGAGTAACATAATTTTAATTCTGAGTGCATTGTAAAAAGATTTAGCTTTTGTATATTGTTAACGGGTTGGTTTACAATTGAATGAAGCTTGAATTTTACACAAAAAGCTTTGTCATTCAACTAATTGAATAATGGAATCCATCAAAACTTCGAAAAGAAAAACGCTAGTCCACCAGGTTAATGGCACTGCGGCATCAAAAGTCGCGTCGATAGATACCTTGTAAAAACAGGATGAGGTAGTCATCTGTTGAGAGATGCAACGCAATTAAATATAACTAATTACCGGTAAAACTTAGCAGAAGTTACAGCTATCTTTATTAATTATACTTCAATCATCCCGTATTTTTGTACATATGTACCATTTTTTTAAAATGATTTAAAAGAAGAACGTTTTCACCATACTAAACTTCTCAAATAAACTTATTTACTTTTATATTTACTTTTACAGAGCATGTTACTGGGAGCAAACCTACTGAACACTAGAGACAGGTTTCAGCAGTAATTATTGTTCTGAGTATTTTTCATAAATTAAAAGTTTTATTGGCCTGCTTATAATCTCATGAAATTAAATGTTGATCTTTCCATTATTCAGTTATTTAATTTAAGGTACAAACTTTTTTGGCGTTTAAGTCAAAGCTGGTTGTAACACAGTTTGTTTCTGATACAAGGAGTTAAATATGAGTTTCAGAAATGGAAATTCAAGGACAATATTTGAATATTTTAAAAATTAAATCAAAGAATTTTGGAATATATTTCTAATAGTCTATTCAAGTAATACTTCTTATCCAGGATACCCCATTAGATGCCACGTAGTGAATTCATTCAAGGAATAGGCAAAGAAGAGGTTAGGGACATATAGGAGCGACTATATTTCATTATTTTAGTGTTTCTTGCTACTTAAATATACAAGTATCCTCAGTTGTAGCTTTCCATCTGGATCATTAACTATATACTATTAAGTAGTTTACAGAAGTACAATATGCTTGACTTTGTCAAAATATGGTAGTTTGTCATCCCTTGTAAATGGCATCATTAAAGACTTTGTTTCTTTAAGATTATCCAAGAAAAATAATCTATTTACTGCAGCAATGTTAGGAAATAATATTAAAAGAATTAAGTCTAATATTAGGTTCAATGTACATTTAAAAGTATTATCCTTATTCTATTTTTCCCCAGTATATTTGATAAAAGCTTTGATTATCTTTAAAGGCAATAATGATACAGAGCTTAGTAAATCCTAAACCGAGGAGAGAACGGAACGTACTTCAAATCCACAATTCAGAACAAAATTAGATAAAGGGCAAAAAAAAGAGAGAAATTAAATTATCATTAAATCGATCTAACTCTTTATCAATCAACGGTACAATAATTAATGAACGGTAATTGGTGGTTATCAGGAAAAAAGTAACGATCCGCAATTCACAACACTTAAATAAAAAAAAACGATTGATTAGAAAAGTCAAGGAGTTTTGTGAATAGTTACCGAGTATTTTACTTTAAAGACTAAATTATAAAATGTATCATCTCATCATGATACTATTTTATTCAGTTCCTATTTTCTTTTATAATGTTTTACGTGCTCTTTCTAATATTATTATTCCCAGTTTATTGGAAAATTAATCGATTTTCAGAAAATGATTGATTCAAATCAAAGAGTTACAAATTTATGAACGAGGACGATCAAGTATCAAAGAATCAAGTAATTAAGATATCATACAAAGCCACAGAGTAATAACTAATGAAATGAAATGCAATGCCAAATAAAGAACAGTCTCATATAATATAGTAATGTTAAACTGCGAAAAGTGCAAAGGGTGTAATGAAGAAAACTCAAGAAACGGATAAAGCAATACAGTACTAAAGGGACATCCATTGTAAATATGCAAAAATCTTATTCAAAAAGTTAAAAAAACGATGAAAGAAAAGAACTAGCTAAAAAATAAGCAAATAAGACAAAAATAGATTTACTGGTTTTGACTCGAAAACACTAAAAAGTGAAGTATAAAGACAAAACAAAAAAATTAGAAAGTTTAATGTATTATATATATATAATGCATTGGAGAGGACAAAAATAATTCAAAAGAGAAAAATAAAATAAAACAAAGAAAAAAGATTATACTTGAAAAAAGACTTAAATATAACAAGAATGAAGAAAGGTGGGAAAAAGAGTAATAGAAAGTACTGAAAACATTTTAGGTAGAGTATAGGTCAAGAATTTTATGTACAGGTATTGATAGACATAAATTAAACAAAATACTAAAATAAAGTACATTCGTTTTCAGAAATTCAACATCTCAGCTCGTATAATGAGACCAATCACCATCTTCTAGAAAGTCAAACCAAACTTTGAATATGAGTTGTGAGAATGGGTGAGACACTATTTCATAATTCATCTGTTGTAAAACACTTATTTAACTCTGCAAAATATGGCAGTGGGTAAGGTTATGAAACGAAATTGATTCTAGTCCTTCTTAACGGAAGAATAAATAGTATATACAAACAACGTAGAAGTCAACAAGCCAATTGAACCACAAGCCACAGATACTAATAAGTTCAGTAATGATGCATAAATCAGATATAGTAGGATAGATGTACCATCAACTAATTTCATATGGTAAAATAGATAGTATAAGGTATAACCAAATAAATATAGCATTATTGATCCAAATGAATTGATAAATGATTTCCACTGCCAATTATAAAAATCACCCGAATTTAACCTTAGATAAGTTGTGATAATTGAAATTTCTAATATAACAATAAATAATAATAATGTTGTAAATGTTAAAAATCCATACATGTAGTAATATGAGACCTTTTCAGCCCATAATGACTTAAACAAAAACACCATCTCAATAAATATAATACCAAATGGGAAAGCACCTGAAATTATAGTTGAGAAAAATAATCTGGTGTAAAACGGTTGTTTAGGGATTCTTGCCGTTGCGACAGATCTATTGATTGGTGGTTCCACATTTGGGACTCTGCTTTTCATGATTCTTGTGATTAAATTCATGTGACTTGATATGAAACCACCAACCATACTAATTGGAACTTCCAATAGGACGTAAATTGAAATTAAAACAATAATAGTACCAAAAGGTAGAGCCAACGAAGAATCCTTTAACCAAATAACGATATTTAAAATTAAAATAACAGTTAAGACAAAACCAGTTAATAGAGAGCCAGCCAAAAATGAGACGGCTCTTGAAGATCTATTCGGTTGATAACTAACTAATTTGAAAAATTGAACACCTGCAAAACCTGCAAAAAAGCCACCACCAACAAACATTCCAATTGCAGTTGATAAGATTCTATGATCAGGATCTGAAATTCCCGTTGTTAATAATAAACAGACACCTAATATGGTAAAAGCTAATTGAATACCTGAACCACCTAAAGCTGATAGTAGAAGAGGCCACGTTGGTTGAATGAATACATCATTTGCGATTGCTCTCCAACCTTCAGGTTTCAAAGTCCCAGTAGTTAGTGTTGACTTACTTCCAGTGACAGTTTTACTTATAGTAATGTCTACCCTCAAAGTTCTTAAAAACACAACAGCGACTATTAAAGTTAATAGAGAGACCAAAACTAGAGAATTTATAATTGCAAGCCAATGCATTTTGCCATCATCTAAGGAAATTTCCGGGTTAATATACATTTTCCATCTGTTATCATAATTAATGTCTTTTTCTTCTCTCCAGTAGACAGAATAAGTGTATTGAATTAAACTTTTGTCTTCAGAATTTGGATCTAATGGAAAATTAGCAAAGTCCTTGGAAGCACCAGGACAATGATAATCTGAAACAGATTTTGGATAAATTTCAAAACCAACAATTGTTTTTTTATTTGAATTTCCATTTTCTTTATGCCATCTAATAACAAACATGACATGATTATGTAAATAAGTAACATTATCTTGAACGAATCCCAACGGAAAACCAGAAACATAATATTTCTTACTTTTAGAGGAGGCAGTTTTAGGTTTAATAAAAGTGGAAGCACCTGGTAAACTATCTACTAGAAACTCCACCATATAGTCCTGTCTAATTAGTTGATCTGCCCTTTTGATTGCATTTGCGGAAGCTATTCTATCACATAATCTTCTACAAGGTTCATCTTGCTCAAATAACATGTAGTAATCGGATTGCCATATTCTGTCACCATTTAAGACTTCACCTAAAGAAAGATGAACTGGTTTTGCAGATTGTGAAGGAGGGCAAACAAACGGCAGACTATAATAAGAAAAAGGTAAATTGGTTTGTTCAGAATCAATTGTATTAACGTGCAACTCTACTCTTTCACCCTTTTTAAAATAATTTTTTTCCCAAGGAAGTTTCCAGTTGAACGGTAGATCGAATGGAAGTTCCAAGGAATGTGCCGTTGGGGTCAATATGAGGAACAGTGATAATACTAGGAAGGATATTATCTTCATAGTTAGATTGATTTATTAGTGTATTATGTATGAAGAAGTTGGTATCTATATGCTAGCTGGTTTTCGTTGATGTTGATCTTGCTATTATTGCTGAAGAGACGAAAATCAAGATGACGAGTTCTATTTCTATTTATAGTACCAGTTATGATCTAGGTACAGTATGTAGTCTGGCAGGGTTTATATAAGAGAACGAGAGTGGACCAGAGTGGGTATAATAAGACAAAGTGTACGAAAAGAGGACAATAAGAAAAGAAGCTCAAGTAATAAGATGGGTGTTGTTGTTATTATTATTGTTGATACCTGTTATTTTTTGTTTTCGCACTTCTCTATCTTTGAGATTTTTCAGTTTGTGGTCTAGGGTGTGCGTTGAACAGAAAATATACAGTTCTACTTAAAATAAGGTGAGATTTGCGTGTCTTAATAAATATAAGTTGCCTTATAGTTGAACTAATATCTTTAGCTTCTTAACAGCTGTTGGATCAGATCAGTTGATAACGCCTACCGGAGTTAAGTATGTATTGTTTTTAATAATGTGTCTGTGGCGCACGTGGCGCACGTAAAATGGTATATCTGGTTGACAAGTGTAGCTTAAATTCACCAGTACACCAGACACTTTGATCAGGTAAATCTCAATTTATGATATGTTGAATTTATTATTTACTATATAGATCAATTAAAGCTTACAAGTTATCTTTATATTATCAATACTTTATTTCTTTTATAAATAATGTTTTCTCAAGGTGATCAGATTCTAGACCAGCTTCGTCAGTTTGATGAGAGAAAGTATCAGATTCGATCACAAACATCCGACTCTCAATTATCTTCCCATGCTGGAATCAACATTAACTTAAATAACTCCAATTCAAACACCCCCAAGTCCAGAAGAATGAGTTCGACTCAAATGTCTTTATCTACAAGTTGGAAATCAAACAATATCTCAAATAATGGCAATGGTATTGGCTCTAGTCCCAAGAACCTTATCGGTAATCGTCGAATGTCTTCTTCATTATATGGTGGTTCTCCTATGCAATATTACAATACTTCCAATTCTTTAGGTAATCATGAAAATGTTCTTTTCACAGAGGGTCTTGCAGAACCATTTAAATCAAGTCCAATACCTATCCAGCCCCAACAACCACATGACTTTGAACCTCTGCAATCACAGTCTGTAGATTTACCAAACACCACAGAATTTGAGCAATACCCGGAACAACAATATGCGCAACTACAACAACAATTATACTATACCTCATTAAAGATCAAAGAGGACAAGCCGAAATACGTACCACCGATAAACTTTTCAACTATTGAATCATACTTGTACAGATCAGGTCACCCACAGCCTAATAATTATCAATTTTTAGAGTCATTGAAACTAAAAACGATAATTTATATAGGTGACAAAACAGACAACTATGATTATTACAAATGGATAATCTCTCAAGATAGATTATCGTTCAATTTTTTTAAATTGAAAAGCATTAAGATTGAAGAAAACGGAGAGTCTTGGAATAATGTTTTGAATTTATTGTTGAATAAAGATAATTATCCGATTTTGATTCATTCAAATAAAGGAAAACATAGAGTTGGTGTTTTGGTTGGTTTAATCAGAAAGTTTTTGCAAGGTTGGACTCTTAGTGGGGCCTTTGACGAGTATTCTAAATTTTCTAGAGAAAAAGGTGAATTGGATTTGGAATTTATTGAAAATTTTAAACCGATTTTAAAAATAGATTTAGAAAAAATTCCAGATTTTGTTAGACTTTGATATATAACTGCTTATTCAAGCACATATAGCCTCTTTTATTTACAGGTTAATAGATTCTCTTTTCTAAATTATAAATTGAAATATATAAAATATTATGTATAGTAAGTTATTTTTTTAAACTAATCTAAAAAAATGTTTAATATTTATATAGGAATTAAATTTAAGCAGCAAAAGATAAAGATAAACCTAACTTATGAGCAGACTCTCCTAACTTTAAAGTATCAAAAGCACCACCTAAACCTAACTTAACACCTGGTCTTAAAGTTTGTTGGTAAGCTAGAGCTAAAATACCGGAGTCTGTTAATTTGGCCTTAACAAAAGAGGATTTGTCTAAAGCATATTTAGAAGCAACTTCAATAGCAACTGGGTTAGCACCAGTAGCCTTAGAATCAAAAGTACCTCTTGCACCGACTTCAATTTCTGGGGTAACCTTGTGGTAGTAACCAGCAGAGAATAATGATAAGTTAGAGTTAGCAACTAATGAGACAGCATAAGATGGAGCCTTGTAACCAATAGCAGCTGAGTAACCAGTTAAAACAGCAGACTTAACATCGTAAGATAAAGCACCACCAGTGGTGAAACCATCTTGGCCAACAGTGAAATCACCCTTGAAAACGGGACCTTTCAATAAGTCAACAAACGCTCTAGCATTGATTGATGATTGTGAGAAGAATAAGTTCAATTTTAAGGCTCTGGTGGCACCTGGGATAGCAGCGGTGACTAATTCAGTCTTCAAACCTGGAGATAAAGCATCAACTAATTCAATCTTGGTATCTAAAGAGTTGACGGTATTCCAACCTTGAGATAAAGTCAAACCAGTGGTTTTGTCGGTATATTTAACGTCTAAAGAAGCAGAAGTCTTACCGTTGGAAGCTTTACCTTTGGTAGTGAAAGTGACACCATTTGGTGCAACAGTCTTTAGATCTAAAGCAACTGGGGTAGAGTGGAAGAAATCTCTACCTAAGATATCATTGGTTGGTTTAGCAATATCAGTGAAGGCTGGAGGCATTGTGTGTTTTGTTGTTGAATTGGATATGGAAATAGTGTTTTAAGAAAAAAACAGGAATAATAAAAAAGTAAACAAATTTAGAAATACATCTTTTACCTGTCTTAAAATGTCCAACAAATTGCTTATTAAACGAACGTTCAGTATTCAGCATTGGTCCGGCGGTGTACGGGTGGTTTGGTGGCGTACGCTCATTGGCTACCAGATCTTCTAATTACAGTACCCCCACATGGAGATCAACAAGTTCTTGAGAGCATGTGGTTTGCTTTAATTTGTACTAAACATATATCGACCTTCTTGTAGTCTATTTCTTCGATTAATTGGTGACCATTGAAGTATGCATATAATAAGATATACAAACTGTTGGGTAGACGGAACATCAATTCGTGGTCGTTAAGCTTATCACATCCCTCATTTGTGGAAGTCCGACAAACATGGAGATGTTCATAGTGCCTGATATTCTGCAGGTGAACTGTGGCTACTTTCTCAACAATTACTTTCAAGCATGCAACTTACAGGCTTCAAAATTCTTCTAGGAACCCTAAAGTATCATTAAGAGAAGTATTTATATATGGCTTTCAATAATTGAAAACTTACCATTTTCCTATTCAAAGGAATAGCTTCAAATTCGTCCCTAGATATTAAGAAATCTCACATCCTTGGATCTAATCCCAAACAAAATCATTTTTATAAAACTTGACACTAATAAAACAAGAGTAATTATGTGAGAAAAGAGTAACGATAAAAAGAAATTTATAAACTAAATAACCCAGTTTTCTTTTTACCAAACGGATAAACAACTAGTGTGCTTAAAAGAAGACCAACAGAAATACCAATAGCAACTTCAATCATTGTAAAACCAAAACTAAATGTGCTATCTGCAACTACAGATGTTGAAGAAGCTGTACCATTTTGGACTTTATTTAATTGATCTATACCTGCTTTTAAAACATTTCTTGAAGCAACACCACCTGGAACTAAATCGAAAACACCTGAAAGCATAGACGTGAAAGCACTATTACAATAACCTAGTTTGGTGAATGATTTTCCAGTTCTTGAATATATGTTACTTAGTAAACCAACAGTGAAGGCACCCAGAGCAGCATTAAATTCAGGAAAATAGAAATTTGCAGCACTGAAATAATAAACAACATAACCAGTGCATGCAATAATAGTCATAATCGATATTTGATGCCACTGCGCTTGACAAGACAGCGAAATAAATATAGTGAATAGGGGTATAAAAAGTATGTTCCAATATGGTGACAAATCAGAAGTACAAGCAGTAACAGTAGTAGCATCTTTATCAATCCAGCCGTATATAGCTGCACCCAGAGTCAAACCAAATCCAAGAAATAAAGAATAAATAATAGCATAAAACATTCTAACAGAACCAGAAATTAAAGACCTACTTTGAATTTCCAAAGCGCCACTTAAAATCAAATAACCTGGTAATAACATACATAAACCCGCTTGTGTTACGGCACCGTAACAAAAATATTCACCACCTTTAATTGATCCAATGGCTCTCCCAAAAAAACTAATCCAAACAGCGCTTGTAACTTCAAACACTGTAGAATAAATCTTAGATCTTGGTGCAACATAAAATTGCATGAAACCCAACAAACAGCCGAGTACAAAACCTGGAATCATATCCAGCCATTTACCACCAAACCAGACAATAACAAAAGCACTGCTCAGGCCATAGAAAAGAACTATCCAAAAGTTATTAAAATATGGAGGTCTATTGAGTAAACTCTCTAACTCCTTTTCAGCTTCTTCAACACCAATTCTGTCATGAACCACCCTCTTATAAAGATCATGTGTTTCATCTAACTTACCTAAATCTAAACCTTGAACAACTCTGACCAGCCTAACTTCAGAAGTTCTTGTTGATGGATCCCCAAATGAAATAAGCATACATCCAGGGAGATAAATAAAAGATGCATCAATTTCTAACACTCTGGAAGTTTGTCCTAGGTATTCTTCAAGTCTATGATTTGGTGCCCCATACATCATAAGTGCTTTACATAAAGTTAAAATAAATTTCTGTCGTTGAAGAATATCAGCTATGTGAATAGTGATTCTAGCAGTATTTCTACGTCTACGACTCTTCTTTTTTGGCTTTGGAATAGGTTTATCTTTCTTCATAAAGGAGGGCAATTCCAAGCTTGCAGCAGATAAATTTCTTGTAATCTTTGGTCTAAAAACACCAGCAATTGATCCAGCAGACAGAGATCTTCTGTGAAGTGGACGTGAATTTGAAATAATACTATCTCTGGAATTCTTGAGTGAAAGTGAGTTTTGCTCTGAACCATGCTTATTATAGTTCCCAGGATAAATATTTAACTTTTTCCTCAGCTTCTCCTTTAAATTTGATGATTGACGTTTATCCAATGAATCAGTGGATGTATTACCTAAATCATCATCCGAATAGAATACATCAGACATGTTATTTGCAATATCATAAAGCTGCAGAATCCTAGAGGTAACACCTGGCCTAACTTTTGAAGGCAAAGAAATATAAGAATTATTTTGAAGTTCATCAAATTCAGAAAATTGCAAAGGCAGAAGTTCTTTATTAGAATTGTTGCCATTATCCTTATTAGGACTAATATTCTTAACATGATTTTCAACTAGCTCTTTCGCTTTATCCATAGAAAACTCATTTTCAAGTGAATATTCTTCATCTCTGAGAGCTATTCTTGAATTACTTGCTTTAGCAACTGGGCGCATACCACCAGTACCAAATTTAAGTAGTCTCGAAGTAAGGCTGGTATCGTTCTGACTCATAACCTCATGAATTTGATTAGTCGAGATACGAGTGTATTCATCATCACTATCAATATAATTCGAATCACCAAAAACATTTTCGTGAAGATTGATGCTTGTTCCTTCTTGAAGTTGAATTTGAGAAATATTTGACAATGGATAATTCTCATGATAATTCGTTGCATCATTATCATAATCACTAGCCTCATCATCAGTCGTCTCCCCCTGACTAGATTCATCTAAAACCTCTCTCTGAGTTTCTGTTACAACTTCACCTTTTGATTTAGAATAGAAAATAGGAGTCGTATCAGCATAGAATTCTTTATCAAAATCACCTTCAATTTCTTTTTGAATTCGAGCTGTTCTTTCCCGAGAAGTAAGTCTATGTCTTGATACAGACTCCTTCTGGTCTGAAACATAATCAATGTCAGATCTCCCTCTTTCCCTTCCTCTAGATTCTATCTCTTCTTTCGGCGATGGTTCTCTTGTACCTTTATCGAAGATTGGTAAAATTGGCCTATTGGAAACCTCATCTAATTCATCTTCATCATCTTCTAGAATTGGTAAATCATCATAAGAGCCACTCAATACATTAAACCTTCTGGGTGATAGTGATCTTGAAGAATGGCGGTTTAATCTTGTAAATGAGCGCAACGGGGACAAGTCTCTATTTAAATTTGACCTTGCAGTTGTGAGCGGTTTCGATCTAAATGGTGAAGACTCTCTAGATTTGACATCACCTCTAACGGAATTTATTTTGTGAACAGATACAAAATTAGGCGACGAAGACTTCAGAGGGGCCTTTCCTGTCATCTGTGGTAAGTTACCAGTTCTATCTGCTCTATAGAAACTTTATTAAATATTTTGACGGACCGTTTAATTGATAAGAACTTTAAAAGAAAAGCTGCGAACTTTGCAAGTGGAAGGGCTCAATGGCAATTTCTGCATTGGGTAGAAGAGATAATTCTGAAACTACGCCTCATGCGCCACTATTCAGCCACACTCTCACTCCTCTGCAAATTTGCAGTTTTAGTTGTTTACCTTCGAAACCTGTTAACAGTGCAACAACACCAAACACGTTTTGTAATTGACTACATCTCAACAACAATACCTCAAAATGGACTCAAATGATGAATCTGAACCTCTTTTATTTGAAAGCAGTTTATCCCGCAAGCCATTTAAATTTTACCTCTGTTATCCATTGGATGGGATCACTAAACTAAAAGATTTGATTAGATCACATGGTGGAGAGATTGTTACAAACACTGAAGCAGATGCCTTATTTTTAGCTAAGGACATTGAAATACCTCAACCGGTTTTGGATAACCATACTGTTTATGATTATAGATTAATCCTTGAGTCCGCTGAAGCTGGTCGTTTCCTTGATCTCAATGATTTTATTATATCTATTCCGTCTAAGCCTTCCAGACATTTAGTAAATTCATTAACACAATCTGAAGGAACTAAATCACGTAAGACCAGATTATTTACTCAGGAAGAAGATGATCGTTTGATAGAAGAAGTTAGAAAGAGACCTTGGATGGGTTTTCGTGGACACGCCATTTATAAGCAGATTGCTAATTTAGAGTTTTTCAGAGACAGAGCTAGAACTCACACTTCTCTTAGGGAAAGAATGAGAACAAAGAAATATCCAATTGAATTTCTTTACGTTGCTGATTCTAATCATAACTTGCTAACAGATGAATACGGCAATTATCTTAAAAATGAAGATGTAGAAAATGCCCCAAGAGACATTACCGCTAATTCTTTCACTGCTTTAGATGAATTCATTTTGGCTAGACATATCTATAAGACAGTCAAATTTGAGCCAGATCCACATAATTTTGAACATATTCCTTATCCGAGTGGATTCTTTGAGGACTTCCACAAAAACTACCCTCATCATCCTACAGATTCCTGGAGACACAGGGCTCAAAAATTCGTTCAAGTGTTTGGTATTGTCAATTATTTGAAGTACTATATCAAGACCAAACAGAGTGGCCAAGTACCGGAAGTAACTTCTAGAGCACTTGAAGGTACAGAATATTCTAGTTGGATGGGCGCTAGAAGACTTTCAAAGAAGGTTGACCCACCCCCTACACTCTTTTACCCTCTTGCTTCTACCATCTCAGATGATGTCTTAGATTCAATTGATACAGTTGAACCCTTAACTAATGAATTTTTTATTTCTGTTAAAAGTTCTAACCCATTATTAAGAAATCCTGTTCCAGAGGAGCCGGAGAAGCCAGAAGACTTAGATAAACCAATTAGAAAACATAAACTTGAGTCTCCTGTTTCTGTCAACAAGAAATCAAAGCTTACTGAAAGTACTCCTGTTACATCTAATATCCTGATTGCAGGCTCACATCAGCCATTAACAGTTGAACCAACTGCCACAGAACCTGGTATTTCCTCTCTCCCAGAGACTGAGTTTGTTGATGCATACACTACTAGATTTCCTGAAAACTTTTTGCCTGATGTTGTTAAAGAGAACAAACCAATCGAACCCACAGCTTATGAAAACAAGAAAGATTTCTTTAATAAACTTGAAAAAATTGAGAAGTCAGTGACATCAGGAGAGCTTATTGATGCACTAGGAGAGATTGGTGTAAATGAATACTATACTACTTTTTTGCTTGGAAGATGTACTCGTCATAAATCTATTAATCGTTTCGAAAATATAATTTCATCCATTAAAGAATATGTCGATTCTCAAGGCAAGCATTTACTTTGTATTCATCCAGGAGTTTGGTCTGATAAAGCTATTGAAATGCTGAAGGAGGGAGGAAAGGAAAGTTATAGGAAACTAGTTAACTATCATGGACTGCCTATTGTCAAAAAGAGGGAAAAACATGAAAAGAGACAGGAAACTGAATTAAAAGGAAACTTTTGATTATGTTTTTACTAATATTATGTATTTTAGTTTATTGAAATTTGTGTATTGACATTGAAATTGTGTAAAATAATATATTGGATTAATATACTTTTGGTTTGGTGTTGACAATTATGTAAGAAAATAATTAATACGTACTACTTTGATTTTGTTGAATGATTTTCAGCAATTTCATCATCATCTTCTATTATTATGATTTCTTCGTTTTCAATATCATCATGGATTATGTCAGTTGATAGAGCTTCTGTTAACTCCTTTTTCTCCTCTTCTAATTTCTTATACTTCGCTTTCGTTTTCTTCTTAGCTCTTCGCTTAACCATTTGCTGTCTAGCAATTACTTTCTGTTTTCTACTTTCCGAACCTTTTTCAATTTCTTCGATTTTTAAAGCCAATATATCTCTTGCTATCTTCCTATTCTGAGATCTTGATCTTGTTGCTTGAGAAGTGACAACTATCCCTGTGGGTATATGAGTTAGTTGAACTTTAGAATTGGTTTTATTGATCTTCTGTCCACCCTTACCAGAACCACCCTTAATAAACTTCTCTGTTATATCTGATTCCAAAACTTTGGGACGAGATGGCATTTTGTTTGCTTTGGGAACTTTGAGTTTCGGTTTTTGTGAATATTCATCAATTGCTTTTTGTGGTTTATTAATTGGAACTACACTCTGTTGATTGAGAATACCTGAACTGAATGGCTTAATCAGAGGATTTTTTCGCAATAAATATGAACCTATTTGTAACTCCTTAACGGTAATTCCAGTAAACATTCTAGAAAACATTATTGATATCATGAATTTCTTTTGTCATACATTTTAAAAATCAATATGTTCAGTTAAATTAAAACTCAGAAATATTTCCTCCTCATATTCTGCAAATAATATTATTATTATGCGGCGCATTGCACCGCCACACACAATGGCGTATGTCGAAGCCTAAAATTTTGAAAATTTGCGTTTGTGAGTTGAGCGAGTTTGGGAGGTCCTCCAGCGGAAAGAGATTACTTGGACAACACTAGTCTATCGTACTCTTTGGACTGATAATTATAGTGTTTCACTCAATATAAAGATGATGAAACAACAAATAGCGAAGTTTAGTACCTCCTCTGCCCGACTTGGAAGAAAGTCAGCCCCAAAAGGTTACAGAATCAACCCACATGTTAAATTGAGAGCTCCAATTATTCCAACAATAAACAACATCGAAGTGAAAGATGATCACCCCCTTTGGCAATTTTTCAGTGATAAGAGCTTTGTAAGAGACTCCACCCAACTTAAATTTACTGGTAGAGCATGGTCTGTAGGTGAATTAAGAAGAAAGTCATTTGAGGATTTACACCAACTATGGTATGTTTGCTTGAAAGAAAGAAATAAGTTATACAGAGAAGAACATATTTACACTCAAGTTGGATCAATGCAGTCAGGTGAAGTTGATGCATTAGATGGGGAAATAAGAGCCACTATGTGGAGAATAAAGCAAGTATTAACAGAAAGGGAGAGTGCTGTGGAAAATGCTCAAGCCGAATTCAATATTGTCGGTGATATTTACTTGGACAACTTTAGAAAATCATATCTAGAAACTGAGGATGTTGAAACAGATGCATGGTTTGACAAATTAGAAAGATTACAATTTTCGATATATGGTATTCCAGATATTTTAGACACAAATACTAAAGTTGATTTGAAATTTTTAGAAGGTGTCAAGTTCATTGGGCAATTAAAATATGAAAAGTTCATCAAACAAGCTGGCAGAGAAGATTTAGGTGAATTAAGAGATATTGCTGAAATTTATACTGTTTTTGAGGAAAGTGCTACAGCTGACGGTATTAAAGAAGCTTGTGCAAAGATTGACGAATACAGAGAAAGTGACATTGTTATTCCACGTTCCAAAGAGATTCAGGTTGTTCAAGGTTTTATTGATGACAAGATTGCACAATCTCAAGAAGACTTTGTAACAGATTCAGAAATAGCATCAACTACTGCATAATTTTGAACTTTTGTAAAGTTTAATTTATATTGTACATAACGAACTGTAAATAATTTAAATAAATTATACTATTACCGTAAAACATAAAAATACAAATACTAAGTATCGAGAACTTATCTAATCCAAATCGATCTCAGTTTCAATACAACTGATTAGATTCAATAATTTAGCAGAAGCCTTTTCCCATTTATCTTTTTTTTCTTTTATTTCAACTCTCACTTTATCGCAAGTAGCAATTTTTATATCTATTGATTGCCTTAACTCTTCTAAACTCTTTTGAAACATGGAATTATTAGTCATGTTAAACTCATACTCAGTCAAACTTGGATCTTCACCATTAAGCTTGACGAGACGTCCAGATTTGACTAACACGTTGGTATCTAGTTCTGCACTAAACAATTCATTAAGTTCTTTTCTGGTCATCTTTATCAATCTCGCAGTTTTCAAATATTGCTCAATAGTCAGATTAATCTTCTTTCGTTTTTCTAACAAATCTCTAGTCATTTCTATTTTTTCTAATAACAACTTGTTCTTTTCTGATTCTTTCTCTATGTGTGAGATTAATCTTGCATTAATTGAAACATCAAACTCTGAACTCTCTTGACTGAATCTTGTGTATTTCAAAGATTCCAATTCTAAATTCTGAATATTTTTAAATTTAGAGTATGCTAGTTTATTCTGTATGGACTCTAATTCACTGTACTCTATTTCACCTAGCTTTCCTTTTTTGATTAAACTAACTATTCTTCCTAGTTGAATTTTCAATGACAAATAAGCGCTTATATCAGCATCATTCACCTTTCTTCGTTTCTCTGTTACCAACATTTTTGAAGCATCCGCTGCATACTGCATCTTTGACATGAATTATTGGGATTCTGATATATATCTATACACAGTAAGAGAACTCTGTGAGACCAATAAATTATATCAAATGAATAACGAAACGACGAAGCGCGATATTCGATTTTTAAGGCCTAATTTTTTTTCACGATTTATTTCAAATCAGACTAAGAAACGCCAACATAAGACAAAAAAATAATATAAAGTTCAGGGATTGAAATAATATATAGAAATAAATAGGTTTTCTAGCCTTGTTTCGTTTACAGTTTTGAACTCAGTTTCTTTTCTAACACAATATCATCAACCAACCTCAAAACCTTATGAGCAATACCATAAGAGTTTTGATATCCACTATGAGCAGAACCATAATTATGGACAATATCAACACCATCTTTCACATCTCTAGCAATATGAATGCCACCTTTTCTACCTGGTCTAATTCCAATAAATTCTTTCACATCAATAAATTTCTTACGGTTTTTCATAAACTCTTCATCTATGAGCTCCGGAGCATATCTCAATGCTCTGGCTCTGATTCTTTTGGTTAATTCAGGGTCAAAATTAAAAGACTTCTCACCATACAAGTAAGTACCAGTTAACAAAGTACCATATCCCTGTCTTGGCAAAATGTATAATGACTCGGTTGGATAATCTTTGTCCATTGGTTCAACAACAATGATTTTTTTAGCATTATTTTCGACTAAAAGAGTTTGGCCTTTAATTGGGAGTTGTCTATCATAATCCTCAGTATTCAAATCCATGGCCCTCAAACCAGCACAATTGATAACAATGTCTGCACTAGAGAAAGTTGCATCATTCTTAGACAAGGTGGGGTTAATACCAAAAGTTGGCCCTTTCTGAAAATGCTTGGTTGGTTCAATGAATAGTTCCTTAGCTTCTGATAATGTTTCAATTGATCTTCTCATATAATGAACACCTGATTCAATACACTTGCCTAATAAGTAATGCAAGTATTGAACAGGATTAATGATGAATCCAGTATATTTGAAAGCGAAAACAATGTCATCATCAATAGCACCATCAGGGAACTCATCAGATGGAATTATGGCATAATCTCTAACTAGATCTTTATACCATGGCCCATCATACTCTTCCAATTTTTCTTTCATAGATATACGTGGAATATAGACGTTAGTTTCTCTCTCAGTAACACCCGATGTTGGATCTTTTTCAGCAATTTCCAAAAACTCGAAATAAGAAGAGATATCTTGTAATTCCTCAAAAAATTTTGGATTCTTTAAGGAAGAGGTATGAATGAAGAAGGCTCCAGCATAAGGACTAGTGTAAAGGTCACTAAAATCACCAGGTAAATCTTTTGCGATAATAGTAACCTTGTGACCTTTTCTAACTAATTGTAAAGCTGTTGTTAAGCCAACGACACCAGCACCGATAACAACAATTTTAACCATTTCTATTTGATGTATTGAACTATAATAACTGTAATTCAAGAAGAAATTACAAATGCTAGTAATCTCGTTTAATGTATAATTATTCCAGTAAACTCGACTCGATCTTAATTCAATCTCGGTTAAACTTTACTGATTAGGGAAACAGATTAGCTAATTTGATAAGCGAGCGGGAGGACCCTAGCGGATATTTCCAAATTTAACGCCATATCTAATTCACTGGTCTCCTAACCAATTTATAACTAGTTTGTATTAGTAGTTTTATAAGATAAAAAACAAATACATACATATATAACTTGATAGTTACTAATAATTAAAAATTATCAAGATTAATTAGTAACATTGACCTTAGCAGTCAGATATGGAGCAACTTCTTGTAACCATTCTAGTTCAATGGCTGTCACATTCCTAGCATATCCTTTAGTTGTATAAACATACTCAATATACATAATACCATCTTTTTTTGTTCCAAACAATAATGAGGAAGGATGAATAGACACCAATTCACCATTGGTAACTGTTCTATATGATCTATCTGGCATACCGATAGCAGTATTGGTAATGAAACCTTTCAAAAAGGATTTAATAATCTTTTCTGGATCAATTGGAGCACTGAAATTAATTCCAGTTTCATCATCTTCATCATTGTCATCAAATATTGAGAAATGTTTTGTATGACTATTTTTAGCATCATTCTTAACCAGGTTATTCATATATTCTCTTAATTGTTTTCTAATTCTTGCAACATTTTTCATACCTTTGTAAGAAACTCCAAGGTCACGACACCATATCTTCTTATCTTCACTACCTCCCAAACTATTAAAAATATCATAGAGTTCTTTCAGCATTAATAAATCACCATGCTTAGAACCAAGAGCGCATGAATCTTTTCTTCTTGCATTGATTTCATCTCTCTTCTCGGTTGCTGGATTTAACATTAAATTATCAACAGACAAACAAGAAACAATATCAATGACCGGAGATATAACGCCAAAATCATATGCTTGAATCAAAACAGCAGCCAAATGAGGAGCAACAGGAAGAATTGCTATTTTCTCACCTAAACCTGTAACTTTTCCAGAATTATCCAAAGCGCCCAACGCATATAATTGTTTTAAAGCTGCTTTCAAGGCATCGACACCAGGATTTTCTAACCAATGCCAATTCAAAATATCCTCAACGCCTAATTTCTTTAGTGTTAGAACAGGAGAAACAATTTCAGATCTTAAAATTTCAGGTTCAGTTGCATCTGTTAATTTAATATAGTCCTTTTCTCTAAATAATCTAAAACATTTACCTTTTGTTTCTCTACCAGCTCTACCAGATCTTTGAGTAGCTGATGCCTTAGAAATTGGAACAGTAAGTAAAGTAGATAAACCTAGTTGATGTCTCCAAACTTTAACTTTACGTAAACCAGAATCCACAACATATTTCACACCAGAAACAGTAACAGATGTTTCAGCAATATTTGTTGAAAGAATGACTTTACGTTGATTCTTCTTCAGAGATTGAAAGACTTTCATTTGAATATGAGAAGGTAATGCAGCATATAAAGGTATGGGAACAATTAATGGAGCTTCTTTAGGCAAAGACGGTGCAATCTTTTTTAAAATTTCAAATGCCTTATCGATCTCTTCTTGACCTGCTAAAAAGCAAAGAATGTCACCTTCAGGTTCACCCATATTAATTTGGATAACAGCTTTGACCATACTATCAATAACATCATCGACCGGAAGTTTCAAATACATTTTTTCCACTGGATACATTCTACCTTCAACAAATAAAATTGGGGCATTGTTGAAAAATCCAGAAAACTTTTCCGCATCTAAAGTAGCAGACATGATTATTACTTTAAAATCGGGATCATCTTTACGTGAGTTTACCAATAAATCTTTTAAGAAACCTAGCAAAAGATCCGTTAAAATTGTTCGTTCATGCGCTTCATCAATAATAATTGTACTGTATTTTGACAGCAGTGGATCTAACATCATCTCTCTTAGTAACATACCATCAGTAATATACTTTAATTTAGTTTTTCTAGAAGACACATTGTTGAATCTAACAGAATAACCAACATCATTACCGAGAACACATCCATACTCTTGAGAAACTCTTGTAGCTAAATTCATTGCTGCAACTCTACGAGGTTGTGTGACTGCTATCAATTTTTTATTATGGGGCATCAAAAATTGAGGAATCTGAGTAGACTTACCAGAACCAGTTTCACCAATCAATACACATACCTTTTCAGTAATTACCTTGGAAATTAAGTCATCTTTGACTTTGAAAACTGGTAATGTTCGTCTGAGTTCAAGCAACGACCTAGCTTTTGCTTTGATTTCGACTAAGTTGCTTCTAACTTTATCTTGCATTATTTTTTCATTTTCGTCTTCACTATCATACTCATCATCATCTTGTTCTTCATCACTAAAAAATCGAACATCCGTAAATGGTCTATTTTTATCTCTTCTGACAAGCGGTGATTGTTTTTTAACGAATCTGTTGCTATTTAATTTTTGTCTCTTTTGAATTGTATCTCTTTGAACAGGTGTTGGTGATGAGGTTGTTTCGGCATAATCTGTAAATTTTATTTTGTGGTTTTGCCTTATCTTTTTACCCATAGTATAACTTGATTATAGAAAAGCCAATATTAAATTATTATTATAAATCAATCTAATTATATTATCGAGAAACAAACTTGGTTAACATAGATTGATCTGCTAAACTGGAATTTTAAATTTTTATTAAGAACAAGGCGGTGAAAATCGTTTAGTATTAGCTCAGCCACATAATATATTGCATTAGCCACAGAGCATTGATCTGCCTTTAAAATTAATTTATTGGTGCTGAATCATATTCTATCAAGTCTTATCAAGTTTCATCGATAAGATTGACTCAATAAACGATAAAATACAACATCCTACTAGCTATATATTCATGCTGAAGCTGAGTTTTCACAGTAAGTTAGTACTGATACAAAGTTGTTTGCTTTTAGTATCATTTGTTCTACAATTACTTGCAGTGCTTTCAGTTCCGATCACTTCGTCAATATCCCTCTGCACCTTCGAAGGATACAAATTTGGAGTCTTTGGATTGTGTGATGATAATATTTGCACTTCAGTTCGAATAGGATATAAACCTTCAGAACTATCTGATTTGTCTGGGTTTTCACTTCCTTCGAATGCTAGACACAGCATTTCTTTTTTGCTTGTCGTTCATCCTATATCATTGGCCTTTACTGGTGCACAGTTAATCATGACCGTTTTACTACTATATAAGAAGTTTTCATCTTGGTCTAAGTTTTTATTACTTATTTTGTTTTGGACATTACCGACTTTCCTGTTATCATTGCTTTCGTTCTTGGTTGATATCTTACTTTTTATTCCTCATTTGAATTGGTGCGGTTGGACTTTGTTGGTTCCTGTTGTAGTTTCAGCATTTTGTGGTACTACTCTTTGTATTTTAAGAAGAACTATTTATTCAAGATTAGCGTACAAAAGTATTCAAGATAAAAAGCAGAATGGCGTTTATCTGTCCGCGTACGGGAATGACCTATTTGAGGATGAAGAGGGAGAGGATGGCTTATCTTCTGATTTTTTTGATAGAACAACTACAACTACACATATTTCAAGTTATGTAGAAACATTATTTAGAAGCTCTCTAGATTCTGATTCCCCCATTTTTAACATTGTTCATGAATCTGATATGGCGCTAGCAGCCATTCCAGCTCCTGAAAGTGCAACATTACCTGATGATGATCGACTACAGCACCAATCGCACGAAAGAAATGTTGCTAATCAGCCTACCACTATATTTACAGGAGAACATGAATCACTGTAAATTTTGTTTGTTTACTATTTTCTATAGATTGTATTTTAATTAATTGAGCTCTTTTCTATTCAGATTTTCAAGTTACGTAAGCGCTGACGGCATCAGAACACACGCAAACTGCCAACGTGTTTTCAGTTCTCAGTTATTAACATCTGGAAAAACTGAGGACTTTTCTTATTTCCTATACAATTGACTCTACAATTCTCGCATAAATGAAGTTATATATCATTATTGTTGCTTTATGGTTTTACCTCTCAAGCTGTGTAGCTTTTGAAGTCGAAGAAAATTGGGAAATATCTGAGTACACTAAGACAATAGATGTGCTTAAGTCTTATGTTAAAGAAAGACATGAAATCGTAGCAAGAAACATTGGTTCAGAGCCTGTTAGTGAGTTCTATGTTATTGTTCCTGAAACTGATGATACTATTTCATTGAATGTGAATATTTTAGATTATCCAAGACTCTCTTCAGCAATGTTAGAAGCTAAATTAGTTTCGTCCGAAGATGGGTTATCATATTACCAACTTGATATTAGTGCACCAATTGCTCCAAAAACTGAAATCAAATTAGTATTATCTTACATTTTTACAGGTAAATTGACACCTACCGTTGAAGAAGCAAAAATGGGTGCTCCACAATATCTTCAAATACACACAGTCAGAGATCCATTATCCTGTTACAAGGTTCAAACTTACCAGCTAGGACTTTTAGGTGCTTCTGAATTTGAAGAATTGTCTACAAAAAGTGAAGAATCTTATAAACCAGTTGTTTCTAAAGACACTACTACTTTTGGTCCATTTGTTAAAGAATACCCAGCTAACACTTTTGTTCCATTCCACTTTTCCTATAAGCACAACTTTCCTCTACCTTATGTTTATACTTTAAACAGAGATTACTGGATTTCTCACTGGAGTGACGTCTTACAATTAGAAGAATATTATGCATTATCTAATAAAGCAGTGAAGTTAGAATCTGGATTTGCAAGGGTTGATTGGATGCAAAGTCATATTCCAATGACCCAATCTTCAGTTATGACTACTGTCATGATTCCATTAAACAAAGATGTGGATACCGACGCAGTTTATTATACAGATAAAGTCGGTAATGTTTCAACCTCTGCATTTGTTCATGGTGATTTATTATTAAAGCCAAGATTCCCAATTTTTGGCGACTGGCATTATAATTTTACTATTGGTTGGAATAACAAATTGAGCCAATTTGCAAAGGAATTCGAAAATAAACCTGATGAATACTTATTGAAGGTCAAATTGTTGGATGGATTAGTTGATGCTGTGTACGAAAATGTTCAATTTTCTGTGCATTTACCAGAAGGTGCCAAATTTGTTGAAGCTAAAGCTCCATTCAATTGGAATAATCTTACTATTGATAGTGAATATTCCTACTTAGATATTTCTTCTGGCCATACTAAGGTGACATTTACTTTTGAAAATTTGGTGGATGAGATGAGAAATTTAGATTTAATCATTCACTACAGATATTCAACTTTTGATATGTTAAAGAAACCTCTGTTCACTGCATTGTACACTTTCTTTGCCTTAATGGCTTTGTATATTCTTAGAAAAGTTGATTTAAATATCAAGCCCACAGAAAAGAAAACCAAGACGAACTAAGTTTCAACAAACTTATTTTCTCTATATATATTTGTGTTGTGCTTTTATGTAAAAAATGGAATAAAAATATTCTAATTTAAAATTTTCAAAATCAAATGCTCTAGTTAAATATAGTAAAAAAGTGGATGTTTATACACAATCAGTAAAAAGTAAGATAAAATAAAGTAAAAATTGAAAAAATAAATATCAGGATAAAGAAATGAATAAATATATAAGGTATGCAAAAGATTTAAGAGCTATAAGAAATGCTGAAAAGGGTATTGATAAGACATTAAAATCAGAGAGGAAAGGAGAAAATATAGTAAAAGAAATTATCATATATATAAAAAGGTACAATGAATGTAAATGCAGATTTAATTATAAGTAAAAAAAAAGAAAGTTTATTTGTCAACAACATACTCAAAGTCAAATACGCCATATGTATTGTCTCTGGTAATCAAAATACTAGGAAGTGAAGAATCAGCATCAAAAAAAAATATCATCTTGAGAAGTTCTTCTCTCAACAGGAAGTTTCAAAGGAGAAGTATCTTTTTCAGTAAGTGAACTTATGTTATCAATAAGGCTTTTCAAATCTTCAGTATCGCCAGTGGTATCATTATTTTCCTCATCTTCCTCATCATTTTCGTCTTCATCTTCGGTACCAGTATCAATATAAGAATGCCTGTTTGGACTCAAATTACCTTTAATTAGCATGGCAATAATGGACAATTGAGCAGTAGATTTGCTACTAATCGAGACAGATTGTGATTTAATTGAATGAAGTGATTCACTGGAGACTATAGCAGTACCATTATCATTGGTTCCCCCGAAATAATTGTTAGCGAATGTCGCAGAAATGTTATTTTCGATAGATACAGTATTGATACTTTCTTCCAAGGTTTCATTGTCACTAGTGACCAACTTTTCCAACATTTCTTGAGCATTGTTGGTAATCATTTCAGTATTTACATGATTGACTGTTTTATCCTTAGGGGAAGAACTCGAAACTTTTCTATTAGAAGGGCCAGTAGTAGTTTTTAACCTAGTTAAAAGGTCTTCAATAATATGAGAATTGGATTTACTTGGATCGTTTGCTAGTGATCTATGTTTTGCCAAATGATTTTCTTTCTTAATTCTTTGATTCTTGAAATCTTCCATCATTTTCTTACGAACCTCATAAGCTCGGGCATTTTCTTCAGCTCTAATGTTATCACCATGAACTTTCTTAAAGTCATCAAGGAAAGTGGAAAATTTACCAAAAAATGTGTTTCTGGCTGTATCATCGTCAGGGTTTTCGCCAAAATATTCCATCGCAACCTTCAATTTGTTAATTGTATGCTCTTTATCTTTCTCTAAGCAAAATAACTTTTTCTTAGCAACTTTCAACATTGGTTCAATGATGGATAAAATCTGGTCATCAGGATGCAGTTTAGAGCGATCACTTAATCTGCCCTTTTCAATAGACATTTTACAACTTTCAACAGCTAATCTGAAGTCCAGATACTCTTTCTCTAAGTTTTCTATTGATAAAGTAGCAACTTTTCCAACATCTTGTAAATCATCAACAAACACACATAAATCAGAAAAGTGGTTTCGAATAATTTTTTCAATGTAATGCAACAACGTCATAGTATTCTTGTTATCTTTTAAAAACTTCAATCTTTGTAAAGTTGATAATTTAAAACCTAATGCCAGCTTGGATTTATCATTCATAAAATTTCCCAAACTCTTTATGATATTAAGAACTTGAATAAAGGCTTCTGAAGTCATAACACTCTCAATGGCTCCATCCACCAACTTAAGTTTAGTTTCCAGATCAAGATAATCACGTTCAAATGTTTGCTTCAAAAGCAATGCTTTACTTCTTGAAACCCAATAATATCTCATGTTATACCATAATCCTAAATAAATTCTATCAAATCTACTAAGTTCAGAAACATCTTTCTTAGGCTTGAAATCTTTGACGTTTAACCTTGTCGAATATGGAGCAAAATTTTTTAACAGATTGGGAGAAAGTTCTACTAAAGCCTCTACGTTGAAAAATTCGACAACATTGACACTATCGATTATACTCTTATCGCATTCTAAAACACTAGAAATAAATTCATCTTCAGATAAAATATTGAATGCATGCAAATTAATACCAAATTGTTGTTGTAATTCTCTCGATAAAAGCATAATCTTATCTGTAGTGTTGCTTTCTTTGGCTTTAGCCTTGGCAACAGGTTTTGGTTCACTGGCCCTAAAAAATGTTTCAACTTCGTTCAAAATGCCAAATTCATTCAATTTATCACTAACACCTTGATCATTAACAGCACTCCAGAAAGTATTTGAAACATTATTAAGTCTATCCCAGTGAATTTGTTTCAATTTATTGGAAGGTCTGTAGCCAGACATAATCTTTTCAAATGGATCCTGAACAGTGGATTCAACTGAAAAGGATTTTCCCGGAGTAATCGCATAAATCTCTGAATCTCTAGTATCCATTGAAATAGAAGGTAAAACACTTGGAATTGCATTTTTGTCGTTAATTGAATCCATTCTAGTATTACTAGAAGGTAAAGGTGGAGGGGGTGGAGTAAGTACACTGGAATCAGTATTAGTTTTGCATAAAGATGGAGGAAGTGGAGGAGGTGGTGGAGCCATACTGGTAATAGTTGAAATAGAATTAGTCTTACTCATATAAACAGGAAGAGGAGGAGGAGGAGGAGGAGCAACTGCATCTGCTTTAGGATTCTTCAATAGATACTGAGGTAACGGCGGTGGTGGTGGAGGAGGAGGGGGTGGAGAAGAAGAAGGAGAAGAAAAAGGAGAAGTGGTAGACTTCATTTCATTTAAATTCTTAGCTTGTAAAAAAAGGGAAGATGGTAATGGAGGAGGAGGAGGAGGAACTGGTGATGGTGATGGTGGATGAGCCAACGAAGTAGTCGAAGCTGGTGCAACTGAACATTTACCGAAACTAACTGCAGTAATTGGAGATGTACAAGATGGTGCTTTAAATGTTTCTTCAGAAGTAGCCGACCCTGGAACTGAAGGTAAAGTTTCTTTCTTTGCTTCTGATATAACAAGAGGCATTGCAGAAGAATGGCCACTGACAATATTTTCAGACGATAAAACAGTTGAATTAACAGATTTTGACAGCAATGTCAATGACTGCTTGAAGTGAAGACTGTTCTGATCCGATGAATTGTTAGAAATATCTCTCAAAATATTAGTAGATGACAGTTTAGATGGAGGAACTGATAATTGATCATGGATCAAAATTTGTCTTGAAACTTGTGACTTGTTTTCAGATACAGAGGATAAGGCAGGGGAACTTTCTAATTTGGGTGGATCGGTTATGGAAGTTGACCCTTGCAATTTAGGAGAGTTGACAGAAGGTTCATTTTGCAAAAATGGAGGACGAGGAGGTGGTAAATGTAAAGAGGAAGTACGTGAGCCATTTTCAGATGCCTCTTTAATATCAGCTAACTGGGTATAGCATGTAGGTGGTAGTAAACATTCTGACTCAATAGAATGATTTTGGTAAAATTGAGTTTGGTTGATATCATCAGAATTAGAACTTTTTAGAGTCATTCCCAAATTTGGCTCTGCGAGTGACAAGGTAGATCCACTTATGGCATTAATGTCATAAGATTCAAATGGTTCAAAAAACAGTGAACTACTGGAGAAATTATTCGTTGCATAGTTAGTTGAAGTTAATGCTAGAGTGGATTCATATTTATGATGTGTCCTCATTGAAGATGATTCAAAATTCGTATCATTGCTACATATTGAGCTAACTTCGCTGGAGCCATTTGCTTGATTGTTTAAACTATTTGGGGGATGAGTTTTAACAGCGTAGAAATTCTTTGCTTGTTTAGGAGGGGCTGAAAATGTGGATATAACATCAGAATCAGATTGTGTTAAGGGTTGTTGATCCTGTTTAATCGCTTTTTTCTTTACTATTCTAATTGAAGATGATCTTGTTGACGAGCGACTGCCTAACTCTTTTGTCATTAGTAACTGCTTCTCTAAAATGTCATTCTTAGATCTTAATAATTTAATTGTAGTCTCAGCTTCTTTTAATTCTTCTAAAGCTTGTTGTGCAATATCATCAGTGGTCAATCTATCCATCAACATTTGAATAAGAAATTTCAAGTTTTCATCACCAGTAACTTTTATGTTTGCAATATGTTCAATCAAACTTCTGATTAATTTATAAGTACTATGTGCTTCACTTTGGGTCTTTACTTGTTTAATATAAACTAGATTTTCAAACATTGAGATAACATGCGACGCTAAAATCGAATTTTTTAATTCATTCATAAAATAAGTCATTTCAACATCAAAATCGAATTTGGGATCAATTGTAGCTACGAATCCATCTTCAACGGATTGTTCTTTCAAGTCTTCAGTATCATCTTCAGCAGAAATAATGTAGTTATCAATTAAATCATTAATAGCATCATAATTAAGCATCTTACACGTACTAAAAAGTCTCTTTAAACCAGAATTTTCAAATTCCGTCCGAATGGCAATCCTTTCATTCAAATCCGAAAAAGTGGAAACCACCGATGAAATCAAAAATGCAGTTAATAAAGCATACTCATTAATAGCTGATTTTCTAGTGTATCGGCCTTCATCACCAAAATCTGAATCACTAAACATTGTCTTAGGATTTTCCTTTTGAAACTCAAAAATCAATTCTTCAGCATTTGACATCCAATACTTATATTTAAAACTGGTGGGCTCACTCCCATCATCTAAAAAGAATGTACTTGAGGATTTATTAGCTTTCTGACATAACTTCCCCAATGATTCAATAATTTTGTTTGAAGCTTCAACTTTCCCATGTGCGATCAACAAAGCTAGAATACCACTGACTGAATTTCTCGTTATAATACGAGGAGACAGTAGACTAGGAATAATATAGGGTATGATCTTATTCATCATAACTTTGGTGTCCCAGTATTCCTGAAAGTTCATTAAATGCTTCAGACACGAAAGAATAAGAAACTCTCTATCTAATTGTTCGTTTGATTTAATCGATCTTAAATTGATTTGTTTCAATGCAACCGCTAATGCCAGATGACCTTGCTTAACTAAGAAGTTTCGTATCCATTCATTTTCACCTTGAATATTAAGTAATATCTTTTCTAATCGGGCATATTTTTTACTAGTCATTGAACCTTCTATTATCATCTGTAAATATTGATCTGTTGTTAATTTCTTAGAACTTGCTTTGAATATTGACAATTTTTTCTCTTTAATTGGAGATGCTTGTTTAATTATACTGAAACTTGAAGCTTCAATAGAAGAGTTCTTAGAAGAGATCATAGGAGAACCTTTGATATCATTGGAGTGTGTTCTTGAGATAAACCGCTGTTGATGATTATCACTTGAATATGTCTGATTCAGGTGAGGATTATTATGTTCATATGAGCCCGTTCTAGAAACGGATTTCTGCTGTTGTTGGTATCGCTGAGATTGAGGATCAGAAGTATGTTTTCCAGCTAAACTTAAACCTAATTTTGCTACATTAGAAGTTAAAATAGTAGCTCTGGATGGGGAAATGGGTGGTTCGAAGCTGGGAAAAGAGCTCGTTAACGGTGA
Source organism: Ambrosiozyma ambrosiae (assembly GCA_003705185.2). NCBI lineage: Eukaryota > Fungi > Ascomycota > Pichiomycetes > Pichiales > Pichiaceae > Ambrosiozyma > Ambrosiozyma ambrosiae. The sequence continues at coordinate 576,878 of PPHU02000001.1, forward strand.
ACCTAATTTATCATAGACTTTGTAAGTTGTAGGAGGGAGACCTTTGAATTTTGAGCCTGAGTTTGCCTCCATATCCACAAGCGAGATGGTTTCAGAACTGTTGTGAGATTTGAAAACATCGCTGGTAACAGAATTGGAATTAGACAAGGGAGCTGATTCGCCTGGTGATACAAGGTTAGTTGATGCTTTTCGTCTAATTTTACTGCTGAATTTTCTAAACCCAGAAACTAAACTTTTGCTGGAGTTATTGTCATTTTTATTTAATGTTATGCGGTTATCGTTTGAAGTGTTGAGAGAATCGTCGGTATGTTTTCGACTCTTGTCCATAATAATGTTTAAGTCCTGGTTGTTCATTTCTCTCGATATCGATAGTTTTGAGCTCGTTTTTGTAGATGTGGAGTTGTCGTCACGATCAGAATGTCTTCGTTGCATATCCGAGAATGGTGGTTTTAAAGGTCTATGAAGGCACTAGGCATTGAAGAGACACGAAAGCAAGTAAGGAACGGCACACGCAGCTCAGCAGAAATTGAAGAATATAGAAAGATAAACTTGATCTTTGATTCTGAAAAATAATTCAAACTTGAAGGTTTTTAGAGGGAAGGAGCCTTTATAGAAAGTAACTTGTTGCTTATTTTATTTGATTTGATCTGATTTGAGTTGATTTTGGATTTGTCTTTGTGAGCGTTCGTAGGTGCTGTTTAAGCATGTGTGAGGCGAGCGGCAATTTTTCTGGTTACTGAGTTAATCGGCCACCAAGGGATTTACATTTTAACTGGTTTTTCTGGGTTTCAACAGAAGATATCCAATCATGAAAATACCAGATACAGAATATAGAATTTTATGGTTTACTCGAGTTATACTTTATTCAGAAAATTGGCAGAATTTCATTATTGAAAAACGTTTGAGTGTAATTTAGCACATTAGAAGCTAAACAATAGATACAATCCATTATACTTTAAAAAAAAAAAAGAGTATACAAAACGTAAGCTTACAAACATCTGTTTAACAGCCTGTTATTCTCCATCCATTTGCCGAATTCATTAACAGGGCTCAAAAACTTCTCAATATTCTGAACAAAGAAGTTTAATTGAGACGTTATACTCCAATAGTTCAAGTTCTTGTCTCCTTGATCCAGTTCCGATTCAGGTAGTTCTTGCTCCTGCTTATTTTGAATAACATTCAACTTAGCAACCTCACTTCCTAGATGATTGAAATTATTGTTGATGTTGTTAATTAATTTACCAAAAACCAACTTCAAGTTTTTATCCTTAATAGAGTTAATCAATTTCAAATTGTAATCATTTGACATATCCAGTTCAAGTTTCAAACCTTTCTTAGCGTTGTTCAAATAGTCTTTGGGTATAGTTAATTTAACGTTAAGATTTTCAATCACAATCTCTTCAATATCCTCTATCTCTATAGTGAAATTCTCTTCTTTGAAAGATAAACTCATCTTGTAAATAGAATTATGAGCTGTCTCTTTAAATATTTTCACATCATTAAGCCTCAATCTTTGCTTCATCTTTTCAATTTCTGCATTTCTTTGCTGTATTATATCATTAGTAACATGTACAACTTCAGTCTTTTTCTCGTTCTTCTTTTCATTTTTCAATTTACTTTTTTCTTTCTTCCCCCTTTCTGTATCTTTAACATTTCCATTATTTTGCTGTGCCTTAATGAATTTCACAAGTTTGATAGTATTTTTTTTTTCCATGGACAAAAATCTCTCTAAATACTTGTCCAATGTTAAAACCATACCTAACAAATCATTACCAGAAATAACTTCAATTTTTTGCATTTCATCATCTTCATCATTCTCAAAATTGGTAGCAGTTATTCCTTCTTTACTGGCTTTATTTATTCTCTTTTTAAACTCTCTATTCTTCAAAGCTGTGACAACGATCTGTTGAAAACCAAGCTCAATATTAATACTAAACCCTCTAGGTATATCATCATTCAAAACTGTAATTGAAGGAACTTTATTCAAACGACCAGGGTATCTAAATGGTATAGCTAATGAAACCTTTAAGCATTCCACATCATATGGAAAATCTGGATCAGATGGTTTCATTAAAAATGTAATATAAATATCATCTTGATTTAATTTATCAGAGACTAAGTCAAGCAAAAATTCATTAGTTGGTTTAGATAATGATGCTACAGGAATACCGTTAATCGTGATTGGCTTAAACTTGTGCAAAAGTCTTTGAATCTCCATGTATTTTGGTGGATTTCTGTTTTTTCTTGCTGACCTGACATTGTTGTTGCTACTGTTTTTGTCAACATTGTTATCATTACCTTCATTATTGTTTCCGTTATCAGTATCGTTATTTTTTTTCTTAGTCCTATTTCTGTTCCTATTTCTGTTTCTGCTTCCTCTTTTATTATTACCTTTAGATGTACCTTCGGCTGTAGTTTCTGAAGTTGCTTTTTCAGGTTCTTGATTGTTATTATATTTAGTCTTATTGTTGGGTTTACGTTGCCTATTATTTCGACCTCTCTTTTGACTATTGGCTGTTCCAGAATGACACACAATATTAGTAGATACAGATCCCAATTCTTCCATTATTAATAGACAAATATTGATTTCGTAGAAAGTCCATGTATTCTAACTACTCAGCAAAAGGTGATAATATGAAATTTTTCCTTTACTGATTTCGTTCAAAATCATTCACTCACCTCACTCTGCAAAATTGCACTCATTCAATAGACGGCGCGGTGACTAATAAGCTGTTTAACGATCAGTTCCTGGAACAGGTAGATCTTTAAGAATTTATGAAGAGCATATTAGCATCGAATCAAAAAAAGATAAAAAATTGAGAAAAGTAATTATAAACTAGAAATACTTTTCAGATGAAGAGTAAGCTATCAGCCTTACTTATTATGAAATTTACAATTGAACATTCTCCTGCCAAATTCACAGTATCATGTTACTCTTTTGACGTTGGCAAAGAGTAACTCCATTGATAATTGTTTATTAAAAAAAAAAAACACACACTGGCATTATTATTCAGTTTTCTCAAATTTAATTTAATATTATAAACTCTATATGGTATTACGGGGTGAACGAAATGATAAATTCGTATTGTAGTATAAAAGCTTTTTTAAATAAGAGAAGAAAAAATAAACAAAGTACATATATTCGAAAAGTATCACCAAACAAAAAGCAAGTCAATTATATTATTAAAAATATATTTTTATATGGGTAGGTTAAAAATTTTAAATTTTTATAAATATATTGAAGAATCAAGTTTTAATTCACGTTGTTCCTTCTTTCTTCCAGACTCTATTAGTTGTTTGTTGACTTTTCATAAATTTTTTGATTTTCAAACGAAAGTCCTGATCCATTTTTAAAAATCTTGTCAAGTTGTTATTCAAAGTAACAAGCATGCCATATAGTGCATTACCAGATAGCATTCTTATTTTCCCTAGTTCACCTTCAATCCCCTCTTCGGGTTTTAGAACAGTAAATTCTCTAAACCTGAAATCATCACTGGTTTTGTGTTTACTTAAAGCTATTGCTACAATGTATTGAAAACCAGCTTCAATATTATTTCTGGTATGTTTCGGAATATCTGTGCTTAAAACTTTAATGCTTGGATATTTATCTGAACTGAAGCAACGAGTTGGATAACTCGAAGGAATTTGTAAAGACAGTTTCAAAATTTGATAAGGAAATTCATTCTCAGAAGGATTTAAATCAAAAATAATCATCATACGGTCTCTGCTTGTCATATTATTTATCACCCCCATAACAAAGGAATCTATTGGAATAGGCAAGGTTTCAACTCTCCTTTCGGAAATTTTAATTGGATCAACGATTTTAAATAAAGATAAAACTTCCTTATAAAGTGCATATTTATCCGGCTTCATGTAATCCATCTTCTTGAATGATTGAGGTAATGGGCATTCTTCCAAGCTTTTTAATTTTTTAGATACTTCATATACCTTTTTTCTTTCTTTTCTAAAGTCAGCAACTATATTTTCAGCCTCTTCCGTTGTGAAATCAGCTATTGTTTTAGTACCACCAAACTTGGTAATAATATAGCTACACAAATGATGTAGGTTATCAGGGCCTACAGATAAAAAACTAAACACTGGGCCAATATTTTCAAATTGAGAATTAAATTTAGATAATATTTCCAGTTGCTTGGTTCTTTCAACTCTGGACTGCTTCTGATAACTTTTAAAAAATTCATCGGTTTGTTCAAGTCCAGTGATCATTTTTTTATATTCAAACTTTCGATTCAACGAATCCAAAAATTGAAAACCACCAAAATTAGCTGATTCCATTTTATCAAACTTCCCATCAAAATATTTGGAAATGGATAAGGTAAGCAGAGCATCAAGTTGTGGTAAGTTTAGGTTGCATTCTTTTGTCTCGATAAGCTTCGAAACGTCCACAACTGGAGTAATGTTCAAAAGAATTTCAGTAAACCAAGTTTTAAAATAAGGCAGTTTCCAAATTGTCTCACCTCTCCAATCTGCATACTTATCAACAAGCTGTTTAGCCTGAAAGAATTGTGCTGGAGTCAAGTCCTCAAATAAAAATGTAGCAGCAACAGCGGAATCCTCTTCCTCATCAGAAGATGTAGTTTCGGTATTGGTATTCTTCATTTCTTCTTCAGCTAGCACTATAAGTCGAAAATCCTAAAAAGCCCATTCAATTTAGTAACAATCGGAACATGAATAATGCACCATAGAAGTAAAGATATTATAATGTTAAGCAACACATGGAATTCAACTTAATCATATATGGATATCTTAAATTCTGCTGTATAATCATGAACTTGTTTCATCATCCTTATTGGTTCCCTTATAAAGTATTGTTTTGTTCTTTTTCTTCTTTGGCATACCATTATGTCTAGATTGGTTTACAGGTGACATGGGACTAGCATATGTACTTTATAAATTATACCAGTTAAATTGATCCATCTATTTTTCTCCGAGTCCACCTATATGAATGATTGCCCGTCAAATGGTTTCTGTCCTAAATTATTATACTTACCAAAACTGTAGTAAGCTTCCAAAAGTTATTTGAAAAAAATTAGAAATCAGCTAGAAATTGAAGTACTTTCACCGACTTACCAACAACCGAGAAGCAACCGATAGATGAGCGCAAACGCCAGTATGTTTCAGACGAAAAAGATTCTATTTTATGCTATTTGGTAATAAGTTACCATTTCAGGCATAATAACAATTTCACTTACAAACTTTATATAAACTAAATATATATGAAATTAAAACAAAAATATAATATATCTTTAAGATTTAAGGCGGTCTGAAAAATGATAAAACTGCAAAATCAGCTTAAGCATAATAAAACGAACCTCAAACTTGTACATAACTTTAAACCAAATCATTTGGTATAAAAGGAACAATTTTAGATGCTGATTCAGCTACTGTTGTTTTGTAGAAATGATCAATTAATTATTAGATATCGTTAATAGCTATTTTGTTAGTGTAATTGTGATTGAGAAAAGAGAGTTTTATAAGACTAAGTTGACAATGTCACTCAATCAAAAACACCGAGGCGGCTTTTGACAAAAAATTGTAAATTCTTACTCTACATTTGTTTCTTTAAAATAAAGATTTTTAGTGGAAGGATAAAAGTGTGGATATGACATTCTAAGCTCAGTTAGTTAGGAAATTTGGAAAAGAACAAACACTGGTGACTGCTGTTTTCCGAAAGGAATCATTTTTCCTTATCCTTAAATCATCAAATCACAAAAAAAATATTATATAAAAACTATAGTAAAACATATATAAATAATAAATATTTAGTTTCAATGGCTTATTCTTTAACAAATAAGCCAGCTGCACCTTGACCACCACCAATACACATACTGGTGATTCCAAACTCTCCAGGTTCCAATTCTCTTAGTAATGTACAAACTTGCCTAGCACCGGTACAACCTAAAGGATGACCTAAAGCTATAGCACCACCCCTAGGATTCACCTTTTGAGGAGAAATCTTAGCAGTTCTGATAGAGAAGAGGGATTGACCTGCAAATGCTTCATTTATTTCAAATACAGTAATATCGTCTTGTGTTAATCCACACATCTCTAGAATTTTTGGAATAGCATATCCAGGACCAACACCCATTATATGAGGAGGAACACCAACTATAGTAGTCATAATGTATTTTCCACATATAGGTAAATTGAAAGAATCAGCTATTTCTCTTCTCATAAGCAAAATAGCAGCAGCACCATCACTAACTTGGGAAGAATTACCGGCATGAGAAGCTCCATCTTTTTTAAAAGCCGGTTTTATCTTAGATAAAGAAGCGGCAGTTACATTTGATCTAGGACCTTCATCTTTATCAACAGTAACTGCTTTGAACTTAGTAGACTTACCTTCTTCATCGTCATTATCATCACTATCTTCAATGTTAACGTGTAAAGGTAAAATTTCATCTTTGAATAGCCCAGTTTTGACAGCGTTATCAGCCTTTTGATATGATTTAGCTGCAAATTCATCTTGTTCTTGTCTTGAAATATTGTAGATTTCATTAACATTTTCACTTGTATTACCCATTGGCATCAAACAATTTTTAGCGTCAGTAGAAGCATTTAAAATAGTATCTGAAATCTTTGGAGTAGCTTGAGGACCATAGTTTTTAGACATACTTTCTACACCACAAGCTAAACCACAACTTATCTGTCCAGAGGCAATTTTATTTGCGATATCATTAATTGCCATTAGACCTGAAGAACACTGTCTATTAACAGACATAAATGGAACACTTGCTGGAACACCTGCAGCAATAGTGGCAGCTCTATGTTCGTTAACACCAGCACCTGAATTTAAAACATTTCCAACTATAACATCTTCAATTAAAGATGGATCTATTGGGACTTTTTTGAAGAATTCGACTAATAATTTTGATAGCAGTTCATCAGAGTTAGTATCCTTGAACAAGCCTTTACCAGCTTTAGTCATAGCAGTTCTATATGCTGCTACTATTACTATATCATCTGCATTCTTTTCTTTCAAATTATTTGATGCTGATTGAGAGGTGAAATGATTTTTAATTTGATTTAATCTTTCCATGGTTTATTAGCTGATAACGAGGGCATTCTTTGTCGTCATAAAAAAACAAAAATTTTCACAAATTGATAAATGAGCAGCATCAAATGCTTTTATATGTTCTGCTATAGCATGTGAAAAGTTCCAATCAGTGTGCCTCAAGTGAAGTGCCAGTAGTTATTCATAATTAAGGCTGGTCACTGGAACTCCTGTTCAGAACATGTGAAAGTCGAGTTTGATCTCTAGCTTTTGTGTGGGGTAAGTGGCTGGCTGTGCACGGGTGGGTGAAGAGGCTTTTCATCCAAATTCAAGCCAGGAAGATTGAAGAGATAATGTTGGTTAGATACAAAAAAGGACATCGTTAGTAAAAACCTTTGAATATCATGTCAACTCGAAAATATATAGTTATAATTTAATGGAACTTTCCCTCCTACACATATCTGGAATGGTGTCCATTCATGGACATAATCTGTCTTTCCTGAATTGACCCAACTTGTTCATCAAAAGCTCCATAGCTCATTATTATAATACATCATAAGTTTACACAAGTTTAAAAAAGCCATATTCACCATCTGTCTATGGTTTGTACAATTGTATCAATGGTGGTTATTATCTATTCAAAGTTGACTACCTACTATCAATCCTGAAGTATCTGTGTTCTCGAGAGCATTTCAGGTCATCAAATATCAGTTACAAAAACCAAGCCGGTAAAAATATAGACGATTATATTGCTATTTCATTTCCCTAGTTAGAATCCATATTCATAACTTTCAAGCTGTTAAATCAATTTGTTTTTAACATGGATTAAATGAAGTGTAGGTAGATAGTGCGTGCACATTAAAATATCTTCTTACATATGCTCAAAGACCGAATATTTGCATATCGGATAAAACCGCGTTTCTACGGTGTTCGGTGTTCGTTAAACATCGGTGGCTTATGTTATCTAAGTACCTTATACTTTATACTTTATATATAATACATCAAAAAATCGCTCAGTTTTGGGGACTGAAAAGGATTATATGATTAACTCTATTAATTATGCGAACCACATGAATATTTCACAAGACATGTATCATTTATACTCACTCAAGGACTACTTTCATTCTTCATTTCAATAATAAGTGACGGTCAATATAATTATGAAAGTATAATTAATAATATATACTCAAAATTACACCAAACCTAATAAATAATCTAGCTTCGGAAAATTTGGGTGCTAATAACAATAATGATGAGTCTCAAACGAATACAAACAGAAATACTGTACAACTATCAAAATCAATCCCTACATTATTATTATTATTATTATTATTATTATTATTATTATTATTATACGAAGATATTCCCTTTTATGAAATATTTTCAGAATCAGATATATTGGCATTTATCATGATAGCTTTTAGCACATATATTATTTCCCCAGTTTCAAACCCATTGTTTTTTCTAACCATTCCTGAACAAACCGAAAAAGCTAAACTCAACCTCAGCTATCCATGTTTTTCATGTTTAGAATTGACTTCCAGTACCATGGTTGATTATCCATGCATGGTTACTCTATAAATAAAATGGTGTGAGAGCGGTTCCTATAATTTGAATATTTACATGTTCCCTTAAACAGGTAGTAACTTTATTTTTGGATGCTTACTGTGTTGATTGATTTACAAGCTTAATAGGAGGTACTATAAATTAAAATTTTCGAGATGCTTCGTTACCGATGTTTTTGCTTTTACTACTCGTTTAGTTTAACTTGATGATACTAAAATTTAATGGTTTAGTACTACCAGAACCATTAATACAATTAGAACAATTAGTAAAATTAAGTTATACCTCTGCATTATTTATTGGTATATCCTGTCGCTTAAATTGAATATATTTACAATCTGAAATTGCTACATGTTTCAAGTCTTTTCTCCCATTTTAGTACTCACTTTACTAAGATATTTTGAGTAATTATGGTAAAATCTTTTTCTATGATACCCAATTTAATTAATATGACTATTTGGTAGTACTTTCAAATTAAATTTTAATAGTTTAATAGTGTTGCAACTCCTGTGCAAAAAATGACAGGCTAAGTCAAATGAAGTCAAAAAAATGTACTTTTAGGTAGCTGGTAGGTACAAGCCTCAATTGGGCTCAACAAACTAAAAGTGTCAGAGACTATTTCTGAATGGAATTTACTATAGTATCATTTTGTTCAGTTTTTTATTTATTTTAAACATAAAAAGAGTAAACAATAGGACAAAAAATTATCAAAGAGCACCATTACCATTAACATCATCAATTTTTAATGGTTTTGCGGGAGACGGGTTTAAAATATTAGTTGCATCAATTAATTTAACTTCTGGATTTAAAGTCAAACCAAATCCTGGCTTATTTAAAAGAGAAACATCCAAGTATCCTTTAATAGGAATAGTTTCATCCGTAAATAAAGCACCGAAAACAGGTAAAACAGACATAGAATCTGGTGAATTAGCTAAATATTCTTGGAAAGGAGTATTTTCTTGTGATGCAACAAAGTGGTAGGAGTAGGAACCTGAGGCATGAGGAACTACCGGGATATCGTAAGCTGCTGCTTGTGCTGAAACCTTCAATAATTCCGTCATACCACCAACCCACATAACATCTGGTTGTAAAATATCAATATTTCTACCTTCAATCAATTTTCTAAAACCATACTTGGAGTATTCATGCTCACCAGTAGTAAATTTCATGGCTGGAAAAGCACGCTTTAATAAAGCAAATCCATCAAAGTCATCTGGATGCAAAACTTCTTCCCACCAATTAATGTTTAAATCTTGTGTAGCTTTAACTAAATCAATAGTGTACGAAACATTCAAGGACATGTAACAATCAACCATTAAAGGAAAATCAAGACCAACAGACTCTCTGTGTTTTCTTAAGAATTCAACGTTCTTTCTTAAACCTTCATGACCTTCATCTGGTCCATAAGGTAATGCAACTTTACCACCCCAGAAACCCATATCCTTAGCTGCTAATGGATTGCATCCAGTACAATAGAAATTGATTCTATCCTTAGTAGCTCCACCAATCATTTTATAAACAGGTTCACCTCTTATCTTACCTAATAAATCCCAAATGGCTAAGTCAACGACGGAAATAGTTGCCATCGTGACTCCCTTTCTACCGTAAAACATAGAAGCTCTAAACAACTTATCCCAAATCAAATTTGTGTTTCTTGGATCTTCACCGATAATAAATCTTTCAAAGTGATTTTGGACTATCCAACATGCAATTGGTCCACCAAAACCAGTGGCAAAACCCTTAGTTCCATCATCTGCTTCAATTTCAACACAGAAAGACCCTAATACATTAATACCCCATGAGGTTCTGGAAGCTCTGTATTCCTCAAATTTGGACATAGGATTGGCTATAAAGTTGTCAACCAACCAATGACCTTGAGAAACATTGTGATAATCGCCACCAATACCTTTACCTGATAACAGATAGGTCTTAACTGTTCTGATCTTTGGAAATTCCTTAATTTTTACTGTCATTCTGGTTTGCGTTGTAACTTGTTATTGAACATAGAAGAAGTATTAGATTTTTCAGAGGTAAGTTATAATTGCTTGATATATAAAGCATTTAGAAAATATTTAATGGACTAAGTTTCGGGGTGTTGGTATTCCTGTGCCACTGTTTTCTGGGGGTAATTATCGTCATAAACGTCTTTGACAAAGCTCTCTCCAAGATTCTTCTTGCCTCGGTGCATTGATGCCGCGATCCAGGAATACAATCGCACTTTCTTTAAATCGTGAATTCGGGTCGTGAGATATTACTGTTTTCGGAATAAAGGATTTAAATCTATAATTGTAAATTAATGCTTCTAAAATATATACTTATCTGAATAAACAAAAAAAAGATGAAACACGGGAAAATGGGAAGAGGAGAAGGAAATTATGGATCAAAGTTCAGAAAAGTTATTTTGATCTAAATATCCAAAAAGATCTTCAAACCCATAAGATCTGGCATCGAATTGAAAAGTATCAAGTAAAATATTGTCCTGTTGATTTTCTTGGTTTAGATTATACTTTGCGGCAAATTCCTGAAGATTGGAAACAGAATTTGTCGTTGTTCCAGGCAAACCAGAGACATTCGAACTATCCAATTCGCTGAGCTTATTAGTTAAAATGGAGGATAACAAATGTGTGTTAATGGTCATATCAGCAATTGCTTGAGATGGTTCTATTTTATCTTCATCTGTGCTTTCACCACCATCGTTACGGAAATCAGGCGATTCTTCCAGAGGAATATTTAACTTGATTAACATTGTTAAGATCTTGTAGTACTTTAAAGAAGTTGGCCAATATGTTCCAATGGAACTCAGAATCTGTTGAAAGATCTCAAATTCGTTAGCTAAAGATTGTGGCTGTTCACCGCCTCCTTCTTTTTGCTTAAAAATAGAATCAGCTATGAGTAATCTAGCACAAACCCAGATATAAAATGCATAATGTGGACCAAATAATTCAATTAAACTCACGTTATGTTCTTGCTCATAACGCATTATTTTACTTGCCATTATTGTAATGTTTTTAACGCATTGGATGCTTATTTTTCTTGATTGTTTGGAGTGCTTGAAGGAAGGAGATTCAAGATGAGGATAGCCATAGGCACTATGAAGTTTTATTAGTGAAATGTTAAATGCGGCATGTAATTGAACCGAAGTGCCCAATTCGGAAGACTTTATTAGAGTCTCTATACTTAAATCGCCTTTATCCAATAATTCTTGATAATTAGGGGGAACTCTTTCTTTCCAATCCTGCAATTCATTTTCAAGATGATGAAATGTAACAAACCAATCACCCACATCACCCTTATTATTAATATCATGAGGTTGGCTTAAAAATGAATGTATCTGTCTTGAAATATTTACTAATTGGGTGTAATAACTAAAAGAATCATAACTGACTTCAGGCTTCTCACTATCTGCAACAAAAAACATTTTTGGCTTGCCACCTTTTGAGCTGTTACACCAAACATCAGTTGCAAATGGTGTTGAGTATTCTGTTTCAGAATTTGGAATACGTAATGGGGTACCTGAGGCAAATGAACTAACCATATCTAGTAGAGCTATAGCCCAAACAAGTCTTCTTCGAGAGTCTTCTTCAACCCAGTCCATCGGCGCCTTTAATATCTTAGCTCTTTTGGTTCTAATCATTATAGATGAGGTACAGTTAGCATTGGTCGTCGAAGTAACAGTAGAAGGTGAATTTGTAGCAGGTAATGTAGGAATACGTTGCTTAATATCAGATAAATTTAAATGAATAGCACCAGTTGCTGCTATGCCAATCAACGACCAAGATTCTATTCCACTTGAATTTCCCAAGTTATAAAATGCTAATAAGGTCATAGCTTGAAGTTGTTGAATTGATGAAACACTGTAACAAGCTAATATTATCCTTTCTTTACATAATTTCACTATTCTTTTCTTTTCAGATTGATCAAAAGTTGGATCAGTTGCATATTGTAACGCGTTTAAAATAATAGAGAAGACGATCGCTGGTGGCTCTGGTGGTCTTTTAGTCTCAGGTCTGTTAATTTCAAATTGATTTAAATACTTGGAAATCTTTTGTTTAGAACAATCCGGATGGATGATTGGAAAAATAGGAAATAATTTTAAGAAGAAAATATCAACCAGCTTCTGAACGATTGCGACCGTAGGTAATCCGGGGTAAAAAGAACGCTCTTCAAAATTCATATCGTTACTGTCAATGTTTAAATTTGTTACTGGAGAAATAGTAGTGTTGGTAGCGGTACCATTAGTCAAAATGGTATTAGATGAATTACTATCAGGAATATAAGGATTTAATATGTTGGCAATTGATGCAGGTGTAGTAGTAATAAGCGGAGGTTCTAAATTTGGTTGTTGTGGAAGATGAGGTGGAATCTGACTTCTCAAAGTTGTAAGTTCGCCATACAACTGCTCAAACTTCAGCAAAAAAGATTGGTTTTGCTCCTCCAAGGCATTTAATCTCTTAAGAACATTCCCTCCGTATCCAGGTTTGAGCCCAGGCTTCTTCATCACAGAATAGTGGCAGATTGTATTATGTTTTTGGCAATAGGAGCAAACCGGGGCATTATCACATTTAAGCTTTTTAGTCCGACAAATGTCACAAACCTTTGATAGCTTGGAGAGCATTTCCTGCTGATCTGATAATATGCTCTTGATTGATAGTTGCTTCAATGAAGAGAAAGTGATATAATCTAGAGTACGGTGGATTGATTCATCGAGCACCAAATTCAACTAGCAGCGTCAGCAAACAATATCAGGCTGTGTACGTGCGGCGTGAGGCAAATGAGTGGGGTGCATTGGTGGCCCGGCATGTTAGTTGAACCGAATGTCGGATCTTCTATTACCCCAGATCTGGTAAAAGAATATATAAAATGGAGAAATTCCTAATACCAGTTTTAATTAGTGTAACCAATTTTTTGGTTCCTTTCTTATTTTGTAAAATTTTATTATTTAATTGCAAAAAGGAATGGTAGTTTCTAATCCTCCTCCTGCACCAGGAATATACACTCCAATCCCAACTTTTTTCAGAAGAGATTTACTTACAATCGATTTCAAAACACAAGTTGAGCATGCAAAATTTTTGAAAGTAAATGGTATTAAAGGCCTTGTAATTATGGGCAGTACTGGTGAAGCTGCTCATCTGACGAGAAAAGAAAGAGCCTCCATTATAGAGGCTATCCATAAAGAATTACCAGATTTCCCAATTCTAGCTGGTATTGCTCAAAACTCAGTTCAAGAAACTTTTGATGAAATTGATTCAGTTAAGGCAGCAGGTGCATCATACGCTTTAGTCTTGAGTTCCTCTTATTTCGGTCCTTCCATAAAGCAGGATGGTATTGTTGATTATTACAATCTCATTGCTGAAAAATCATCGCTACCTGTTCTGATTTATGTTTATCCTGGAGTAACTAACAACATTGTTATTGAACCGCACACTGTTGTTAAATTATCAGCCCATCCTAATATTGTTGGATGTAAACTATCATATGGAGATGTTTCTCACCACACAATCATTGCTGGTAGTTCTGAAGTTCAAAAAAATAATTTTTATACTTTCACTGGTTTGGGCCAAATCCTATTACCTGTTTTATCAGTTGGATGCAAAGGTACAGTTGATGCTCTGTCTGGTGCATTCCCAAAGCTTTATGTTAAAATTTTTGAATTGTTTCAGGAAAAGAGGTATGAAGAAGCTGCAAAGCTGCAATTTATTGCTTCTAGAGCCGAAGAGTTAGTTGTCAGATTTGGTGTTGTTGGAATCAAGAAGGCTATTAATTCACAAGGATTTGGTGAAACATATCTTGGTAGAATCCCATTAAATCAAGATGTTGATGAGAAGTCATGGGGCTTTTTCAATCAAAATTTTTTAGATATTCAAAGTACAGAAAAAGGTTTATAATTTAATATACTCAAGAAATTATTTCGTCTTATTGTCATTTTAGATTTTTGATAATAAGTTGTTTAGTAATGTACAGATCGACTGATCAGTATTAACTGAATTAAAAAATAAAACAATACTATAATTTACCAATTTAGTTCTTAATAGTCTGGCTACAAAAGTTTTTCAACCAAGAAATAGTTATAACTGTAAAATACACAAAAAAATAACAAATATTCATTTAGTAAGAAGGTCAGACTTGTTGAATATTAATACTTATGAAAAACAATTTTCTATGACTCATTGCAAGTTAACATACAAGCCACCATCAACTAACAATTGCGATCCTGTAACATAAACCGAATCATCACTAGCCAAGAAGATAGCTGGGCCTGCCATATCCGAAGGAATACCTAGTCTACCCAAAGGAATTCTTCCTTCCATGTAATCCTTCTTTTCTTTATTTGATAAATCTTCCTCATTCATATTAGTTCTAATTGTACCAGGTAATAAAGCATTACATCTAATACCATATTTACCTAAAGCACATGCTTCTGATTGCATTAAGGATAATATTGCAGCTTTAGAGGGTGTATAATGTGTTTGTTGAGCACCTCCAACCAACGCACTGATTGAAGAAACTGCAATAATCGAGCCACCTTTACCTTGCTTAATCATTTGTTTAGCAGCAGCCTGAGTTGAAAAATAAGCACCACCAACATTAATATCAATTGTTTTCCTATATAATTCAGGTGTGACATCGGTAAACTCTTCAAATTTACAGACACCAGCATTTGAAACAAAAACGTTCAGTTCACCAAATGCTTCAACGGTTTTCCTAATCAAATCTTCAGATGTAGATGGTTGAGAAATATCACCTGGGACAGCTAACAAATCAGGAATTTCTTTCTTCATTTCTGATATATCAGATTCTCGACCAGCATGATAGTTAATTGCCACTTTAGCACCTTCTTTAGCACAACCGATAGCTATGGCTCTACCTATTCCGGTTGCTGCTCCGGTAATTGCGACAACTTTGTTTTCTAATCTTTTGGACATTGGTAGTATTTATTGATGAATATTCAAAATGAACATTCCCTCTTTGTATGTATTGACTATTTCTGGTGAGGGTTGAAGGTATTTTATATAAATACCTAATTAATGGGCAAAAATAACAAAGAAAAGGAAACGAAGGCTAATTTTTCAGGCGGAGAAAAACACAAAGATTATCCGCTTTTTTGTTTCTCGCTATATTTTTGGGCCGAACCCTTTCTCAAAAATCTACAAAGTGTTTTTTATAGTTTATCGTTTTCTTTTTATGAGCTATCTTCATGTGTTAGAAACCACTATACAATATCACTTGACACAACATTACTAATGGTGGTACAGCAGAAATATAAACTAATTGACTCACATATCCACTTATATGGGCCAAATGAACTCAGCAAACTTCGTTGGATGACGGCCGACTCCCCAATCAACCATGATCATTCTTACACTACCTACAAGAAAGAAAGTATTGAATTCATAGATGAAGCTAAGTTTGAATTTAAGGGATATATTTACATTGAGGTTAATTTCAGTACAGCTTTGGAAAATGGATTTGAAGGCTTAACTCCAGCAATTGAAGAATATCAATATGTGCTTCAAGAAGCTGTTAAATCACAAGGTAATATGCAAGCTATTATTCCTTGGGCTCCCTTACCTTTAGGTAAAGATGCATTTATAGAATACGAGAAACGCTTATTAGAAAATGGTGATCCTGGATTAAATCGATTGATTAAAGGTTATAGATATTTATTACAAGATAAACCTGATGGGGTCATGCTACAACCAAAGTTTATTGAAGCTTTGAATTACTTGGGAGAAAGAAAATTGATTTTTGATTTAGGTATCGATTTTCATAGACGTGGTGAATTACAATATTCTGAATTTGAAGAATTATTGAAACAAACGAATAATGTCGTTTATGTAGCAAATCATTTCGGTAAACCCAATTTACAAGATAAACCTTATCTACAACAATTTGAACGATGGTCCAAAAGTATGGCTTCTATAATTGAAACGTCAAAGTCTACCACTAATATTGTTTATTATAAGATTAGCGGATTGTTTGAAGAATTTGGTGATAGTACTATTGAACTTGGAGATGATATATTGGTTGAACGTTGCTTGCCATACTTCAAATTTATCTATACAAATGTTGAAGAAGATAAAATTATCTGGGCTAGTAATTGGCCAGTAGTTAATTTGGCCCAAGGACCTACAGGATTTAAAAGGTGGTTAAAGATAAGTGAGTTAATCTTTGATAAATTGGAGATTAAGGAAACAGCTAGAGCTTCTATTTATTTTGATAATATTTTGAAAGCATATAAATTATGAGCTATTATGTATATGATATAGCTTCATCTGTAATGTGAAAATCCCATGTTAGATGCACACACAGCTCCACCTATTATATAAGCTCACAAAATGATCAAAAACAATGCCATTTTAGAAGAATTTTGTAACAGAACATGTAAAATTGTATTTTATTAACATTTTAACCTTGAATAGATATGTAGATATTATTGAGTGATTTCAAAGAGACCTAGCTATTGAAAAATTAATGTTGTAAATAGAGGAGAATAATAACAAACAGACTGCGCTAAGTGGCAGCTGAGGCAATTTGCAAATCTACAACTGTGAAACGTCGAAATACAGTGTACATCTATGATACTTACTTAGTATGCAAGCAATTTTGTATTGGTCTTGGGAGTATTTCTGCTTACAAGTTTGGCATTAGCCCTCATATATTCTCATATATTCGAATCTAAAATCATAGGAAAAAGTCTAAAATGAGTCAACAATACAAGCGTGAGATCAAGCTCAACGTGGGCCTAGTTCACCTTTCGGAGAAAGACACTTTAATAGCTGATCTATTACCTTCTAATGAAGTCCGTTCGTCAATTACCAGAAATTTTCTTCATGTTTATCAACTAGATAGCTTTTTGCTAACTAAGTTCTCCAAATTACAGATCATACCTTATTGCTATGCCGGATTGAAAGAGCTAACGAGTTTCCATGACCGCTACTATATAGAAGAGCTTTTAAAAGAACGAAATTGGTCGGAGTTTATTAATCCTCTTTCAAAAAAGCAGTCAAAAACTCTCGAAAAACTACAATTACATTCTCTAAGTCTTAAAACTTCTACAAAAATAGTTCCTGAGGATACTGACATCAATGATAGTGATGATTCCTGCAAAAGTTTGAATTCAGATTCAAACCTCTCATCACCAAAATCAGCTGAACTAAAGAAATTGGACAAATTCGGTCTTAAATTTGACTGTCCTCTATTTCCATTCATAAACTCGTATGTTAAACTCACCGGCGGTACATCCTTATCTGCTGCAAACTGGTTAATCATGCAAGATTCATTAATATTAGAATCATATTCTTCTGAAACTCATCATCAAACAGTCGCTGTTAATTGGACTGGTGGAAGACATCATGCTCATAAATCAAAATCATCGGGGTTTTGTTACGTCAACGATATAGTGTTATCCATTTTAAAACTACGAACTAAGTTTCCCAAGATTATGTATATAGATTTAGATTTACATCATGGGGATGGTGTTACAAAAGCCTTTAAATTTAGTGATAACGTCTTGACTTTTTCATTACATCGCTTTGAGTTTGGATTTTTTCCAGGGTCAGGAAAATCACCGATAGATGGATTAGGTCGTGGGAAAAGCTCTGAAGTTAATTTTCCTACTAAGAAAGGATTGAATGATTTCAGTTTTCATTGGATTTTGATTAATGTAGTGCAAGTTTTGATTCAGGATTTCAAGCCTGACTGTATTGTGATTCAGTGTGGTGGTGATGGGCTTTGTTCGGAAAGTGATTTTCATGAATGGAATTTAACCATAAAAGGATATGGGTTAGCTTTGTTTGAACTAATACAGAACTACAGTGAGCCTTGTTTGTTACTTGGTGGTGGTGGATACAATAATTTAGAAGTGGCCAAATTATGGACGTTTATAACTGGGTTATTAGTTAAAGGTAAAGAAGAGTGTCTTGCTTGGGATGTTTTACCACATGGAATCGATGAAGATATTATCGATTTTCAAGAGTATGAGTTTTGGAGCAATGATAGACCCACTAATATGAAAGATCTAAATGATTTAGAATACTTACAAAGTGTTAGAGATGAGATATTTAATAATATAAAATAACAAGTAAGAAAAACCCTACGAATAATAGAATTAGTAGAAAAGATAATATATTTTTATTTCATATACAGTATTTATTAAATTAATCTAGTTCAAATTCTTTTAGAAGTTTAGTGTTCCATTCATTGTCCCATCTAATATGACTTTCTCTTAATGCACCTTCTTTCAACTTTAAGTATAACTTTCGATCTTCAAATAACACTTCGTGAATCTTATCACTCATTTCTTGTCCATTATGATTATCTTTCATGATCATACCATTTACACCATTCTTAACTAATTCACTGATAGTCTTAAAATTTAATGTGATCACAGGAACACCAGAACCAAAAAAATCAACTATCTTCATTGGCAAATCTAAGCCGGACGTAGAATAATGCAATGAAACGCCTATATCTGCAATCTTCAAAATTCTAGGATATTCTTCAATTGGAAGCCAAACACTCTTAATTATAACATTACTCCATGTATGTGAGTCCACTAATTTTAAAAATTCATGATGTAATGGGCCTTTTCCCGTAACAATCATCCAAACTTTTGAGTTAACTCTAAATTTGGTTAATTTCTTATCTAATTCAAGTAAGGAGTCAATTAAAACTCCAAAATCTTCATCTTCCGTGAATGATGATGAACTGACTAAGATCCTATCCTTTTGCTGATCATAAGCTTTAGGAGTTTGGAAGATTTCAGAATTATCTTTAATTATCTGTTTTAATTCATCTTGTGATTTCAAAGGCTGAAAGACTTCACTTGGACGATCATACAAAGTCTGCACCCTTCTTGCACTTAATTTGAATTCTCTTATTAGAAACCTTCTCATTTCTTCACTCACTGTTAGATTCAAATATGCATATCTATGGCTTAGTAATTGTTCATACTTTTTCATAATTTTGATAACGGGATGATCAATATTATTATACTTCATATTTAGAACTGTGTAATTCAAATTATGCCAGTCAATGATTAACTTAGCTTGTGTGTGGAAAAGACGTTGGACTAAAATAGCAACGGCAAGTAAAGGCAAGGAAGGTGGATTCTGAATCAAGATGTATTTGGTATCCATATCAACAACATCTTTCAATAAAAAAAATAAATCCTTAGTTTGATTAACCACTTTCAAAATGCCAAACAACAAGTATGGCAACCCATGAGTATTCTTAATAACCTTGATTTCATTGATAGTAACATCTTCATCGTATAAATAATCAGGCAAATCACTCTCTAAATACCCACATAGATCAACATAATAACCCAACTTGACAAAACTTTTAACATGGTATGAAATCCTAGGAGAATGACCCAGGTCTCCCAGAACAGCTATAACTATTCCTTTAGCATTTCTGTGTATTTTGCTTCTGGTATTCAGGATGTATGTGATTTTTGCTAGGATGAAGTAGAATACAATTGGTATTAGTAACCAAATGATGATCAAGGTCCAAGTGGCTTTGTTGAACATGAAGGTACCTTCGGGAAACCCTGTATATTCAATCCACTTGTCTGTTCTTAAATCTATCGTCATACTATAGTCTTGTACGTTTCAGGTGAGACAGACTTCCTTGGAAGGTGATTTTAAGGCAATCAGTCGTGTTGTTATGCTCTCTGTGCTGTTTAAAAGTTTCAACGTTCTCAGTCGGCTCGGTAGCTCGCTCGGTGCAAAAACAAAAGATTCAGATTTAAACAAGGGGGTAAAGTAAGTGTTTCTAAAGGGCTTACTATTGATCTGATTACTGTACAAAATACTTCTATAATTGCTATCAATAACAAAACTAAGAATGCAGTATATTCTATCACCTGGAGGCAGCTCCATTGACACATCAGATGATCCTTTTAAGGATCAAATTGACTCCACAGACAACGATTGCTTAACTGGGTCTGTTATAGAGGATACCATCGATTTAAATAATCAACAATTACATAGTATTAGAGCTTATGCTAACCAGAGTTCCAGAAATGGAAAAAAAAGTGTTAGATTTAATCAACATGATTCAATCTTAAACAAAGAAGAGATTGAATTAGAAGAACAAGAAAAACAAAAAGAATTAGATGATTTGAAGACTAATGTTGTTGAACAATTTACTAATTTATTCATAGATAAAGATAATAGTAATCAAGATATTACTGTCACTATTCCAACTAAAATTCCAAGTTCAAGTCCCGATCCGCCTTCTTATACAAAAATTCAAGATACAACGGCTCTGTATCCCCATAACAATTCAACCATTATTTCAAGCGATGCTTCCCCTGGTAAACTTATAGATTCCACTAGAATCATTTCTCCAGTTAAGACCAAAGGCAAAAATACACTGCTAAGAAAAGGTTTTAATAAGGGAAAAAGCGGACATGTTGATTCGTTGAAACTTAAACCCACTGTTCAATTATCAAATTCAAAGAAAAGACCTTTATCTGGAAATGTCGATAAGAAAGATTCGGCAAACTCAGCTAGAGCTGCATCAATTAGAAAAATCAGATTAGTTGAAAAGAAATTAGATACTAAAGATAAAGAAATTGAAATTATCAAGTATCAGTTAGATCAAGAACGATCAAGAAGTAGAATTCTCGAAGATAGATGCAAAGAATTAGAAGAAGAATGTAATGGATTAAAAATTGAAGCAAAGAAACAAAATAAAACTACGGACGCTTCACCATCTCCACTTATTTCAATTGATAGCTCTGCTACAAGTCCACAAGAGAGTGATAAATCAATTAAGGATAATAAAATTTATAATCAACAATTGTTATTAGAAAATTATAAGCAAGTTGTTCTTCGTGTAGCGGAATACCTAGAAGCAAGATTAGATCAACAAAGAAATGCATATGGTATGCAAAGAGAAACATCTTTTGATAATGATGTTGAAGTTGAATTAACAAATGAAAGCATTATACAGTGGAAGAAAATCATTTCTCTCCTGCTGAATCAAGCCTTGAACACCTATGAGCAAGTTGTTAGTCCATTAATAACTCTAAATAAATATCATGACGCTGAAATCAAAAAGAAATTGAAAGGTTACCTGGACAAAGGTATTGATGATCTCAGAAGTTTCAAGTTTTGTGAGTATGAGATTGGTGATATTGAAAAGGTGATGAAATGGGTTGAATGTTTGGACGAACTGCAGGATCTTGGCATGGATTATGTGTCACTGATGGAAGCCCATGAAACTACGGAATCCCTATGGACCTAGTAATGTAACTTGTATAATATTGTATAGTAGTGGTGTACCCTTTAATTGGATCTTATAAAATAAAACAAATGAGTCAATTGAAAATTTTGGTGGACCGTCACCGGCGCAGATGACTCGCACGTTTGTTGAAGTGAAAAATGAAACTCAACCAACAACCAGTGATCCTTTGATTCCTAGTTCTACACCCACACAATTTCAAAAGACTAGAGTCGGGCTGATTCCAAAATGGTCCAAGAAGAGTTATTCGAAAAAGTGGAGATTTTAGGCTCCAAAACCATTCACGTTGGTTACAAAATCTCCTCTCATATTTGTAATGAAATTGTCTCCACACAAGCTTCATCAACTTATGTTATCATTACGGACACAAACCTTACAAAAGCTGGTCATTTAGATACTTTCTCCAGAAGTATCAAGTCTGCTATTTCAGAACATAGACCTGAGTCAAGACTGTTAACTTATGTCGTTTCTCCAGGTGAATCAAACAAAAACAGAACAACAAAGGCTGCTATTGAAGATTACTTGTTGGCTCAGGGTTGTACCAGAGATACCTTTATCATTGCCATGGGTGGTGGTGTTATTGGTGATATGATTGGTTATGTTGCGGCCACTTTCATGAGAGGTGTTAGATTTGTCCAGGTTCCAACCACCTTACTAGCAATGGTTGACTCTTCAATTGGTGGTAAGACTGCCATTGATACTCCATTAGGTAAGAATTTCGTTGGTGCTTTCTGGCAGCCTAAGTATGTTTTTGCCGATATTTCTTTCTTGGAAACTTTACCAGAAAGAGAATTTATCAATGGTATGGCCGAAGTTATTAAGACTGCAGCAATCTGGAATGAGGGGGAATTCACAAGATTAGAAAGATACACTAAACAATTTTTAGAAGTTATTACAAAAAGAAATGAAGATGGTTCAGTCGATTTAACTTCAATTTTAGGCCACATTTTCAAATTGGTTTTAGAATCAATTAAGGTGAAAGCTGAAGTTGTCAGTTTAGATGAAAGAGAAGGTGGTCTAAGAAACCTATTGAATTTCGGACATTCTATTGGTCATGCTTATGAAGCTATTTTAACTCCACAAGCTTTACATGGTGAGTGTGTTTCTGTTGGTGCTATTAAAGAAGCTGAATTGAGTAGGTACTTAGGTATTTTATCTCCAGTTGCTGTTTCAAGATTATCAAAATGTTTTGCGGGTTATGGTCTTCCAGTTTCTTTAGAAGATAAGATTTTACAAAGTAGAATTAATGGTAAAGTTTGTCCTGTCGATATTTTGCTAAAAAAAATGTCAATTGATA